>CM068372.1:303855993-304433493 GCA_034769895.1 Magicicada septendecula
ATAGGTCTTGAGTACTCTACAAATCAGGGCTGTATGCAGAAAATTATTTGATTCTGTTTGAATTTGCGGCTGTTATCGTTTGCCATATAAAATACCCTTGTTAAAAAAACGTTGTAGGTAAACTACCCCTTTCCCTTAACCGATCTTCACCAAAAACAATAGGTCTTGAGAACTCTACAATTTAGGGCTGTATGCAAATAATCTTTTCATTCTGTTTGAATTTGCGGCTGTTATCGTTTGCCATAGGAAATACCCTTGTTAAAACATAAAACGTTACAGGTAAACTACCCCTTTCCCTTAACCGATCTTCACCAAAAACAATAGGTCTTGAGAACTCTACAATTCAGGGCTGTTTGCGAATCATTATTTGATTCTGTTTGAATTTGCGGCTGTTATCGTTTGCCAAACAAACAAAATTACCCTTGCTAAAAAAAAACCGTTGCAGGTAAACTACCCCTTTCCCTCAACCGATCTTCACCAAAAACAATAGGTCGCGAGAACTCTGCAAATCCGCGCTGTATGCAAAAAATTATTTGATTCTGTTTGAATTTGCGGCAGTTATCGTTTGCCATAGAAAAAAAATCTACAGACAGACAGACAGACAGACAGACAGACAGACAGACAGACAGACAGACAGACAGACACACAGACAGACACACAGACACTTTTCGGAAAACGACTTTTTTTCATGTTTTGAGTGTAGTAGAATCAGAATCTGCAATAATCTCGAACACGATTTTTTTTGCCATCACCATACTTCCATTCCTTAAGGAATATGGAAGTAAAATTACCCTTGAAAAAAACCGTTGCTGGTAAACTACCCCTTTCCCTTAACCGATCTTCACCAAAAACGACAGGTCTTGGGTACTCTAAAATTCAGGCTTGTATGCAAACAATTATTTGATTCTGTTTGAATTTGCGGCTGTTATCGTTTGCCATAGAAAACAGCCTTGATAAAACATAAAACGTTGCTGGTAAACTACCCTATTCCATTAACCGATCTTCACCAATAACAATAGGTCTTGAGAACTCTACAATTCTGGGCTGTATGCAAAACATCATTTGATTCTGTTTGAATTTGCGGCTGTTATCGATTACCATAGAAAAAGTAAAAAATTACCCTTGATAAAAAACCGTTGCTGGTAAACTACCCCTTTCCCTTAACCGATCTTCACCAAAAACGATAGGTCTTGAGAAAACTGCAATTCAGGGCTGTATGCAAAATATTATATGATTTTGTTTGAATTTGCGGCTGTTATCGTTTGCAATACAAAATACCCTTGATAAAACAAAAAACGTGGCAGGTAAACTACCCCTTTCCCTTAAACGATCTTCACCAAAAACGATAGGTCTTTAGTACTCAAGAAATCAGGGCTGTATGCAAAAGCGTATTTGATTATGTTTGAATTTGCGGCTGTTATCGTTTGCCATAGAAAATACCCTTGTTAAAACATAAAACGTTGCTGGTAAACTACCCCTTTCCCTTTACCGATCTTTACCAAAATTAACAGATCTTGAGAACCCTACTATTCAGGGCTGTATGCGAAACATTATTTGATTCTGTTTGAATTTACGGCTGTTATCGTTTGCCAAACAAACAAATTACCCTTGATAAAAAAAAACCGTTGCAGGTAAACTACCCCTTCCCTCAACCGATCTTCACCAAAAACAATACGTCGCGAGTACTCTACAAATCAGGGCTGCATGCAAAAAATTATTTGATTCTGTTTGAATTTGCGGCTGTTATCGTTTGCCATAGAAAAAAATCTACAGACACACACACACACACACACACACACACACACACACACACACACACACACACACACACACACACACACACACACACACACACACACACACACACACAGACACTTTTCGAAAAACGACTTTTTTTCATGTTTTGAGTGTAGTACAATCAGAATCTGCAATAATCTCGAACACGATTTTTTTTGCCATCACCATACTTCCATTTCCTTAAGGAACATGGAAGTAAAATATCGGTATGGAGAACCATACATGACTTCCATATTCTAAGACTTATAATCTGAAATATGCTTGCCTGCCAAGCACGATATATTTTCTAATATATACATAATTTACATTAAAATGAAAAAATTATAATTTTATTGCCTGGCAACAAAATTATTTTATTTTTAACAATTACCATTGTTTGAAAAAGTTTAAATGAATTTTCAAGTACTTTACTCTTGTTAAAACGTAAAAGGTTGCAGGTAAACTACCCCTTCCCCTTAACCGATCTTCACCAAAATCTAAAGGCCTTGAGTGCCCTACAATTCACTTATGTATGCAAAAAATTATTTGATTCTGTTTGAATTTGCGGCAGTTATCGTTTGCCATAGAAAATACGCTTTATAACAAACGTTGCAGGTAAACTACCCCTTCCCCTCAACCGATCTTCACCAAAAACAAAAGGTCTTGAGTACTCTACAAACCAGGGCTGTATGCAGAAAATTATTTGATTACGTTTGAATTTGCGGCTGTTATCGTTTGCCATAGAAAATAACTTTGTTAAAAAAACGTTGTAGGTAAACTACCCCTTTCCCTTAACCGATCTTCACCAAAAACAATAGGTCTTGAGAACTCTACAATTTAGGGCTGTATGCAAATAATCTTTTGATTCTGTTTGAATTTGCGGTAGTTATCATTTGCCATAGGAAATACCCTTGTTAAAACATAAAACGTTACAGGTAAACTACCCCTTTCCCTTAACCGATCTTCACCAAAAACAATGGGTCTTGAGTACTCTACAAATCAGGGCTGTATGCAAAACATTATTTGATTCTGTTTGAATTTGCGGCTGTTATCGTTTCCATTGAAAATACCCTTGTTAAAAAAACGTTGCAGGTAAACTACCCCTTTCCATCAAACCGAACTTCACCAAAAACAATAGGTCTTGAGAACTCTACAATTTAGGGATGTATGCAAATAATCTTTTGATTCTGTTTGAATTTGCGGCTGTTATCGTTTGCCATAAGAAATACCCTTGTTAAAACATAAAACGTTACAGGTAAACTACCCCTTTCCCTTAACCGATCTTCACCAAAAACAACAGATCTTGAGGACTCTACAATTCAGGGCTGTATGCGAAACATTATTTGATTCTGTTTGAATTTGCGGCTGTTATCGTTTGCCAAACAAACAAAATTACCCTTGCTAAAAAAAAAACGTTGCAGGTAAACTACCCCTTTCCCTCAACCGATCTTCACTAAAAACAATAGGTAGCCAGTACTCAGCAAATCAGGGCTGTATGCAAAAAATTATTTGATTCTGTTTGAATTTGCGGCAGTTATCGTTTGCCATAGAAAAAAATCTACAGACAGACACACAGATAGACACACAGACAGACAGACAGACAGACACACACACAGACACTTTTCGGAAAACGACTTTTTTTCATGTTTTGAGTGTAGTAGAATCAGAATCTGCAATAATCTCGAACACGATTTTTTTGCCATCACCATACTTCCATTCTTTAAGGAATATGGAAGTAAATATCGGTATGGAGAACCATACATGACTTCCATATTCTAAGATTTATATTTAAAATCATTTTCAGCCAAACAGCCAGGCTGTGTCTTACCTGCCTTTTTATTGCTGTATTAAATGAAAAATATTATATTACATTAAAATGAAAAAATTATAATTTTATTGCCTGGCAACAAAATTATTTTATTTTTAACAATTACCATTGTTTCAAAAAGTTTAAATAAATTTTCAAGTACTTTACTCTTGTTAAAACGTATAAGGTTGCAGGTAAACTACCCCTTCCCCTTAACCGATCTTCACCACAATCGAAAGTCATTGAGACCTCTACAATTCAGGGACGTATGCAAAAAATTATTTGATTCTGTTTGAATTTGCGGCAGTTATCGTTTGCCATAGAAAAAAAATCTAAGACAGACAGACACACAGACACACAGACAGACAGACAGACACACAGACACTTTTCGGAAAACGACTTTTTTTCATGTTTTGAGTGTAGTAGAATCAGAATCTGCAATAATCTCGAACACGATTTTTTTTGCCATCACCATACTTCCATTCCTTAAGGAATATGGAAGTAAAATATCGGTATGGAGAACCATACATGACTTCCATATTCTAAGATTTATATTTAAAATCATTTTCAGCCAAACAGCCAGGCTGTGTCTTACCTGCCTTTTTATTGCTGTATTAAATGAAAAATATTATATTACATTAAAATGAAAAAATTATAATTTTATTGCCTAGCAACAAAATTATTTTATTTTTAACAATTACCATTGTTTCAAAAAGTTTAAATAAATTTTCAAGTACTTTACTCTTGTTAAAACGTAAAAGGTTGCAGGTAAACTACCCCTTCCCCTTAACCGATCTTCACCAAAATCGAAAGTCATTGAGACCTCTACAATTCAGGGACGTATGCAAAAAATTATTTCATTCTGTTTGAATTTGCGGCTGTTATCGTTTGCCATAGAAAATACGCTTGATAAAAAAACGTTGCAGGTAAACTACCCCTTCCCCTTAACCGATATTCACCAAAAACAATAGGTCTTGAGTACTCTACAAATCAGGGCTGTATGCAAAACATTATTTGATTCTGTTTGAATTTGCGGCTGTTATCGTTTGCCATAGAAAATACCCTTGTTAAAAAAACGTTGCTGGTAAACTACCCCTTTCCCTCAACCGATCTTCACCAAAAACAATAGGTCTTGAGAAATCTACAATTCAGGGCTGTATGCGAAACATTATTTGATTCTGCTTGAATTTGCGGCTGTTATCGTTTGCCAAAAAAAAAAATTTCTCTTGATAAAAAAACCGTTGCAGGTAAACTACCCCTTCCCCTCAACCGATCTTCACCAAAAACAATAGGTCGCGAGTACTCTACAAATGAGGGCTGTATGCAAACAATTATTTGATTCTGTTTGAATTTGCGGCAGTTGTCGTTTGCCATAGAAAATACGCATGATAAAAAACGTTGCTGGTGAACTACCCCTTCCCCACAACCGATCTTCACCAAAAACAATAGGTCTTGAGTACTCTACAAATCAGGGCTGTATGCAGAAAATTATTTGATTCTGTTTGAATTTGCGGCTGTTATCGTTTGCCATAGAAAATACCCTTGTTAAAAAAACGTTGTAGGTAAACTACCCCTTTCCCTTAACCGATCTTCACCAAAAACAATAGGTCTTGAGAACTCTACATTTTAGGGCTGTGTGCAAATAATCTTTTCATTCTGTTTGAATTTGCGGCTGTTATCGTTTGCCATAGGAAATACCCTTGTTAAAACATAAAACGTTACAGGTAAACTACCCCTTTCCCTTAACCGATCTTCACCAAAAACAATAGGTCTTGAGAACTCTACAATTCAGGGCTGTATGCGAATCATTATTTGATTCTGTTTGAATTTGCGGCTGTTATCGTTTGCCAAACAAACAAAATTACCCTTGCTAAAAAAAAACCGTTGCAGGTAAACTACCCCTTTCCCTCAACCGATCTTCACCAAAAACAATAGGTCGCGAGAACTCTGCAAATCCGGGCTGTATGCAAAAAATTATTTGATTCTGTTTGAATTTGCGGCAGTTATCGTTTGCCATAGAAAAAAAATCTACAGACAGACAGATAGACAGACAGACAGACAGACAGACAGACAGACAGACAGACAGACACACAGACAGACACACAGACACTTTTCGGAAAACGACTTTTTTTCATGTTTTGAGTGTAGTAGAATCAGAATCTGCAATAATCTCGAACACGATTTTTTTTGCCATCACCATACTTCCATTCCTTAAGGAATATGGAAGTAAAATTACCCTTGAAAAAAACCGTTGCTGGTAAACTACCCCTTTCCCTTAACCGATCTTCACCAAAAACGACAGGTCTTGGGTACTCTAAAATTCAGGCTTGTATGCAAACAATTATTTGATTCTGTTTGAATTTGCGGCTGTTATCGTTTGCCATAGAAAACAGCCTTGATAAAACATAAAACGTTGCTGGTAAACTACCCTATTCCATTAACCGATCTTCACCAATAACAATAGGTCTTGAGAACTCTACAATTCAGGGCTGTATGCAAAACATCATTTGATTCTGTTTGAATTTGCGGCTGTTATCGATTACCATAGAAAAAGTAAAAAATTACCCTTGATAAAAAACCGTTGCTGGTAAACTACCCCTTTCCCTTAACCGATCTTCACCAAAAACGATAGGTCTTGAGAAAACTGCAATTCAGGGCTGTATGCAAAATATTATATGATTTTGTTTGAATTTGCGGCTGTTATCGTTTGCAATACAAAATACCCTTGATAAAACAAAAAACGTGGCAGGTAAACTACCCCTTTCCCTTAAACGATCTTCACCAAAAACGATAGGTCTTTAGTACTCAAGAAATCAGGGCTGTATGCGAAAGCGTATTTGATTATGTTTGAATTTGCGGCTGTTATCGTTTGCCATAGAAAATACCCTTGTTAAAACATAAAACGTTGCTGGTAAACTACCCCTTTCCCTTTACCGATCTTTACCAAAATTAACAGATCTTGAGAACCCTACTATTCAGGGCTGTATGCGAAACATTATTTGATTCTGTTTGAATTTGCGGCTGTTATCGTTTGCCAAACAAACAAATTACCCTTGATAAAAAAAAACCGTTGCAGGTAAACTACCCCTTCCCTCAACCGATCTTCACCAAAAACAATACGTCGCGAGTACTCTACAAATCAGGGCTGCATGCAAAAAATTATTTGATTCTGTTTGAATTTGCGGCTGTTATCGTTTGCCATAGAAAAAAATCTACAGACACACAGACACACACACACACACACAGACACACACACAGACACTTTTCGAAAAACGACTTTTTTCATGTTTTGAGTGTAGTACAATCAGAATCTGCAATAATCTCGAACACGATTTTTTTTGCCATCACCATACTTCCATTTCCTTAAGGAACATGGAAGTAAAATATCGGTATGGAGAACCATACATGACTTCCATATTCTAAGACTTATAATCTGAAATATGCTTGCCTGCCAAGCACGATATATTTTCTAATATATACATAATTTACATTAAAATGAAAAAATTATAATTTTATTGCCTGGCAACAAAATTATTTTATTTTTAACAATTACCATTGTTTGAAAAAGTTTAAATGAATTTTCAAGTACTTTACTCTTGTTAAAACGTAAAAGGTTGCAGGTAAACTACCCCTTCCCCTTAACCGATCTTCACCAAAATCTAATGGCCTTGAGTGCCCTACAATTCACTTATGTATGCAAAAAATGATTTGATTCTGTTTGAATTTGCGGCAGTTATCGTTTGCCATAGAAAATACGCTTTATAACAAACGTTGCAGGTAAACTACCCCTTCCCCTCAACCGATCTTCACCAAAAACAAAAGGTCTTGAGTACTCTACAAACCAGGGCTGTATGCAGAAAATTATTTGATTACGTTTGAATTTGCGGCTGTTATCGTTTGCCATAGAAAATAACTTTGTTAAAAAAACGTTGTAGGTAAACTACCCCTTTCCCTTAACCGATCTTCACCAAAAACAATAGGTCTTGAGAACTCTACAATTTAGGGCTGTATGCAAATAATCTTTTGATTCTGTTTGAATTTGCGGCTGTTATCGTTTGCCATAGGAAATACCCTTGTTAAAACATAAAACGTTACAGGTAAACTACCCCTTTCCCTTAACCGATCTTCACCAAAAACAATGGGTCTTGAGTACTCTACAAATCAGGGCTGTATGCAAAACATTATTTGATTCTGTTTGAATTTGCGGCTGTTATCGTTTCCATTGAAAATACCCTTGTTAAAAAAACGTTGCAGGTAAACTACCCCTTTCCATCAAACCGAACTTCACCAAAAACAATAGGTCTTGAGAACTCTACAATTTAGGGATGTATGCAAATAATCTTTTGATTCTGTTTGAATTTGCGGCTGTTATCGTTTGCCATAAGAAATACCCTTGTTAAAACATAAAACGTTACAGGTAAACTACCCCTTTCCCTTAACCGATCTTCACCAAAAACAACAGATCTTGAGGACTCTACAATTCAGGGCTGTATGCGAAACATTATTTGATTCTGTTTGAATTTGCGGCTGTTATCGTTTGCCAAACAAACAAAATTACCCTTGCTAAAAAAAAAACGTTGCAGGTAAACTACCCCTTTCCCTCAACCGATCTTCACCAAAAACAATAGGTTGCCAGTACTCAGCAAATCAGAGCTGTATGCAAAAAATTATTTGATTCTGTTTGAATTTGCGGCAGTTATCGTTTGCCATAGAAAAAAATCTACAGACAGACACACAGATAGACACACAGACAGACAGACAGACAGACACACACACAGACACTTTTCGGAAAACGACTTTTTTTCATGTTTTGAGTGTAGTAGAATCAGAATCTGTAATAATCTCGAACACGATTTTTTTTGCCATCACCATACTTCCATTCTTTAAGGAATATGGAAGTAAATATCGGTATGGAGAACCATACATGACTTCCATATTCTAAGATTTATATTTAAAATCATTTTCAGCCAAACAGCCAGGCTGTGTCTTACCTGCCTTTTTATTGCTGTATTAAATGAAAAATATTATATTACATTAAAATGAAAAAATTATAATTTTATTGCCTGGCAACAAAATTATTTTATTTTTAACAATTACCATTGTTTCAAAAAGTTTAAATAAATTTTCAAGTACTTTACTCTTGTTAAAACGTAAAAGGTTGCAGGTAAACTACCCCTTCCCCTTAACCGATCTTCACCAAAATCGAAAGTCATTGAGACCTCTACAATTCAGGGACGTATACAAAAAATTATTTCATTCTGTTTGAATTTGCGGCTGTTATCGTTTGCCATAGAAAATACGCTTGATAAAAAAACGTTGCAGGTAAACTACCCCTTCCCCTTAACCGATATTCACCAAAAACAATAGGTCTTGAGTACTCTACAAATCAGGGCTGTATGCAAAACATTATTTGATTCTGTTTGAATTTGCGGCTATTATCGTTTGCCATAGAAAATACCCTTGTTAAAAAAACGTTGCTGGTAAACTACCCCTTTCCCTCAACCGATCTTCACCAAAAACAATAGGTCTTGAGAAATCTACAATTCAGGGCTGTATGCGAAACATTATTTGATTCTGCTTGAATTTGCGGCTGTTATCGTTTGCCAAAAAAAAAAATTTCTCTTGATAAAAAAACCGTTGCAGGTAAACTACCCCTTCCCCTCAACCGATCTTCACCAAAAACAATAGGTCGCGAGTACTCTACAAATCAGGGCTGTATGCAAACAATTATTTGATTCTGTTTGAATTTGCGGCAGTTGTCGTTTGCCATAGAAAATACGCATGATAAAAAACGTTGCTGGTGAACTACCACTTCCCCTCAACCGATCTTCACCAAAAACAATAGGTCTTGAGTACTCTACAAATCAGGGCTGTATGCAGAAAATTATTTGATTCTGTTTGAATTTGCGGCTGTTATCGTTTGCCATAGAAAATACCCTTGTTAAAAAAACGTTGTAGGTAAACTACCCCTTTCCCTTAACCGATCTTCACCAAAAACAATAGGTCTTGAGAACTCTACATTTTAGGGCTGTATGCAAATAATCTTTTCATTCTGTTTGAATTTGCGGCTGTTATCGTTTGCCATAGGAAATACCCTTGTTAAAACATAAAACGTTACAGGTAAACTACCCCTTTCCCTTAACCGATCTTCACCAAAAACAATAGGTCTTGAGAACTCTACAATTCAGGGCTGTATGCGAATCATTATTTGATTCTGTTTGAATTTGCGGCTGTTATCGTTTGCCAAACAAACAAAATTACCCTTGCTAAAAAAAAACCGTTGCAGGTAAACTACCCCTTTCCCTCAACCGATCTTCACCAAAAACAATAGGTCGCGAGAACTCTGCAAATCCGGGCTGTATGCAGAAAATTATTTGATTCTGTTTGAATTTGCGGCAGTTATCGTTTGCCATAGAAAAAAAATCTACAGACAGACAGATAGACAGACAGACAGACAGACAGACAGACAGACAGACAGACAGACACACAGACAGACACACAGACACTTTTCGGAAAACGACTTTTTTTCATGTTTTGAGTGTAGTAGAATCAGAATCTGCAATAATCTCGAACACGATTTTTTTTGCCATCACCATACTTCCATTCCTTAAGGAATATGGAAGTAAAATTACCCTTGAAAAAAACCGTTGCTGGTAAACTACCCCTTTCCCTTAACCGATCTTCACCAAAAACGACAGGTCTTGGGTACTCTAAAATTCAGGCTTGTATGCAAACAATTATTTGATTCTGTTTGAATTTGCGGCTGTTATCGTTTGCCATAGAAAACAGCCTTGATAAAACATAAAACGTTGCTGGTAAACTACCCTATTCCATTAACCGATCTTCACCAATAACAATAGGTCTTGAGAACTCTACAATTCAGGGCTGTATGCAAAACATCATTTGATTCTGTTTGAATTTGCGGCTGTTATCGATTACCATAGAAAAAGTAAAAAATTACCCTTGATAAAAAACCGTTGCTGGTAAACTACCCCTTTCCCTTAACCGATCTTCACCAAAAACGATAGGTCTTGAGAAAACTGCAATTCAGGGCTGTATGCAAAATATTATATGATTTTGTTTGAATTTGCGGCTGTTATCGTTTGCAATACAAAATACCCTTGATAAAACAAAAAACGTGGCAGGTAAACTACCCCTTTCCCTTAAACGATCTTCACCAAAAACGATAGGTCTTTAGTACTCAAGAAATCAGGGCTGTATGCGAAAGCGTATTTGATTATGTTTGAATTTGCGGCTGTTATCGTTTGCCATAGAAAATACCCTTGTTAAAACATAAAACGTTGCTGGTAAACTACCCCTTTCCCTTTACCGATCTTTACCAAAATTAACAGATCTTGAGAACCCTACTATTCAGGGCTGTATGCGAAACATTATTTGATTCTGTTTGAATTTGCGGCTGTTATCGTTTGCCAAACAAACAAATTACCCTTGATAAAAAAAAACCGTTGCAGGTAAACTACCCCTTCCCTCAACCGATCTTCACCAAAAACAATACGTCGCGAGTACTCTACAAATCAGGGCTGCATGCAAAAAATTATTTGATTCTGTTTGAATTTGCGGCTGTTATCGTTTGCCATAGAAAAAAATCTACAGACACACAGACACACACACACACACACAGACACACACACAGACACTTTTCGAAAAACGACTTTTTTCATGTTTTGAGTGTAGTACAATCAGAATCTGCAATAATCTCGAACACGATTTTTTTTGCCATCACCATACTTCCATTTCCTTAAGGAACATGGAAGTAAAATATCGGTATGGAGAACCATACATGACTTCCATATTCTAAGACTTATAATCTGAAATATGCTTGCCTGCCAAGCACGATATATTTTCTAATATATACATAATTTACATTAAAATGAAAAAATTATAATTTTATTGCCTGGCAACAAAATTATTTTATTTTTAACAATTACCATTGTTTGAAAAAGTTTAAATGAATTTTCAAGTACTTTACTCTTGTTAAAACGTAAAAGGTTGCAGGTAAACTACCCCTTCCCCTTAACCGATCTTCACCAAAATCTAATGGCCTTGAGTGCCCTACAATTCACTTATGTATGCAAAAAATGATTTGATTCTGTTTGAATTTGCGGCAGTTATCGTTTGCCATAGAAAATACGCTTTATAACAAACGTTGCAGGTAAACTACCCCTTCCCCTCAACCGATCTTCACCAAAAACAAAAGGTCTTGAGTACTCTACAAACCAGGGCTGTATGCAGAAAATTATTTGATTACGTTTGAATTTGCGGCTGTTATCGTTTGCCATAGAAAATAACTTTGTTAAAAAAACGTTGTAGGTAAACTACCCCTTTCCCTTAACCGATCTTCACCAAAAACAATAGGTCTTGAGAACTCTACAATTTAGGGCTGTATGCAAATAATCTTTTGATTCTGTTTGAATTTGCGGCTGTTATCGTTTGCCATAGGAAATACCCTTGTTAAAACATAAAACGTTACAGGTAAACTACCCCTTTCCCTTAACCGATCTTCACCAAAAACAATGGGTCTTGAGTACTCTACAAATCAGGGCTGTATGCAAAACATTATTTGATTCTGTTTGAATTTGCGGCTGTTATCGTTTCCATTGAAAATACCCTTGTTAAAAAAACGTTGCAGGTAAACTACCCCTTTCCATCAAACCGAACTTCACCAAAAACAATAGGTCTTGAGAACTCTACAATTTAGGGATGTATGCAAATAATCTTTTGATTCTGTTTGAATTTGCGGCTGTTATCGTTTGCCATAAGAAATACCCTTGTTAAAACATAAAACGTTACAGGTAAACTACCCCTTTCCCTTAACCGATCTTCACCAAAAACAACAGATCTTGAGGACTCTACAATTCAGGGCTGTATGCGAAACATTATTTGATTCTGTTTGAATTTGCGGCTGTTATCGTTTGCCATAGGAAATACCCTTGTTAAAACATAAAACGTTACAGGTAAACTACCCCTTTCCCTTAACCGATCTTCACCAAAAACAATACGTATTGAGAACTCTACAATTTATGGCTGTATGCAAATAAACTGTTGATTCTGTTTGAATTTGCGGCTGTTATCGTTTGCCATAGGAAATACCCTTGTTAAAAAAACGTTGCAGGTAAACTACCCCTTTCCCTCAACCGATCTTCACCAAAAACAATAGGTCTTGAGAAATCTACAATTCAGGGCTGTATGCGAAACATTATTTGATTCTGTTTGAATTTGCGGCTGTTATCGTTTGCCAAAAAAAAAAAATTTCCCTTGATAAAAAAAACCGTTGCCGGTAAACTACCCCGTTCCCTCAACCGATCTTCACCAAAAACAATAGGTCGCGAGTACTCTGCAAATCAGGGCTGCATGCAAAAAATTATTTGATTCTGTTTGAATTTGCGGCAGTTATCGTTTGCCATAGAAAAAAAATCTACAGACAGACACACAGACAGATAGACAGACAGACAGACAGACAGACACACAGACACTTTTCGGAAAACGACTTTTTTTCATGTTTTGATTGTAGTAGAATCAGAATCTGCAATAATCTCGAACACGATTTTTTTTGCCATCACCATACTTCCATTCCTTAAGGAACATGGAAGTAAATATCGGTATGGAGAACCATACATGACTTCCATATTCTAAGATTTATATTTAAAATCATTTTCAGCCAAACAACCAGGCTGTGTCTTACCTGCCTTTTTATTGCTGTATTAAATGAAAAATATTATATTACATTAAAATGAAAAAATTATAATTTTATTGCCTGGCAACAAAATTATTTTATTTTTAACAATTACCATTGTTTCAAAAAGTTTAAATAAATTTCCAAGTACTTTACTCTTGTTAAAACGTAAAAGGTTGCAGGTAAACTACCCCTTCCCCTTAACCGATCTTCACCAAAATCGAAAGTCGTTGAGACCTCTACAATTCAGGGACGTATGCAAAAAATTATTTCATTCTGTTTGAATTTGCGGCTGTTATCGTTTGCCATAGAAAATACGCTTGATAAAAAAACGTTGCAGGTAAACTACCCCTTCCCCTTAACCGATATTCACCAAAAACAATAGGTCTTGAGAAATCTACAATTCAGGGCTGTATGCGAAACATTATTTGATTCTGTTTGAATTTGCGGCTGTTATCGTTTGCCAAAAAAAAAATTTCCCTTGATAAAAAAAACCGTTGCAGGTAAACTACCCCTTCCCCTCAACCGATCTTCACCAAAAACAATAGGTCTTGAGAAATCTACAATTCAGGGCTGTATGCGAAACATTATTTGATTCGGTTTGAATTTGCGGCTGTTATCGTTTGCCAAAAAAAAAAATTTCCCTTGATAAAAAAAACCGTTGCAGGTAAACTACCCCTTCCCCTCAACCGATCTTCACCAAAAACAATAGGTCGCGAGTACTCTACAAATCAGGGCGGTATGCAAAAAATTATTTGATTCTGTTTGAATTTGCGGCAGTTGTCGTTTGCCATAGAAAATACGCATGATAAAAAACGTTGCTGGTAAACTACCCCTTCCCCTCAACCGATCTTCACCAAAAACAATAGGTCTTGAGTACTCTACAAATCAGGACTGTATGCAGAAAATTATTTGATTCTGTTTGAATTTGCGGCTGTTATCGTTTGCCATAGAAAATACCCTTGTTAAAAAAACGTTGTAGGTAAACTACCCCTTTCCCTTAACCGATCTTCACCAAAAACAAAAGGTCTTGAGAACTCTACAGTTTAGGGCTGTATGCAAATAATCTTTTCATTCTGTTTGAATTTGCGGCTGTTATCGTTTGCCATAGGAAATACCCTTGTTAAAACATAAAACGTTACAGGTAAACTACCCCTTTCCCTTAACCGATCTTCACCAAAAACAATAGGTCTTGAGAACTCTACAATTCAGGGCTGTATGCGAAACATTATTTGATTCTGTTTGAATTTGCGGCTGTTATCGTTTGCCAAACAAACAAAATTACCCTTGCTAAAAAAAAACCGTTGCAGGTAAACTACCCCTTTCCCTCAACCGATCTTCACCAAAAACAATAGGTCGCGAGAACTCTGCAAAACCGGGCTGTATGCAAATAATTATTTGATTCTGTTTGAATTTGCGGCAGTTATCGTTTGCCATAGAAAAAAAATCTACAGATAGACACACAGACAGACACACAGACAGACAGACAGACAGACACACACACAGACTCTTTTCGGAAAACGACTTTTTTCATGTTTTGAGTGTAGTAGAATCAGAATCTGCAATAATCTCGAACACGATTTTTTTTGCCATCACCATACTTCCATTTCCTTAAGGAACATGGAAGTAAAATATCGGTATGGAGAACCATACATGACTTCCATATTCTAAGACTTATAATCTGAAATATGCTTGCCTGCCAAGCACGATATATTTTCTAATATATACATAATTTACATTAAAATGAAAAATTTATAATTTTATTGCCTGGCAACAAAATTATTTTATTTTTAACAATTACCATTGTTTGAAAAAGTTTAAATGAATTTTCAAGTACTTTACTCTTGTTAAAACGTAAAAGGTTGCAGGTAAACTACCCCTTCCCCTTAACCGATCTTCACCAAAATCTAATGGCCTTGAGTGCCCTACAATTCACTTATGTATGCAAAAAATTATTTGATTCTGTTTGAATTTGCGGCAGTTATCGTTTGCCATAGAAAATACGCTTTATAACAAACGTTGCAGGTAAACTACCCCTTCCCCTCAACCGATCTTCACCAAAAACAAAAGATCTTGAGTACTCTACAAACCAGGGCTGTATGCAGAAAATTATTTGATTACGTTTGAATTTGCGGCTGTTATCGTTTGCCATAGAAAATAACTTTGTTAAAAAAACGTTGTAGGTAAACTACCCCTTTCCCTTAACCGATCTTCACCAAAAACAACAGGTCTTGAGAACTCTACAATTTAGGGCTGTATGCAAATAATCTTTTGATTCTGTTTGAATTTGCGGCTGTTATCGTTTGCCATAGGAAATACCCTTGTTAAAACATAAAACGTTACAGGTAAACTACCCCTTTCCCTTAACCGATCTTCACCAAAAACAATGGGTCTTGAGTACTCTACAAATCAGGGCTGTATGCAAAACATTATTTGATTCTGTTTGAATTTGCGGCTGTTATCGTTTCCATTGAAAATACCCTTGTTAAAAAAACGTTGCAGGTAAACTACCCCTTTCCATCAAACCGAACTTCACCAAAAACAATAGGTCTTGAGAACTCTACAATTTAGGGATGTATGCAAATAATCTTTTGATTCTGTTTGAATTTGCGGCTGTTATCGTTTGCCATAAGAAATACCCTTGTTAAAACATAAAACGTTACAGGTAAACTACCCCTTTCCCTTAACCGATCTTCACCAAAAACAACAGATCTTGAGGACTCTACAATTCAGGGCTGTATGCGAAACATTATTTGATTCTGTTTGAATTTGCGGCTGTTATCGTTTGCCAAACAAACAAAATTACCCTTGCTAAAAAAAAAACGTTGCAGGTAAACTACCCCTTTCCCTCAACCGATCTTCACCAAAAACAATAGGTAGCCAGTACTCAGCAAATCAGGGCTGTATGCAAAAAATTATTTGATTCTGTTTGAATTTGCGGCAGTTATCGTTTGCCATAGAAAAAAATCTACAGACAGACACACAGATAGACACACAGACAGACAGACAGACAGACACACACACAGACACTTTTCGGAAAACGACTTTTTTTCATGTTTTGAGTGTAGTAGAATCAGAATCTGCAATAATCTCGAACACGATTTTTTTTGCCATCACCATACTTCCATTCTTTAAGGAATATGGAAGTAAATATCGGTATGGAGAACCATACATGACTTCCATATTCTAAGATTTATATTTAAAATCATTTTCAGCCAAACAGCCAGGCTGTGTCTTACCTGCCTTTTTATTGCTGTATTAAATGAAAAATATTATATTACATTAAAATGAAAAAATTATAATTTTATTGCCTGGCAACAAAATTATTTTATTTTTAACAATTACCATTGTTTCAAAAAGTTTAAATAAATTTTCAAGTACTTTACTCTTGTTAAAACGTATAAGGTTGCAGGTAAACTACCCCTTCCCCTTAACCGATCTTCACCACAATCGAAAGTCATTGAGACCTCTACAATTCAGGGACGTATGCAAAAAATTATTTGATTCTGTTTGAATTTGCGGCTGTTATCGTTTGCCATAGAAAATACGCTTGATAAAAAAACGTTGCTGGTAAACTACCCCTTCCCCTTAACCGATCTTCACCAAAAACAATAGGTCTTGAGTACTCTACAAATCAGGACTGTATGCAAAACATTATTTGATTCAGTTTGAATTTGCGGCTGTTATCGTTTGCCATAGAAAATACCCTTGTTAAAAAAACGTTGCAGGTAAACTACCCCTTTCCCTCAACCGATCTTCACCAAAAACAATAGGTCTTGTGAAATCTGCAATTCAGGGCTGTATGCGAAACATTATTTGATTCTGTTTGAATTTGCGGCTGTTATCGTTTGCCAAAAAAAAAATTTCCCTTGATAAAAAAAAACCGTTGCCGGTAAACTACCCCTTCCCCTCAACCGATCTTCACCAAAAACAATAGGTCGCGAGTACTCTACAAATCAGGGCTGTATGCAAAAAAGTATTTGATTCTGTTTGAATTTGCGGCAGTTGTCGTTTGCCATAGAAAATACGCATGATAAAAAACGTTGCTGGTAAACTACCCCTTCCCCTCAACCGATCTTCACCAAAAACAATAGGTCTTGAGTACTCTACAAATCAGGGCTATATGCAAAACATTATTTGATTCTGTTTGAATTTGCGGCTGTTATCGTTTGCCATAAAAAATACCCTTGTTAAAAAAACGTTGTAGGTAAACTACCCCTTTCCCTGAACCGATCTTCACCAAAAACAAGAGGTCTTGAGAACTCTACACTTTAGGGCTGTATGCAAATAATCTTTTCATTCTGTTTGAATTTGCGGCTGTTATCGTTTGCCATAGGAAATACCCTTGTTAAAACATAAAACGTTACTGGTAAACTACCCCTTTCCCTTAACCGATCTTCACCAAAAACAATGGGTCTTGAGTACTCTACAAATCAGGGCTGTATGCAAAACATTATTTGATTCTGTTTGAATTTGCGGCTGTTATCGTTTCCATTGAAAATACCCTTGTTAAAAAAACGTTGCAGGTAAACTACCCCTTTCCATCAAACCGAACTTCACCAAAAACAATAGGTCTTGAGAACTCTACAATTTAGGGATGTATGCAAATAATCTTTTGATTCTGTTTGAATTTGCGGCTGTTATCGTTTGCCATAAGAAATACCCTTGTTAAAACATAAAACGTTACAGGTAAACTACCCCTTTCCCTTAACCGATCTTCACCAAAAACAATGGGTCTTGAGTACTCTACAAATCAGGGCTGTATGCAAAACATTATTTGATTCTGTTTGAATTTGCGGCTGTTATCGTTTCCATTGAAAATACCCTTGTTAAAAAAACGTTGCAGGTAAACTACCCCTTTCCATCAAACCGAACTTCACCAAAAACAATAGGTCTTGAGAACTCTACAATTTAGGGATGTATGCAAATAATCTTTTGATTCTGTTTGAATTTGCGGCTGTTATCGTTTGCCATAAGAAATACCCTTGTTAAAACATAAAACGTTACAGGTAAACTACCCCTTTCCCTTAACCGATCTTCACCAAAAACAACAGATCTTGAGGACTCTACAATTCAGGGCTGTATGCGAAACATTATTTGATTCTGTTTGAATTTGCGGCTGTTATCGTTTGCCAAACAAACAAAATTACCCTTGCTAAAAAAAAAACGTTGCAGGTAAACTACCCCTTTCCCTCAACCGATCTTCACCAAAAACAATAGGTAGCCAGTACTCAGCAAATCAGGGCTGTATGCAAAAAATTATTTGATTCTGTTTGAATTTGCGGCAGTTATCGTTTGCCATAGAAAAAAATCTACAGACAGACACACAGATAGACACACAGACAGACAGACAGACAGACACACACACAGACACTTTTCGGAAAACGACTTTTTTTCATGTTTTGAGTGTAGTAGAATCAGAATCTGCAATAATCTCGAACACGATTTTTTTTGCCATCACCATACTTCCATTCTTTAAGGAATATGGAAGTAAATATCGGTATGGAGAACCATACATGACTTCCATATTCTAAGATTTATATTTAAAATCATTTTCAGCCAAACAGCCAGGCTGTGTCTTACCTGCCTTTTTATTGCTGTATTAAATGAAAAATATTATATTACATTAAAATGAAAAAATTATAATTTTATTGCCTGGCAACAAAATTATTTTATTTTTAACAATTACCATTGTTTCAAAAAGTTTAAATAAATTTTCAAGTACTTTACTCTTGTTAAAACGTATAAGGTTGCAGGTAAACTACCCCTTCCCCTTAACCGATCTTCACCACAATCGAAAGTCATTGAGACCTCTACAATTCAGGGACGTATGCAAAAAATTATTTGATTCTGTTTGAATTTGCGGCTGTTATCGTTTGCCATAGAAAATACGCTTGATAAAAAAACGTTGCTGGTAAACTACCCCTTCCCCTTAACCGATCTTCACCAAAAACAATAGGTCTTGAGTACTCTACAAATCAGGACTGTATGCAAAACATTATTTGATTCAGTTTGAATTTGCGGCTGTTATCGTTTGCCATAGAAAATGCCCTTGTTAAAAAAACGTTGCAGGTAAACTACCCCTTTCCCTCAACCGATCTTCACCAAAAACAATAGGTCTTGAGAAATCTGCAATTCAGGGCTGTATGCGAAACATTATTTGATTCTGTTTGAATTTGCGGCTGTTATCGTTTGCCAAAAAAAAAATTTCCCTTGATAAAAAAAAACCGTTGCCGGTAAACTACCCCTTCCCCTCAACCGATCTTCACCAAAAACAATAGGTCGCGAGTACTCTACAAATCAGGGCTGTATGCAAAAAAGTATTTGATTCTGTTTGAATTTGCGGCAGTTGTCGTTTGCCATAGAAAATACGCATGATAAAAAACGTTGCTGGTAAACTACCCCTTCCCCTCAACCGATCTTCACCAAAAACAATAGGTCTTGAGTACTCTACAAATCAGGGCTATATGCAAAACATTATTTGATTCTGTTTGAATTTGCGGCTGTTATCGTTTGCCATAAAAAATACCCTTGTTAAAAAAACGTTGTAGGTAAACTACCCCTTTCCCTGAACCGATCTTCACCAAAAACAAGAGGTCTTGAGAACTCTACACTTTAGGGCTGTATGCAAATAATCTTTTCATTCTGTTTGAATTTGCGGCTGTTATCGTTTGCCATAGGAAATACCCTTGTTAAAACATAAAACGTTACAGGTAAACTACCCCTTTCCCTTAACCGATCTTCTCCAAAAACAACAGGTCTTGAGAACTCTACAATTCAGGGCTGTATGCGAAACATTATTTGATTCTGTTTGAATTTGCGGCTGTTATCGTTTGCCAAACAAACAAAATTACCCTTGCTAAAAAAAAACCGTTGCTGGTAAACTACCCCTTTCCCTCAACCGATCTTCACCAAAAACAATAGGTCGCGAGAACTCTGCAAAACCGGACTGTATGCAAAAAATTATTTGATTCTGTTTGAATTTGCGGCAGTTATCGTTTGCCATAGAAAAAAAATCTACTGACAGACAGACAGACAGACAGACAGACAGACAGACAGACAGACAGACAGACAGACACACAGACAGACAGACACACACACAGACACTTTTCGGAAAACGACTTTTTTTCATGTTTTGAGTATAGTAGAATCAGAATCTGCAATAATCTCGAACACGATTTTTTTTGCCATCACCATACTTCCATTCCTTAAGGAATATGGAAGTAAAATATCGGTATGGAGAACCATACATGACTTCCATATTCTAAGATTTATAATCTGAAATATGCTTGCCTGCCAAGCACGATATATTTTCGAATATATACATAATTTACAATAAAATGAAAAAATTATAATTTTATTGCCTGGCAACAAAATTATTTTATTTTCAACAATTACCATTGTTTGAAAAAGTTTAAATGAATTTTCAAGTACTTTACTCTTGTTAAAACGTAAAATGTTGCCGGTAAACTACCCCTTCCCCTTAACCGATCTTCACCAAAATCTAATGGCCTTGAGTCCTCTACAATTCACTGTCGTATGCAAAAAATTATTTGATTCTGTTTGAAATTGCGGCAGTTATCGTTTGCCATAGAAAATACGCTTGATAAAAAACGTTGCTGGTAAACTACCCCTTCCCCTCAACCGATCTTCACCAAAAACAATAGGCCTTGAGTACTCTACAAACCAGGGCTGTATGCAGAAAATTATTTGATTCTGTTTGAATTTGCGGCTGTTATCGTTTGCCATAGAAAATAACCTTGTTAAAAAAACGTTGTAGGTAAACTACCCCTTTCCCTTAACCGATCTTCACCAAAAACAATAGGTCTTGAGTACTCTACAATTCAGGGCTGTATGCGAAACATTATTTGATTCTGTTTGAATTTGCGGCTGTTATCGTTTGCCATAGAAAAAAAATCTACAGACAGACAGACAGACAGACAGACACACAGACACACAGACACACAGACAGACAGACACACACACAGACACTTTTCGGAAAACGACTTTTTTTCATGTTTTGAGTGTAGTAGAATCAGAATCTGCAATAATCTCGAACACGATTTTTTTTGCCATCACCATACTTCCATTTCCTTAAGGAATATGGAAGTAAAATATCCCTTGTTAAAACATAAAATGTTGCTGGTAAACTACTCCTTTCCCTTAACCGATATTCACAAACACCAATAGGTATTGAGAACTCTACAATACAAAGCTGTATGCAAAACATCATTTGATTCTGTTTGAATTTGCGGCTGTTATCGTTTACTATGGAAAAATATCGGTATGAAGAACCATACATGACTTCCATATTCTAAGATTTATATTTAAAATCATTTTCACCCAAACAGCCAGGCTGTGTCTTACCTGCCTTTTTATTGCTGTATTAAATGAAAAATATTATATTACATTAAAATGAAAAAATTATAATTTTATTGCCTGGCAACAAAATTATTGTATTTTTAACAATTACCATTGTTTCAAAAAGTTTAAATAAATTTTCAAGTACTTTACTCTTGTTAAAACGTAAAAGGTTGCTGATAAACTACCCCTTCCCCTTAACCGATCTTCACCAAAATCGAATGTCATTGCGACCTCTACAATTCAGGAAAGTATGCAGAAAATTATTTGATTCTGTTTGAATTTGCGGCTGTTATCGTTTGCCATAGAAAATACGCTTGATAAAAAAACGTTGCCGGTAAACTACCCCTTCCCCTTAACCGATCTTCACCAAAAACAATAGGTCTTGAGTACTCTACAAATCAGGGCTGTATGCAAAACATTATTTGATTCTTTTTGAATTTGCGGCTGTTATCGTTTGCCAAAAAATACCCTTGTTAAAAAAACGTTGCAGGTAAACTACCCCTTTCCCTCAACCGATCTTCACCAAAAACAACAGGTCTTGAGAACTCTAGAATTTAGGGCAGTATGCAAATAATCTTTTGATTCTGTTTGAATTTGCGGCTGTTATCGTTTGCCATAGGAAATACCCTTGTTAAAACATAAAACGTTACAGGTAAACTACCCCTTCCCCTTAACCGATCTTCACCAAAAACAACAGGTCTTGAGTACTCTACAAATCAGGGCTGTATGCAAAACATTATTTGATTCTGTTTGAATTTGCGGCTGTTATCGTTTGCCATAGAAAATACCCTTGTTAAAAAAACGTTGCTGGTAAACTACCCCTTTCCCTCAACCGAACTTCACCAAAAACAACAGGTCTTGAGACCTCTACAATTTAAGGCTGTATGCAAATAATCTTTTGATTCTGTTTGAATTTGCGGCTGTTATCGTTTGCCATAGGAAATACCCTTGTTAAAACATAAAACGTTACAGGTAAACTACCCCTTTCCCTTAACCGATCTTCACCAAAAACAATAGGTATTGAGAACTCTACAATTTAGGGCTGTATGCAAATAAACTGTTGATTCTGTTTGAATTTGCGGCTGTTATCGTTTGCCATAGGAAATACCCTTGTTAAAAAAACGTTGCAGGTAAACTACCCCTTTCCCTCAACCGATCTTCACCAAAAACAATAGGTCTTGAGAAATCTACAATTCAGGGCTGTATGCGAAACATTATTTGATTCTGTTTGAATTTGCGGCTGTTATCGTTTGCCAAAAAAAAAAAATTTCCCTTGATAAAAAAAACCGTTGCAGGTAAACTACCCCTTCCCATCAACCGATCTTCACCAAAAACAATAGGTATTGAGTACTCTACAATTTAGGGCTGTATGCAAATAATCTTTTCATTCTGTTTGAATTTGCGGCTGTTATCGTTTGCCATAGGAAATACCCTTGTTAAAACATAAAACGTTACAGGTAAACTACCCCTTTCCCTTAACCGATCTTCACCAAAAACAACAGGTCTTGAGAACTCTATAATTCAGGGCTGTATGCGAAACATTATTTGATTCTGTTTGAATTTGCGGCTGTTATCGTTTGCCAAACAAACAAAATTACCCTTGCTAAAAAAAAACCGTTGCAGGTAAACTACCCCTTTCCCTCAACCGATCTTCACCAAAAACAATAGGTCGCGAGAACGCTGCAAAACAGGGCTGTATGCAAAAAATTATTTGATTCTGTTTGAATTTGCGGCAGTTATCGTTTGCCATAGAAAAAAAATCTACAGACAGACAGACAGACACACAGACACACAGACACACAGACAGACAGACAGACAGACACACAGACACTTTTCGGAAAACGACTTTTTTTCATGTTTTGAGTGTAGTAGAATCAGAATCTGCAATAATCTCGAACACGATTTTTTTTGCCATCACCATACTTCCATTCCTTAAGGAATATGGAAGTAAATATCGGTATGGAGAACCATACATGACTTCCATATTCTAAGCTTTATATTTAAAATCATTTTCAGCCAAACAGCCAGGCTGTGTCTTACCTGCCTTTTTATTGCTGTATTAAATGAAAAATATTATATTACATTAAAATGAAAAAATTATAATTTTATTGCCTGGCAACAAAATTATTTTATTTTTAACAATTACCATTGTTTCAAAAAGTTTAAATAAATTTTCAAGTACTTTACTCTTGTTAAAACGTAAAAGGTTGCAGGTAAACTACCCCTTCCCCTTAACCGATCTTCACCAAAATCGAAAGTCATTGAGACCTCTACAATTCAGGGACGTATGCAAAAAATTGTTTGATTCTGTTTGAATTTGCGGCTGTTATCGTTTTCCATAGAAAATACGCTTGATAAAAAACGTTGCAGGTAAACTACCCCTTCCCCTTAACCGATCTTCACCAAAAAAAAAGGTCTTGAGTACTCTACAAATCAGGGCTGTATGCAAAACATTATTTGATTCTGTTTGAATATGCGGCTGTTATCGTTTGCCATAGAAAATACCCTTGTTAAAAAAACGTTGCTGGTAAACTACCCCTTTCCCTCAACCAATCTTCACCACAAACAATAGGTCTTGAGAACTCTACAATTTAGGGCTGTATGCGAATAATCTTTTGATTCTGTTTGAATTTGCGGCTGTTATCGTTTGCCATAGGAAATACCCTTGTTAAAACATAAAACGTTACTGGTAAACTACCCCTTTCTCTTAACAGATCTTCACCAAAATCAAAAGATCTTGAGAACTCTACAATGCAGGGCTGTATGCGAAACATTATTTGCTTCTGTTTGAATTTGCGGCTGTTATCGTTTGCCCAACAAACAAAATTACCCTTGCTGAAAAAAAACCGTTGCAGGTAAACTACCCCTTTCCCTCAACCGATCTTCACCAAAAACAATAGGTCGCGAGTACTGTGCAAATCAGAGCTGCATGCAAAATATTATTTGATTCTGTTTGAATTTGCGGCAGTTATCGTTTGCCATAGAAAAAAAATCTACAGACAGACACACAGACAGACAGACAGACAGACAGACAGACACACACACAGACACTTTTCGGAAAAAGACTTTTTTTCATGTTTTGAGTGTAGTAGAATCAGAATCTGCAATAATCTCGAACACGATTTTTTTTGCCATCACCATACTTCCATTCCTTAAGGAATATGGAAGTAATATCGGTATGGAGAACCATACATGACTTCCATATTCTAAGATTTATATTTAAAATCATTTTCAGCCAAACAGCCAGGCTGTGCCTTACCTGCCTTTTTATTGCTGTATTAAATGAAAAATATTATATTACATTAAAATGAAAAAATTATAATTTTATTGCCTGGCAACAAAATTATTTTATTTTTAACAATTACCATTGTTTCAAAAAGTTTAAATAAATTTTCAAGTACTTTACTCTTGTTAAAACGTATAAGGTTGCAGGTAAACTACCCCTTCCCCTTAACCGATCTTCACCAAAATCGAAAGTCATTGAGACCTCTACAATTCAGGGACGTATGCAAAAAATTATTTGATTCTGTTTGAATTTGCGGCTGTTATCGTTTGCCATAGAAAATACGCTTGATAAAAAAACGTTGCAGGTAAACTACCTCTTCCCCTTAACCGATCTTCACCAAAAACAATAGGTCTTGAGTACTCTACAAATCAGGACTGTATGCAAAACATTATTTGATTCTGTTTGCATTTGCGGCTGTTATCGTTTGCCATAGAAAATACCCTTGTTAAAAAAACGTTGCAGGTAAACTACCCCTTTCCCTCAACCGATCTTCACCAAAAACAATAGGTCTTGAGAAATCTACAATTCAGGGCTGTATGCGAAACATTATTTGATTCTGTTTGAATTTGCGGCTGTTATCGTTTGCCAAAAAAAAAAAATTTCCCTTGATAAAAAAAAGCGTTGCTGGTAAACTACCCCTTCCCCTCAACCGATCTTCACCAAAAAAAATAGGTCGCGAGTACTCTACAAATCAGGGCTGTATGCAAAAAATTATTTGATTCTGTTTGAATTTGCGGCAGTTGTCGTTTGCCATAGAAAATACGCATGATAAAAAACGTTGCTGGTAAACTACCCCTTCCCCTCAACCGATCTTCACCAAAAACAACAGGTCTTGAGTACTCTACAAATCAGGGCTGTATGCAGAAAATTATTTGATTCTGTTTGAATTTGCGGCTGTTATCGTTTGCCATATAAAATACCCTTGCTAAAAAAACGTTGTAGGTAAACTACCCCTTTCCCTTAACCGATCTTCACCAAAAACAAAAGGTATTGAGAACTCTACAATTTAGGGCTGTATGCAAATAATCTTTTCATTCTGTTTGAATTTGCGGCTGTTATCGTTTGCCATAGGAAATACCCTTGTTAAAACATAAAACGTTACAGGTAAACTACCCCTTTCCCTTAACCGATCTTCACCAAAAACAATAGGTCTTGAGAACTCTACAATTCAGGGCTGTATGCGAAACATTATTTGATTCTGTTTGAATTTGCGGCTGTTATCGTTTGCCAAACAAACAAAATTACCCTTGCTAAAAAAAAACCGTTGCAGGTAAACTACCCCTTTCCCTCAACCGATCTTCACCAAAAACAATAGGTCGCGAGAACTCTGCAAAACCGGACTGTATGCAAAAAATTATTTGATTCTGTTTGAATTTGCGGCAGTTATCGTTTGCCATAGAAAAAAAATCTACAGACAGACAGACAGACACACAGACAGACAGACACACAGACACACAGACAGACAGACACACAGACAGACACACAGACACTTTTCGGAAAACGACTTTTTTTCATGTTTTGAGTGTAGTAGAATCAGAATCTGCAATAATCTCGAACACGATTTTTTTTGCCATCACCATACTTCCATTCCTTAAGGAATATGGAAGTAAAACACCTGTCCTATGTTGGCTCTCCCGTTGCGTAAAATATTTGTGCCAAGTTTGGTTGAAATCGGTCCAATGGTTTAGGTGGAGACGTGGAAGACCCCAAAGGATCGTAACGAAAAAAAAGTCATTGAGACATCTACAATTCAGGGACGTATGCAAAACATTATTTGATTCTGTTTGCATTTGCGGCTGTTATCGTTTGCCATAGAAAATACGCTTGATAAAAAAACGTTGCCGGTAAACTACCCCTTCTCCTTAACCGATCTTCACCAAAAACAATAGGTCTTGAGTACTCTACAAATCAGGGCTGTATGCAAAACATTATTTGATTCTGTTTGAATTTGCGGCTGTTATCGTTTGCCATAGAAAATACCCTTGTTAAAAAAACGTTGCTGGTAAACTACCCCTTTCCCTCAACCGATCTTCACCTAAAACAATAGGTCTTGAGAACTCTACAATTTAGGGCTGTATGCAAATAATCTTTTGATTCTGTTTGAATTTGCGGCTGTTATCGTTTGCCATAGGAAATACCCTTGTTAAAACATAAAACGTTACAGGTAAACTACCCCTTTACCTTAACCGATCTTCACCAAAAACAATAGGTCTTGAGAACTCTACAATTTAGGGCTGTATGCAAATAAACTTTTGATTCTGTTTGAATTTGCGGCTGTTATCGTTTGCCATATGAAATACCCTTGTTAAAACATAAAACGTTACAGGTAAACTACCCCTTCCCCTTAACCGATCTTCACCAAAAACAATACGTCTTGAGTACTCTACAAATCAGGGCTGTATGCAAAACATTATTTGATTCTTTTTGAATTTGCGGCTGTTATCGTTTGCCATAGAAAATACCCTTGTTAAAAAAACGTTGCTGGTAAACTACCCCTTTCCCTCAACCGATCTTCACCAAAAATAACAGGTCTTGAGAACTCTAGAATTTAGGGCTGTATGCAAATAATCTTTTGATTCTGTTTGAATTTGCGGCTGTTATCGTTTGCCATAGGAAATACCCTTGTTAAAACATAAAACGTTACAGGTAAACTACCCCTTTCCCATAACCGATCTTCACCAAAAACAGTAGGTCTTGAGTACTCTACAAATCAGGGCTGTATGCAAAACATTATTTGATTCTATTTGAATTTGCGGCTGTTATCGTTTGCCATAAAAAATACCCTTGTTAAAAAAACGTTGCAGGTAAACTACCCCTTTCCCTCAACCGAACTTCACCAAAAACAACAGGTCTTGAGACCTCTACAATTTAGGGCTGTATGCAAATAATCTTTTGATTCTGTTTGAATTTGCGGCTGTTATCGTTTGCCATAGGAAATACCCTTGTTAAAACATAAAATGTTACAGGTAAACTACCCCTTTCCCTTAACCGATCTTCACCAAAAACAATAGGTCTTGAGAACTCTACAATTTAGGGCTGTATGCAAATAAACTTTTGATTCTGTTTGAATTTGCGGCTGTTATCGTTTGCCATAGGAAATACCCTTGTTAAAACATAAAACGTTACAGGTAAACTACCCCTGTCCCTTAACCGATCTTCACCAAAATCAGAAGATCTTGAGAACTCTACAACTCAGGGCTGTATGCGAAACATTATTTGATTCTGTTTGAATTTGCGGCTGTTATCGTTTGCCAAACAAACAAAATTACCCTTGCTAAAAAAAAACCGTTGCCGGTAAACTACCCCGTTCCCTCAACCGATCTTCACCAAAAACAATAGGTCGCGAGTACTCTGCAAATCAGGGCTGCATGCAAAAAATTATTTGATTCTGTTTGAATTTGCGGCAGTTATCGTTTGCCATAGAAAAAAAATCTACAGACAGACACACAGACAGACAGACAGACAGACAGACAGACAGACAGACAGACACACAGACACTTTTCGGAAAACGACTTTTTTTCATGTTTTGATTGTAGTAGAATCAGAATCTGCAATAATCTCGAACACGATTTTTTTTGCCATCACCATACTTCCATTCCTTAAGGAACATGGAAGTAAATATCGGTATGGAGAACCATACATGACTTCCATATTCTAAGATTTATATTTAAAATCATTTTCAGCCAAACAACCAGGCTGTGTCTTACCTGCCTTTTTATTGCTGTATTAAATGAAAAATATTATATTACATTAAAATGAAAAAATTATAATTTTATTGCCTGGCAACAAAATTATTTTATTTTTAACAATTACCATTGTTTCAAAAAGTTTAAATAAATTTCCAAGTACTTTACTCTTGTTAAAACGTAAAAGGTTGCAGGTAAACTACCCCTTCCCCTTAACCGATCTTCACCAAAATCGAAAGTCGTTGAGACCTCTACAATTCAGGGACGTATGCAAAAAATTATTTCATTCTGTTTGAATTTGCGGCTGTTATCGTTTGCCATAGAAAATACGCTTGATAAAAAAACGTTGCAGGTAAACTACCCCTTCCCCTTAACCGATATTCACCAAAAACAATAGGTCTTGAGAAATCTACAATTCAGGGCTGTATGCGAAACATTATTTGATTCTGTTTGAATTTGCGGCTGTTATCGTTTGCCAAAAAAAAAAATTTCCCTTGATAAAAAAAACCGTTGCTGGTAAACTACCCCTTCCCCTCAACCGATCTTCACCAAAAACAATAGGTCTTGAGAAATCTACAATTTAGGGCTGTATGCGAAACATTATTTGATTCTGTTTGAATTTGCGGCTGTTATCGTTTGCCAAAAAAAAAAATTTCCCTTGATAAAAAAAACCGTTGCCGGTAAACTACCCCTTCCCCTCAACCGATCTTCACCAAAAACAATAGGTCGCGAGTACTCTACAAATCAGGACTGTAAGCAAAAAATTATTTGATTCTGTTTGAATTTGCGGCAGTTGTCGTTTGCCATAGAAAATACGCATGATAAAAAACGTTGCTGGTAAACTACCCCTTCCCCTCAACCGATCTTCACCAAAAACAATAGGTCTTGAGTACTCTACAAATCAGGGCTGTATGCAGAAAATTATTTGATTCTGTTCGAATTTGCGGCTGTTATCGTTTGCCATAGAAAATACCCTTGTTAAAAAAACGTTGTAGGTAAACTACCCCTTTCCCTTAACCGATCTTCACCAAAAACAAAAGGTCTTGAGAACTCTACAATTTAGGGCTGTATGCAAATAATCTTTTCATTCTGTTTGAATTTGCGGCTGTTATCGTTTGCCATAGGAAATACCCTTGTTAAAACATAAAACGTTACAGGTAAACTACCCCTTTCCCTTAACCGATCTTCACCAAAAACAATAGGTCTTGAGAACTCTACAATTCAGGGCTGTATGCGAAACATTATTTGATTCTGTTTGAATTTGCGGCTGTTATCGTTTGCCAAACAAACAAAATTACCCTTGCTAAAAAAAAACCGTTGCAGGTAAACTACCCCTTTCCCTCAACCGATCTTCACCAAAAACAATAGATCGCGAGAACTCTGCAAAACCGGGCTGTATGCAAAAAATTATTTGATTCTGTTTGAATTTGCGGCAGTTATCGTTTGCCATAGAAAAAAAATCTACAGACAGACAGACAGACAGACAGACACACAGACAGACAGACACACAGACACTTTTCGGAAAACGACTTTTTTTCATGTTTTGAGTGTAGTAGAATCAGAATCTGCAATAATCTCGAACACGATTTTTTTTGCCATCACCATACTTCCATTCCTTAAGGAATATGGAAGTAAATATCGGTATGGAGAACCATACATGACTTCCATATTCTAAGATTTATATTTAAAATCATTTTCAGCCAAACAGCCAGGCTGTGTCTTACCTGCCTTTTTATTGCTGTATTAAATGAAAAAAATTATATTACATTAAAATGAAAAAATTATAATTTTATTGCCTGGCAACAAAATTATTTTATTTTTAACAATTACCATTGTTTCAAAAAGTTTAAATAAATTTTCAAGTACTTTACTCTTGTTAAAACGTATAAGGTTGCAGGTAAACTACCCCTTCCCCTTAACCGATCTTCACCAAAATCGAAAGTCATTGAGACCTCTACAATTCAGGGACGTATGCAAAAAATTATTTGATTCTGTTTGAATTTGCGGCTGTTATCGTTTGCCATAGAAAATACGCTTGATAAAAAAACGTTGCAGGTAAACTACCCCTTCCCCTTAACCGATCTTCACCAAAAACAATAGGTCTTGAGTACTCTACAAATCAGGACTGTATGCAAAACATTATTTGATTCTGTTTGAGTTTGCGGCTGTTATCGTTTGCCATAGAAAATACACTTGTTAAAAAAACGTTGCAGGTAAACTACCCCTTTCCCTCAACCGATCTTCACCAAAAACAATAGGTCTTGAGAAATCTACAATTCAGGGCTGTATGCGAAACATTATTTGATTCTGTTTGAATTTCCGGCTGTTATCGTTTGCCAAAAAAAAAAAAATTTCCCTTGATAAAAAAAACCGTTGCAGGTAAACTACCCCTTCCCCTCAACCGATCTTCACCAAAAACAATAGGTCGCGAGTACTCTACAAATCAGGGCTGTATGCAAAAAATTATTTGATTCTGTTTGAATTTGCGGCAGTTGTCGTTTGCCATAGAAAATACGCATGATAAAAAACCCCTTCCCCTCAACCGATCTTCACCAAAAACAATAGGTCTTGAGTACTCTACAAATCAGGGCTGTATGCAGAAAATTATTTGATTCTGTTTGAATTTGCGGCTGTTATCGTTTGCCATAGAAAATACCCTTGTTAAAAAAACCTTGCAGGTAAACTACCCCTTTCCCTCAACCGATCTTCACCAAAAACAATAGGTCTTGAGAACTCTACAATTTAGGGCTGTATGCAAATAATCTTTTGATTCTGATTGAATTTGCGGCTGTTATCGTTTGCCATAGGAAATACCCTTGTTAAAACATAAAACGTTACAGGTAAACTACCCCTTTCACTTAAACGATATTCACCAAAAACAACAGGTCTTGAGTACTCTACAAATCAGGGCTGTATACAAAACATTATTTGATTCTGTTTGAATTTGCGGCTGTTATCGTTTGCCAAACAAACAAAATTACCCTTGCTAAAAAAAAACCGTTGCAGGTAAACTACCCCTTTCCCTCAACCGATCTTCACCAAAAACAATAGGTCGCGAGAACTCTGCAAAACCGGGCTGTATGCAAAAAATTATTTGATTCTGTTTGAATTTGCGGCAGTTATCGTTTGCCATAGAAAAAAAATCTACAGACAGACAGACACACAGACACACAGACAGACAGACACACAGACAGACACACAGACACTTTTCGGAAAACGACTTTTTTTCATGTTTTGAGTATAGTAGAATCAGAATCTGCAATAATCTCGAACACGATTTTTTTTGCCATCACCATACTTCCATTCCTTAAGGAATATGGAAGTAAAATATCGGTATGGAGAACCATACATGACTTCCATATTCTAAGATTTATATTTAAAATCATTTTCAGCCAAACAGCCAGGCTGTGTCTTACCTGCCTTTTTATTGCTGTATTAAATGAAAAATATTATATTACATTAAAATGAAAAAATTATAATTTTATTGCCTGGCAACAAAATTATTTTATTTTTAACAATTACCATTGTTTCAAAAAGTTTAAATAAATTTTCAAGTACTTTACTCTTGTTAAAACGTATAAGGTTGCAGGTAAACTACCCCTTCCCCTTAACCGATCTTCACCAAAATTGAAAGTCATTGAGACCTCTACAATTCAGGGACGTATGCAAAAAATTATTTGATTCTGTTTGAATTTGCGGCTGTTATCGTTTGCCATAGAAAATACGCTTGATAAAAAAACGTTGCAGGTAAACTACCCCTTCCCCTTAACCGATCTTCACCAAAAACAATAGGTCTTGAGTACTCTACAAATCAGGACTGTATGCAAAACATTATTTGATTCTGTTTGAATTTGCGGCTGTTATCGTTTGCCATAGAAAATACCCTTGTTAAAAAAACGTTGCAGGTAAACTACCCCTTTCCCTCAACCGATCTTCACCAAAAACAATAGGTCTTGAGAAATCTACAATTCAGGGCTGTATGCGAAACATTATTTGATTCTGTTTGAATTTGCGGCTGTTATCGTTTGCCAAAAAAAAAAAATTTCCCTTGATAAAAAAAACCGTTGCAGGTAAACTACCCCTTCCCCTCCACCGATCTTCACCAAAAACAATAGGTCGCGAGTACTCTACAAATCAGGGCTGTATGCAAAAAATTATTTGATTCTGTTTGAATTTGCGGCAGTTGTCGTTTGCCATAGAAAATACGCATGATAAAAAACGTTGCTGGTAAACTACCCCTTCCCCTCAACCGATCTTCACCAAAAACAATAGGTCTTGAGTACTCTACAAATCAGGGCTGTATGCAGAAAATTATTTGATTCTGTTTGAATTTGCGGCTGTTATCGTTTGCCATAGAAAATACCCTTGTTAAAAAAACGTTGTAGGTAAACTACCCCTTTCCCTTAACCGATCTTCACCAAAAACAAAAGGTCTTGAGAACTCTACAATTTAGGGCTGTATGCGAAACATTATTTGATTCTGTTTGAATTTGCGGCTGTTATCGTTTGCCATAGGAAATACCCTTGTTAAAACATAAAACGTTACAGGTAAACTACCCCTTTCCCTTAACCGATCTTCACCAAAAACAATAGGTCTTGAGAACTCTACAATTCAGGGCTGTATGCGAAACATTATTTGATTCTGTTTGAATTTGCGGCTGTTATCGTTTGCCAAACAAACAAAATTACCCTTGCTAAAAAAAAACCGTTGCAGGTAAACTACCCCTTTCCCTCAACCGATCTTCACCAAAAACAATAGGTCGCGAGTACTCTGCAAATCAGGGCTGCATGCAAAAAATTATTTGATTCTGTTTGAATTTGCGGCAGTTATCGTTTGCCATAGAAAAAAAATCTACAGACAGACACATAGACAGACAGACAGACAGACAGACACACAGACACTTTTCGGAAAACGACTTTTTTTCATGTTTTGATTGTAGTAGAATCAGAATCTGCAATAATCTCGAACACGATTTTTTTTGCCATCACCATACTTCCATTCCTTAAGGAACATGGAAGTAAATATCGGTATGGAGAACCATACATGACTTCCATATTCTAAGATTTATATTTAAAATCATTTTCAGCCAAACAACCAGGCTGTGTCTTACCTGCCTTTTTATTGCTGTATTAAATGAAAAATATTATATTACATTAAAATGAAAAAATTATAATTTTATTGCCTGGCAACAAAATTATTTTTTTTTTAACAATTACCATTGTTTCAAAAAGTTTAAATAAATTTCCAAGTACTTTACTCTTGTTAAAACGTAAAAGGTTGCAGGTAAACTACCCCTTCCCCTTAACCGATCTTCACCAAAATCGAAAGTCGTTGAGACCTCTACAATTCAGGGACGTATGCAAAAAATTATTTCATTCTGTTTGAATTTGCGGCTGTTATCGTTTGCCATAGAAAATACGCTTGATAAAAAAACGTTGCAGGTAAACTACCCCTTCCCCTTAACCGATATTCACCAAAAACAATAGGTCTTGAGAAATCTACAATTCAGGGCTGTATGCGAAACATTATTTGATTCTGTTTGAATTTGCGGCTGTTATCGTTTGCCAAAAAAAAAAATTTCCCTTGATAAAAAAAACCGTTGCAGGTAAACTACCCCTTCCCCTCAACCGATCTTCACCAAAAACAATAGGTCTTGAGAAATCTACAATTTAGGGCTGTATGCGAAACATTATTTGATTCTGTTTGAATTTGCGGCTGTTATCGTTTGCCAAAAAAAAAAATTTCCCTTGATAAAAAAAACCGTTGCCGGTAAACTACCCCTTCCCCTCAACCGATCTTCACCAAAAACAATAGGTCGCGAGTACTCTACAAATCAGGACTGTAAGCAAAAAATTATTTGATTCTGTTTGAATTTGCGGCAGTTGTCGTTTGCCATAGAAAATACGCATGATAAAAAACGTTGCTGGTAAACTACCCCTTCCCCTCAACCGATCTTCACCAAAAACAATAGGTCTTGAGTACTCTACAAATCAGGGCTGTATGCAGAAAATTATTTGATTCTGTTTGAATTTGCGGCTGTTATCGTTTGCCATAGAAAATACCCTTGTTAAAAAAACGTTGTAGGTAAACTACCCCTTTCCCTTAACCGATCTTCACCAAAAACGAAAGGTCTTGAGAACTCTACAATTTAGGGCTGTATGCAAATAATCTTTTCATTCTGTTTGAATTTGCGGCTGTTATCGTTTGCCATAGGAAATACCCTTGTTAAAACATAAAACGTTACAGGTAAACTACCCCTTTCCCTTAACCGATCTTCACCAAAAACAATAGGTCTTGAGAACTCTACAATTCAGGGCTGTATGCGAAACATTATTTGATTCTGTTTGAATTTGCGGCTGTTATCGTTTGCCAAACAAACAAAATTACCCTTGCTAAAAAAAAACCGTTGCAGGTAAACTACCCCTTTCCCTCAACCGATCTTCACCAAAAACAATAGGTCGCGAGAACTCTGCAAAACCGGGCTGTATGCAAAAAAGTATTTGATTCTGTTTGAATTTGCGGCAGTTATCGTTTGCCATAGAAAAAAAATCTACAGACAGACAGACAGACAGACAGACACACAGACAGACAGACACACAGACACTTTTCGGAAAACGACTTTTTTTCATGTTTTGAGTGTAGTAGAATCAGAATCTGCAATAATCTCGAACACGATTTTTTTTGCCATCACCATACTTCCATTCCTTAAGGAATATGGAAGTAAATATCGGTATGGAGAACCATACATGACTTCCATATTCTAAGATTTATATATAAAATCATTTTCAGCCAAACAGCCAGGCTGTGTCTTACCTGCCTTTTTATTGCTGTATTAAATGAAAAAAATTATATTACATTAAAATGAAAAAATTACAATTTTATTGCCTGGCAACAAAATTATTTTATTTTTAACAATTACCATTGTTTCAAAAAGTTTAAATAAATTTTCAAGTACTTTACTCTTGTTAAAACGTATAAGGTTGCAGGTAAACTACCCCTTCCCCTTAACCGATCTTCACCAAAATCGAAAGTCATTGAGACCTCTACAATTCAGGGACGTATGCAAAAAATTATTTGATTCTGTTTGAATTTGCGGCTGTTATCGTTTGCCATAGAAAATACGCTTGATAAAAAAACGTTGCTGGTAAACTACCCCTTCCCCTTAACCGATCTTCACCAAAAACAAAAGGTCTTGAGTACTCTACAAATCAGGACTGTATGCAAAACATTATTTGATTCTGTTTGAATTTGCGGCTGTTATCGTTTGCCATAGAAAATACACTTGTTAAAAAAACGTTGCAGGTAAACTACCCCTTTCCCTCAACCGATCTTCACCAAAAACAATAGGTCTTGAGAAATCTACAATTCAGGGCTGTATGCGAAACATTATTTGATTCTGTTTGAATTTGCGGCTGTTATCGTTTGCCAAAAAAAAAAAAAATTTCCCTTGATAAAAAAAACCGTTGCAGGTAAACTACCCCTTCCCCTCAACCGATCTTCACCAAAAACAATAGGTCGCGAGTACTCTACAAATCAGGGCTGTATGCAAAAAATTATTTGATTCTGTTTGAATTTGCGGCAGTTGTCGTTTGCCATAGAAAATACGCATGATAAAAAACGTTGCTGGTAAACTACCCCTTCCCCTCAACCGATCTTCACCAAAAACAATAGGTCTTGAGTACTCTACAAATCAGGGCTGTATGCAGAAAATTATTTGATTCTGTTTGAATTTGCGGCTGTTATCGTTTGCCATATAAAATACCCTTGTTAAAAAAACCTTGCAGGTAAACTACCCCTTTCCCTCAACCGATCTTCACCAAAAACAACAGGTCTTGAGAACTCTACAATTTAGGGCTGTATGCAAATAATCTTTTGATTCTGATTGAATTTGCGGCTGTTATCGTTTGCCATAGGAAATACCCTTGTTAAAACATAAAACGTTACAGGTAAACTACCCCTTTCACTTAAACGATATTCACCAAAAACAATAGGTCTTGAGTACTCTACAAATCAGGGCTGTATACAAAACATTATTTGATTCTGTTTGAATTTGCGGCTGTTATCGTTTGCCAAACAAACAAAATTACCCTTGCTAAAAAAAAACCGTTGCAGGTAAACTACCCCTTTCCCTCAACCGATCTTCACCAAAAACAATAGGTCGCGAGAACTCTGCAAAACCGGGCTGTATGCAAAAAATTATTTGATTCTGTTTGAATTTGCGGCAGTTATCGTTTGCCATAGAAAAAAAATCTACAGACAGACAGACACACAGACACACAGACAGACAGACACACAGACAGACACACAGACACTTTTCGGAAAACGACTTTTTTTCATGTTTTGAGTATAGTAGAATCAGAATCTGCAATAATCTCGAACACGATTTTTTTTGCCATCACCATACTTCCATTCCTTAAGGAATATGGAAGTAAAATATCGGTATGGAGAACCATACATGACTTCCATATTCTAAGATTTATATTTAAAATCATTTTCAGCCAAACAGCCAGGCTGTGTCTTACCTGCCTTTTTATTGCTGTATTAAATGAAAAATATTATATTACATTAAAATGAAAAAATTATAATTTTATTGCCTGGCAACAAAATTATTTTATTTTTAACAATTACCATTGTTTCAAAAAGTTTAAATAAATTTTCAAGTACTTTACTCTTGTTAAAACGTATAAGGTTGCAGGTAAACTACCCCTTCCCCTTAACCGATCTTCACCAAAATTGAAAGTCATTGAGACCTCTACAATTCAGGGACGTATGCAAAAAATTATTTGATTCTGTTTGAATTTGCGGCTGTTATCGTTTGCCATAGAAAATACGCTTGATAAAAAAACGTTGCAGGTAAACTACCCCTTCCCCTTAACCGATCTTCACCAAAAACAATAGGTCTTGAGTACTCTACAAATCAGGACTGTATGCAAAACATTATTTGATTCTGTTTGAATTTGCGGCTGTTATCGTTTGCCATAGAAAATACCCTTGTTAAAAAAACGTTGCAGGTAAACTACCCCTTTCCCTCAACCGATCTTCACCAAAAACAATAGGTCTTGAGAAATCTACAATTCAGGGCTGTATGCGAAACATTATTTGATTCTGTTTGAATTTGCGGCTGTTATCGTTTGCCAAAAAAAAAAAATTTCCCTTGATAAAAAAAACCGTTGCAGGTAAACTACCCCTTCCCCTCCACCGATCTTCACCAAAAACAATAGGTCGCGAGTACTCTACAAATCAGGGCTGTATGCAAAAAATTATTTGATTCTGTTTGAATTTGCGGCAGTTGTCGTTTGCCATAGAAAATACGCATGATAAAAAACGTTGCTGGTAAACTACCCCTTCCCCTCAACCGATCTTCACCAAAAACAATAGGTCTTGAGTACTCTACAAATCAGGGCTGTATGCAGAAAATTATTTGATTCTGTTTGAATTTGCGGCTGTTATCGTTTGCCATAGAAAATACCCTTGTTAAAAAAACGTTGTAGGTAAACTACCCCTTTCCCTTAACCGATCTTCACCAAAAACAAAAGGTCTTGAGAACTCTACAATTTAGGGCTGTATGCGAAACATTATTTGATTCTGTTTGAATTTGCGGCTGTTATCGTTTGCCATAGGAAATACCCTTGTTAAAACATAAAACGTTACAGGTAAACTACCCCTTTCCCTTAACCGATCTTCACCAAAAACAATAGGTCTTGAGAACTCTACAATTCAGGGCTGTATGCGAAACATTATTTGATTCTGTTTGAATTTGCGGCTGTTATCGTTTGCCAAACAAACAAAATTACCCTTGCTAAAAAAAAACCGTTGCAGGTAAACTACCCCTTTCCCTCAACCGATCTTCACCAAAAACAATAGGTCGCGAGTACTCTGCAAATCAGGGCTGCATGCAAAAAATTATTTGATTCTGTTTGAATTTGCGGCAGTTATCGTTTGCCATAGAAAAAAAATCTACAGACAGACACACAGACAGACAGACAGACAGACAGACACACAGACACTTTTCGGAAAACGACTTTTTTTCATGTTTTGATTGTAGTAGAATCAGAATCTGCAATAATCTCGAACACGATTTTTTTTGCCATCACCATACTTCCATTCCTTAAGGAACATGGAAGTAAATATCGGTATGGAGAACCATACATGACTTCCATATTCTAAGATTTATATTTAAAATCATTTTCAGCCAAACAACCAGGCTGTGTCTTACCTGCCTTTTTATTGCTGTATTAAATGAAAAATATTATATTACATTAAAATGAAAAAATTATAATTTTATTGCCTGGCAACAAAATTATTTTATTTTTAACAATTACCATTGTTTCAAAAAGTTTAAATAAATTTCCAAGTACTTTACTCTTGTTAAAACGTAAAAGGTTGCAGGTAAACTACCCCTTCCCCTTAACCGATCTTCACCAAAATCGAAAGTCGTTGAGACCTCTACAATTCAGGGACGTATGCAAAAAATTATTTCATTCTGTTTGAATTTGCGGTGTTATCGTTTGCCATAGAAAATACGCTTGATAAAAAAACGTTGCAGGTAAACTACCCCTTCCCCTTAACCGATATTCACCAAAAACAATAGGTCTTGAGAAATCTACAATTCAGGGCTGTATGCGAAACATTATTTGATTCTGTTTGAATTTGCGGCTGTTATCGTTTGCCAAAAAAAAAAATTTCCCTTGATAAAAAAAACCGTTGCAGGTAAACTACCCCTTCCCCTCAACCGATCTTCACCAAAAACAATAGGTCTTGAGAAATCTACAATTTAGGGCTGTATGCGAAACATTATTTGATTCTGTTTGAATTTGCGGCTGTTATCGTTTGCCAAAAAAAAAAATTTCCCTTGATAAAAAAAACCGTTGCCGGTAAACTACCCCTTCCCCTCAACCGATCTTCACCAAAAACAATAGGTCGCGAGTACTCTACAAATCAGGACTGTAAGCAAAAAATTATTTGATTCTGTTTGAATTTGCGGCAGTTGTCGTTTGCCATAGAAAATACGCATGATAAAAAACGTTGCTGGTAAACTACCCCTTCCCCTCAACCGATCTTCACCAAAAACAATAGGTCTTGAGTACTCTACAAATCAGGGCTGTATGCAGAAAATTATTTGATTCTGTTTGAATTTGCGGCTGTTATCGTTTGCCATAGAAAATACCCTTGTTAAAAAAACGTTGTAGGTAAACTACCCCTTTCCCTTAACCGATCTTCACCAAAAACAAAAGGTCTTGAGAACTCTACAATTTAGGGCTGTATGCAAATAATCTTTTCATTCTGTTTGAATTTGCGGCTGTTATCGTTTGCCATAGGAAATACCCTTGTTAAAACATAAAACGTTACAGGTAAACTACCCCTTTCCCTTAACCGATCTTCACCAAAAACAATAGGTCTTGAGAACTCTACAATTCAGGGCTGTATGCGAAACATTATTTGATTCTGTTTGAATTTGCGGCTGTTATCGTTTGCCAAACAAACAAAATTACCCTTGCTAAAAAAAAACCGTTGCAGGTAAACTACCCCTTTCCCTCAACCGATCTTCACCAAAAACAATAGGTCGCGAGAACTCTGCAAAACCGGGCTGTATGCAAAAAATTATTTGATTCTGTTTGAATTTGCGGCAGTTATCGTTTGCCATAGAAAAAAAATCTACAGACAGACAGACAGACAGACAGACACACAGACAGACAGACACACAGACACTTTTCGGAAAACGACTTTTTTTCATGTTTTGAGTGTAGTAGAATCAGAATCTGCAATAATCTCGAACACGATTTTTTTTGCCATCACCATACTTCCATTCCTTAAGGAATATGGAAGTAAATATCGGTATGGAGAACCATACATGACTTCCATATTCTAAGATTTATATTTAAAATCATTTTCAGCCAAACAGCCAGGCTGTGTCTTACCTGCCTTTTTATTGCTGTATTAAATGAAAAAAATTATATTACATTAAAATGAAAAAATTATAATTTTATTGCCTGGCAACAAAATTATTTTATTTTTAACAATTACCATTGTTTCAAAAAGTTTAAATAAATTTTCAAGTACTTTACTCTTGTTAAAACGTATAAGGTTGCAGGTAAACTACCCCTTCCCCTTAACCGATCTTCACCAAAATCGAAAGTCATTGAGACCTCTACAATTCAGGGACGTATGCAAAAAATTATTTGATTCTGTTTGAATTTGCGGCTGTTATCGTTTGCCATAGAAAATACGCTTGATAAAAAAACGTTCCAGGTAAACTACCCCTTCCCCTTAACCGATCTTCACCAAAAACAATAGGTCTTGAGTACTCTACAAATCAGGACTGTATGCAAAACATTATTTGATTCTGTTTGAATTTGCGGCTGTTATCGTTTGCCATAGAAAATACACTTGTTAAAAAAACGTTGCAGGTAAACTACCCCTTTCCCTCAACCGATCTTCACCAAAAACAATAGATCTTGAGAAATCTACAATTCAGGGCTGTATGCGAAACATTATTTGATTCTGTTTGAATTTGCGGCTGTTATCGTTTGCCAAAAAAAAAAAAATTTCCCTTGATAAAAAAAACCGTTGCAGGTAAACTACCCCTTCCCCTCAACCGATCTTCACCAAAAACAATAGGTCGCGAGTACTCTACAAATCAGGGCTGTATGCAAAAAATTATTTGATTCTGTTTGAATTTGCGGCAGTTGTCGTTTGCCATAGAAAATACGCATGATAAAAAACGTTGCTGGTAAACTACCCCTTCCCCTCAACCGATCTTCACCAAAAACAATAGGTCTTGAGTACTCTACAAATCAGGGCTGTATGCAGAAAATTATTTGATTCTGTTTGAATTTGCGGCTGTTATCGTTTGCCATAGAAAATACCCTTGTTAAAAAAACCTTGCAGGTAAACTACCCCTTTCCCTCAACCGATCTTCACCAAAAACAATAGGTCTTGAGAACTCTACAAATTAGGGCTGTATGCAAATAATCTTTTGATTCTGATTGAATTTGCGGCTGTTATCGTTTGCCATAGGAAATACCCTTGTTAAAACATAAAACGTTACAGGTAAACTACCCCTTTCACTTAAACGATATTCACCAAAAACAATAGGTCTTGAGTACTCTACAAATCAGGGCTGTATACAAAACATTATTTGATTCTGTTTGAATTTGCGGCTGTTATCGTTTGCCAAACAAACAAAATTACCCTTGCTAAAAAAAAACCGTTGCAGGTAAACTACCCCTTTCCCTCAACCGATCTTCACCAAAAACAATAGGTCTCGAGAACTCTGCAAAACCGGGCTGTATGCAAAAAATTATTTGATTCTGTTTGAATTTGCGGCAGTTATCGTTTGCCATAGAAAAAAAATCTACAGACAGACAGACACACAGACACACAGACAGACAGACACACAGACAGACACACAGACACTTTTCGGAAAACGACTTTTTTTCATGTTTTGAGTATAGTAGAATCAGAATCTGCAATAATCTCGAACACGATTTTTTTTGCCATCACCATACTTCCATTCCTTAAGGAATATGGAAGTAAAATATCGGTATGGAGAACCATACATGACTTCCATATTCTAAGATTTATATTTAAAATCATTTTCAGCCAAACAGCCAGGCTGTGTCTTACCTGCCTTTTTATTGCTGTATTAAATGAAAAATATTATATTACATTAAAATGAAAAAATTATAATTTTATTGCCTGGCAACAAAATTATTTTATTTTTAACAATTACCATTGTTTCAAAAAGTTTAAATAAATTTTCAAGTACTTTACTCTTGTTAAAACGTATAAGGTTGCAGGTAAACTACCCCTTCCCCTTAACCGATCTTCACCAAAATTGAAAGTCATTGAGACCTCTACAATTCAGGGACGTATGCAAAAAATTATTTGATTCTGTTTGAATTTGCGGCTGTTATCGTTTGCCATAGAAAATACGCTTGATAAAAAAACGTTGCAGGTAAACTACCCCTTCCCCTTAACCGATCTTCACCAAAAACAATAGGTCATGAGTACTCTACAAATCAGGACTGTATGCAAAACATTATTTGATTCTGTTTGAATTTGCGGCTGTTATCTTTTGCCATAGAAAATACCCTTGATAAAAAAAACCGTTGCAGGTAAACTACCCCTTCCCCTCAACCGATCTTCACCAAAAACAATAGGTCGCGAGTACTCTACAAATCAGGGCTGTATGCAAAAAATTATTTGATTCTGTTTGAATTTGCGGCAGTTGTCGTTTGCCATAGAAAATACGCATGATAAAAAACGTTGCTGGTAAACTACCCCTTCCCCTCAACCGATCTTCACCAAAAACAATAGGTCTTGAGTACTCTACAAATCAGGGCTGTATGCAGAAAATTATTTGATTCTGTTTGAATTTGCGGCTGTTATCGTTTGCCATAGAAAATACCCTTGTTAAAAAAACGTTGTAGGTAAACTACCCCTTTCCCTTAACCGATCTTCACCAAAAACAAAAGGTCTTGAGAACTCTACAATTTAGGGCTGTATGCGAAACATTATTTGATTCTGTTTGAATTTGCGGCTGTTATCGTTTGCCATAGGAAATACCCTTGTTAAAACATAAAACGTTACAGGTAAACTACCCCTTTCCCTTAACCGATCTTCACCAAAAACAATAGGTCTTGAGAACTCTACAATTCAGGGCTGTATGCGAAACATTATTTGATTCTGTTTGAATTTGCGGCTGTTATCGTTTGCCAAACAAACAAAATTACCCTTGCTAAAAAAAAACCGTTGCAGGTAAACTACCCCTTTCCCTCAACCGATCTTCACCAAAAACAATAGGTCGCGAGTACTCTGCAAATCAGGGCTGCATGCAAAAAATTGTTTGATTCTGTTTGAATTTGCGGCAGTTATCGTTTGCCATAGAAAAAAAATCTACAGACAGACAGACACACAGACAGACACACAGACACACAGACAGACACACAGACACTTTTCGGAAAACGACTTTTTTTCATGTTTTGAGTGTAGTAGAATCAGAATCTGCAATAATCTCGAACACGATTTTTTTTGCCATCACCATACTTCCATTCCTTAAGGAATATGGAAGTAAAAACACCTGTCCTATGTTGGCTCTCCCGTTGCGTAAAATATTTGTGCCAAGTTTGGTTGAAATCGGTCCAATGGTTTAGGTGGAGACGTGGAAGACCCCAAAGGATCGTATCGAAAAAAAAGTCATTGAGACATCTACAATTCAGGGACGTATGCAAAACATTATTTGATTCTGTTTGCATTTGCGGCTGTTATCGTTTGCCATAGAAAATACGCTTGATAAAAAAACGTTGCAGGTAAACTACCCTTTCTCCTTAACCGATCTTCACCAAAAACAATAGGTCTTGAGTACTCTACAAATCAGGGCTGTATGCAAAACATTATTTGATTCTGTTTGAATTTGCGGCTGTTATCGTTTGCCATAGGAAATACCCTTGTTAAAACATAAAACGTTACAGGTAAACTACCCCTTTCCCTTAACCGATCTTCACCAAAAACAATAGGTCTTGAGAACTCTACAATTTAGGGCTGTATGCAAATAAACTTTTGATTCTGTTTGAATTTGCGGCTGTTATCGTTTGCCATATGAAATACCTTTGTTAAAACATAAAACGTTACAGGTAAACTACCCCTTCCCCTTAACCGATCTTCACCAAAAACAATACGTCTTGAGTACTCTACAAATCAGGGCTGTATGCAAAACATTATTTGATTCTTTTTGAATTTGCGGCTGTTATCGTTTGCCATAGAAAATACCCTTGTTAAAAAAACGTTGCTGGTAAACTACCCCTTTCCCTCAACCGATCTTCACCAAAAATAACAGGTCTTGAGAACTCTAGAATTTAGGGCTGTATGCAAATAATCTTTTGATTCTGTTTGAATTTGCGGCTGTTATCGTTTGCCATAGGAAATACCCTTGTTAAAACATAAAACGTTACAGGTAAACTACCCCTTACCCTTAACCGATCTTCACCAAAAACAATAGGTCTTGAGTACTCTACAAATCAGGACTGTATGCAAAACATTATTTGATTCTGTTTGAATTTGCGGCTGTTATCGTTTGCCATAGAAAATACCCTTGTTAAAAAAACGTTGCTGGTAAACTACCCCTTTCCCTCAACCGAACTTCACCAAAAACAATAAGTCTTGAGAACTCTACAATTTAGGGCTGTATGCAAATAATCTTTTGATTCTGTTTGAATTTGCGGCTGTTATCGTTTGCCATAGGAAATACCCTTGTTAAAACATAAAACGTTACTGGTAAACTACCCCTTTCCCTTAACCTATCTTCACCAAAATCAGCAGATCTTGAGAACTCTACAATTCAGGGCTGTATGCGAAACATTATTTGATTCTGTTTGAATTTGGGGCTGTTATCGTTTGCCAAACAAACAAAATTACCCTTGCTAAAAAAAAACCGTTGCCGGTAAACTACCCCTTTCCCTCAACCGATCTTCACCAAAAACAATAGGTCGCGAGTACTCTGCAAATCAGGGCTGCATGCAAAAAATTATTTGATTCTGTTTGAATTTGCGGCAGTTATCGTTTGCCATAGAAAAAAATCTACAGACTGACAGACACACAGACAGACACACAGACACTTTTCGGAGAACGACTTTTTTTCATGTTTTGAGTGTAGTACAATCAGAATCTGCAATAATCTCGAACACGATTTTTTTTGCCATCACCATACTTCCATTCCTTAAGGAATATGGAAGTAAAATATCGGTATGGAGAACCATACATGACTTCCATATTCTAAGATTTATATTTAAAATCATTTTCAGCCAAACAGCCAGGCTGTGTCTTACCTGCCTTTTTATTGCTGTATTAAATGAAAAATATTATATTACATTAAAATGAAAAAATTATAATTTTATTGCCTGGCAACAAAATTATTTTATTTTTAACAATTACCATTGTTTCAAAAAGTTTAAATAAATTTTCAAGTACTTTACTCTTGTTAAAACGTAAAAGGTTGCAGGTAAACTACCCCTTCCCCTTAACCGATCTTCACCAAAATCGAAAGTCATTGAGACCTCTATAATTCAGGGACGTATGCAAAAAATTATTTGATTCTGTTTGAATTTGCGGCTGTTATCGTTTGCCATAGAAAATACGCTTGATAAAAAAACGTTGCAGGTAAACTACCCCTTCCCCTTAACCGATCTTCACCAAAAACAATAGGTCTTGAGTACTCTACAAATCAGGACTGCATGCAAAACATTATTTGATTCTGTTTGAATTTGCGGCTGTTATCTTTTGCCATATAAAATACCCTTGTTAAAAAAACGTTGCAGGTAAACTACCCCTTTCCCTCAACCGATCTTCACCAAAAACAATAGGTCTTGAGAAATCTACAATTCAGGGCTGTATGCGAAACATTATTTGATTCTGTTTGAATTTGCGGCTGTTATCGTTTGCCAAAAAAAAAATTTCCCTTGATAAAAAAAACCGTTGCAGGTAAACTACCCCTTCCCCTCAACCGATCTTCACCAAAAACAATAGGTCGCGAGTACTCTACAAATCAGGGCTGTATGCAAAAAATTATTTGATTCTGTTTGAATTTGCGGCAGTTGTCGTTTGCCATAGAAAATACGCATGATAAAAAACGTTGCTGGTAAACTACCCCTTCCCCTCAACCGATCTTCACCAAAAACAATAGGTCTTGAGTACTCTACAAATCAGGGCTGTATGCAGAAAATTATTTGATTCTGTTTGAATTTGCGGCTGTTATCGTTTGCCATAGAAAATACCCTTGTTAAAAAAACGTTGTAGGTAAACTACCCCTTTCCCTTAACCGATCTTCACCAAAAACAAAAGGTCTTGAGAACTCTACAATTTAGGGCTGTATGCGAAACATTATTTGATTCTGTTTGAATTTGCGGCTGTTATCGTTTGCCATAGGAAATACCCTTGTTAAAACATAAAACGTTACAGGTAAACTACCCCTTTCCCTTAACCGATCTTCACCAAAAACAATAGGTCTTGAGAACTCTACAATTCAGGGCTGTATGCGAAACATTATTTGATTCTGTTTGAATTTGCGGCTGTTATCGTTTGCCAAACAAACAAAATTACCCTTGCTAAAAAAAAAACCGTTGCAGGTAAACTACCCCTTTCCCTCAACCGATCTTCACCAAAAACAATAGGTCGCGAGTACTCTGCAAATCAGGGCTGCATGCAAAAAATTGTTTGATTCTGTTTGAATTTGCGGCAGTTATCGTTTGCCATAGAAAAAAAATCTACAGACAGACAGACACACAGACAGACACACAGACACACAGACAGACACACAGACACTTTTCGGAAAACGACTTTTTTTCATGTTTTGAGTGTAGTAGAATCAGAATCTGCAATAATCTCGAACACGATTTTTTTTGCCATCACCATACTTCCATTCCTTAAGGAATATGGAAGTAAAAACACCTGTCCTATGTTGGCTCTCCCGTTGCGTAAAATATTTGTGCCAAGTTTGGTTGAAATCGGTCCAATGGTTTAGGTGGAGACGTGGAAGACCCCAAAGGATCGTATCGAAAAAAAAGTCATTGAGACATCTACAATTCAGGGACGTATGCAAAACATTATTTGATTCTGTTTGCATTTGCGGCTGTTATCGTTTGCCATAGAAAATACGCTTGATAAAAAAACGTTGCAGGTAAACTACCCTTTCTCCTTAACCGATCTTCACCAAAAACAATAGGTCTTGAGTACTCTACAAATCAGGGCTGTATGCAAAACATTATTTGATTCTGTTTGAATTTGCGGCTGTTATCGTTTGCCATAGAAAATACCCTTGTTAAAAAAACGTTGCTGGTAAACTACCCCTTTCCCTCAACCGATCTTCACCTAAAACAATAGGTCTTGAGAACTCTACAATTTAGGGCTGTATGCAAATAATCTTTTGATTCTGTTTGAATTTGCGGCTGTTATCGTTTGCCATAGGAAATACCCTTGTTAAAACATAAAACGTTACAGGTAAACTACCCCTTTCCCTTAACCGATCTTCACCAAAAACAATAGGTCTTGAGAACTCTACAATTTAGGGCTGTATGCAAATAAACTTTTGATTCTGTTTGAATTTGCGGCTGTTATCGTTTGCCATATGAAATACCTTTGTTAAAACATAAAACGTTACAGGTAAACTACCCCTTCCCCTTAACCGATCTTCACCAAAAACAATACGTCTTGAGTACTCTACAAATCAGGGCTGTATGCAAAACATTATTTGATTCTTTTTGAATTTGCGGCTGTTATCGTTTGCCATAGAAAATACCCTTGTTAAAAAAACGTTGCTGGTAAACTACCCCTTTCCCTCAACCGATCTTCACCAAAAATAACAGGTCTTGAGAACTCTAGAATTTAGGGCTGTATGCAAATAATCTTTTGATTCTGTTTGAATTTGCGGCTGTTATCGTTTGCCATAGGAAATACCCTTGTTAAAACATAAAACGTTACAGGTAAACTACCCCTTACCCTTAACCGATCTTCACCAAAAACAATAGGTCTTGAGTACTCTACAAATCAGGACTGTATGCAAAACATTATTTGATTCTGTTTGAATTTGCGGCTGTTATCGTTTGCCATAGAAAATACCCTTGTTAAAAAAACGTTGCTGGTAAACTACCCCTTTCCCTCAACCGAACTTCACCAAAAACAATAAGTCTTGAGAACTCTACAATTTAGGGCTGTATGCAAATAATCTTTTGATTCTGTTTGAATTTGCGGCTGTTATCGTTTGCCATAGGAAATACCCTTGTTAAAACATAAAACGTTACTGGTAAACTACCCCTTTCCCTTAACCTATCTTCACCAAAATCAGCAGATCTTGAGAACTCTACAATTCAGGGCTGTATGCGAAACATTATTTGATTCTGTTTGAATTTGGGGCTGTTATCGTTTGCCAAACAAACAAAATTACCCTTGCTAAAAAAAAACCGTTGCCGGTAAACTACCCCTTTCCCTCAACCGATCTTCACCAAAAACAATAGGTCGCGAGTACTCTGCAAATCAGGGCTGCATGCAAAAAATTATTTGATTCTGTTTGAATTTGCGGCAGTTATCGTTTGCCATAGAAAAAAATCTACAGACTGACAGACACACAGACAGACACACAGACACTTTTCGGAGAACGACTTTTTTTCATGTTTTGAGTGTAGTACAATCAGAATCTGCAATAATCTCGAACACGATTTTTTTTGCCATCACCATACTTCCATTCCTTAAGGAATATGGAAGTAAAATATCGGTATGGAGAACCATACATGACTTCCATATTCTAAGATTTATATTTAAAATCATTTTCAGCCAAACAGCCAGGCTGTGTCTTACCTGCCTTTTTATTGCTGTATTAAATGAAAAATATTATATTACATTAAAATGAAAAAATTATAATTTTATTGCCTGGCAACAAAATTATTTTATTTTTAACAATTACCATTGTTTCAAAAAGTTTAAATAAATTTTCAAGTACTTTACTCTTGTTAAAACGTAAAAGGTTGCAGGTAAACTACCCCTTCCCCTTAACCGATCTTCACCAAAATCGAAAGTCATTGAGACCTCTATAATTCAGGGACGTATGCAAAAAATTATTTGATTCTGTTTGAATTTGCGGCTGTTATCGTTTGCCATAGAAAATACGCTTGATAAAAAAACGTTGCAGGTAAACTACCCCTTCCCCTTAACCGATCTTCACCAAAAACAATAGGTCTTGAGTACTCTACAAATCAGGGCTGTATGCAAAACATTATTTGATTCTGTTTGAATTTGCGGCTGTTATCGTTTGCCATAGAAAATAAAACGTAAAAGGTTGCAGGTAAACTACCCCTTCCCCTTAACCGATCTTCACCAAAAACAATAGCTCTTGAGTACTCTACAAATCAGGACTGTATGCAAAACATTATTTGATTCTGTTTGAATTTGCGGCTGTTATCGTTTGCCATATAAAATACCCTTGTTAAAAAACGTTGCAGGTAAACTACCCCTTTCCCTCAACCGATCTTCACCAAAAACAATAGATCTTGAGAAATCTACAATTCAGGGCTGTATGCGAAACATTATTTGATTCTGTTTGAATTTGCGGCTGTTATCGTTTGCCAAAAAAAAAAAAAATTTCCCTTGATAAAAAAAACCGTTGCAGGTAAACTACCCCTTCCCCTCAACCGATCTTCACCAAAAACAATAGGTCGCGAGTACTCTACAAATCAGGGCTGTATGCAAAAAATTATTTGATTCTGTTTGAATTTGCGGCAGTTGTCGTTTGCCATAGAAAATACGCATGATAAAAAACGTTGCTGGTAAACTACCCCTTCCCCTCAACCGATCTTCACCAAAAACAATAGGTCTTGAGTACTCTACAAATCAGGGCTGTATGCAGAAAATTATTTGATTCTGTTTGAATTTGCGGCTGTTATCGTTTGCCATAGAAAATACCCTTGTTAAAAAAACGTTGTAGGTAAACTACCCCTTTCCCTCAACCGATCTTCACCAAAAACAAAAGGTCTTGAGAACTCTACAATTTAGGGCTGTATGCAAATAATCTTTTCATTCTGTTTGAATTTGCGGCTGTTATCGTTTGCCATAGGAAATACCCTTGTTAAAACATAAAACGTTACAGGTAAACTACCCCTTTCCCTTAACCGATCTTCACCAAAAACAATAGGTCTTGAGAACTCTACAATTCAGGGCTGTATGCCAAACATTATTTGATTCTGTTTGAATTTGCGGCTGTTATCGTTTGCCAAACAAACAAAATTTCCCTTGCTAAAAAAAAACCGTTGCAGGTAAACTACCCCTTTCCCTCAACCGATCTTCACCAAAAACAATAGGTCGCGAGAACTCTGCAAAACCGGGCTGTATGCAAAAAATTATTTGATTCTGTTTGAATTTGCGGCAGTTATCGTTTGCCATAGAAAAAAAATCTACAGAGAGACAGACAGACACACAGACACACAGACACACAGACACTTTTCGGAAAACGACTTTTTTCATGTTTTGAGTGTAGTAGAATCAGAATCTGCAATAATCTCGAACACGATTTTTTTTGCCATCACCATACTTCCATTCCTTAAGGAATATGGAAGTAAAATTACCCTTGAAAAAAACCGTTGCTGGTAAACTACCCCTTTCCCTTAACCGATCTTCACCAAAAACGACAGGTCTTGGGTACTCTACAATTCAGGCTGGTATGCAAACAATTATTTGATTCTGTTTGAATTTGAGGCTGTTATCGTTTGCCATAGAAAACAGCCTTGATAAAACATAAAACGTTGCTGGTAAACTACCCTATTCCATTAACCGATCTTCACCAATAACAATAGGTCTTGAGAACTCTACAATTCACGGCTGTATGCAAAACATCATTTGATTCTGTTTGAATTTGCGGCTGTTATCGTTTACCATAGAAAAAGTAAAAAATTACACTTGATAAAAAACCGTTGCTGGTAAACTACCCCTTTCCCGTAACCGATCTTCACCAAAAACGATAGGTCTTGAGAAAACTGCAATTCAGGGCTGTATGCAAAATATTATATGATTTTGTTGAATTTGCGGCTGTTATCGTTTGCCATACAAAATACCCTTGATAAAACAAAAAACGTGGCAGGTAAACTACCCCTTTCCCTTAAACGATCTTCACCAAAAACGATAGGTCTTTAGTACTCAAGAAATCAGGGCTGTATGCAAAAACGTATTTGATTATGTTTGAATTTGCGGCTGTTATCGTTTGCCATAGAAAATACCCTTGTTAAAACATAAAACGTTGCTGGTAAACTACCCCTTTCCCTTTACCGATCTTTACCAAAATTAACAGATCTTGAGAACCCTACTATTCAGGGCTGTATGCGAAACATTATTTGATTCTATTTGAATTTTCGGCTGTTATCGTTTGCCAAACAAACAAATTACCCTTGATAAAAAAAAACCGTTGCAGGTAAACTACCCCTTCCCTCAACCGATCTTCACCAAAAACAATACGTCGCGAGTACTCTACAAATCAGGGCTGCATGCAAAAAATTATTTGATTCTGTTTGAATTTGCGGCTGTTATCGTTTGCCATAGAAAAAAATCTACAGACACACAGACACACACACACACACACACAGACACACACACAGACACTTTTCGAAAAACGACTTTTTTCATGTTTTGAGTGTAGTACAATCAGAATCTGCAATAATCTCGAACACGATTTATTTTGCCATCACCATACTTCCATTTCCTTAAGGAACATGGAAGTAAAATATCGGTATGGAGAACCATACATGACTTCCATATTCTAAGACTTATAATCTGAAATATGCTTGCCTGCCAAGCACGATATATTTTCTAATTAATACATAATTTACATTAAAATGAAAAAATTATAATTTTATTGCCTGGCAACAAAATTATTTTATTTTTAACAATTACCATTGTTTGAAAAAGTTTAAATGAATTTTCAAGTACTTTACTCTTGTTAAAACGTAAAAGGTTGCAGGTAAACTACCCCTTCCCCTTAACCGATCTTCACCAAAATCTAATGGCCTTGAGTGCTCTACAATTCAGTTATGTATGCAAAAAATTATTTGATTCTGTTTGAATTTGCGGCAGTTATCGTTTGCCATAGAAAATACCCTTTATAACAAACGTTGCAGGTAAACTACCCCTTCCCCTCAACCGATCTTCACCAAAAACAAAAGGTCTTGAGTACTCTACAAACCAGGGCTGTATGCAGAAAATTATTTGATTACGTTTGAATTTGCGGCTGTTATCGTTTGCCATAGAAAATACCCTTGTTAAAAAAAACGTTGCAGGTAAACTACCCCTTTCCCTCAACCGAACTTCACCAAAAACAATAGGTCTTGAGAACTCTACAATTTAGGGATGTATGCAAATAATCTTTTGATTCTGTTTGAATTTGCGGCTGTTATCGTTTGCCATAAGAAATACCCTTGTTAAAACATAAAACGTTACAGGTAAACTACCCCTTTCCCTTAACCGATCTTCACCAAAAACAATAGGTCTTGAGTACTCTACAAATCAGGGCTGTATGCAAAACATTATTTGATTCTGTTTGAATTTGCGGCTGTTATCGTTTGCCATAGAAAATACCCTTGTTAAAAAAACGTTGCAGGTAAACTACCCCTTTCCCTCAACCGAACTTCACCAAAAACAATAGGTATTGAGAACTCTACAATTTAGGGATGTATGCAAATAACCTTTTGATTCTGTTTGAATTTGCGGCTGTTATCGTTTGCCATAAGAAATACCCTTGTTAAAACATAAAACGTTACAGGTAAACGACCCCTTTCCCTTAACCGATCTTCACCAAAAACAACAGATCTTGAGGACTCTACAATTCAGGGCTGCATGCGAAACATTATTTGATTCTGTTTGAATTTGCGGCTGTTATCGTTTGCCAAACAAACAAAATTACCCTAGCTAAAAAAAAAACGTTGCAGGTAAACTACCCCTTTCCCTCAACCGATCTTCACCGAAAACAATAGGTAGCCAGTACTCTGCAAATCAGGGCTGTATGCAAAAAATTATTTGATTCTGTTTGAATTTGCGGCAGTTATCGTTTGCCAAATAAAAAAATCTACAGACAGACACACAGACAGACACACAGACAGACAGACACACACACAGACACTTTTCGGAAAACGACATTTTTTCTTGTTTTGAGTGTAGTAGAATCAGAATCTACAATAATCTCGAACACGATTTTTTTTTTGCCATCACCATACTTCCATTCTTTAAGGAACATGGAAGTAAATATCGGTATGGAGAACCATACATGACTTCCATATTCTAAGATTTATATTTAAAATCATTTTCAGCCAAACAGCCAGGCTGTGTCTTACCTGCCTTTTTATTGCTGTATTAAATGAAAAATATTATATTACATTAAAATGAAAAAATTATAATTTTATTGCCTGGCAACAAAATTATTTTATTTTTAACAATTACCATTGTTTGAAAAAGTTTAAATGAATTTTCAAGTACTTTACTCTTGTTAAAACGTAAAAGGTTGCTGGTAAACTACCCCTTCCCCTTAACCGATCTTCACCAAAATCTAATGGCCTTGAGTGCCCTACAATTCACTTATGTATGCAAAAAATTATTTGATTCTGTTTGAATTTGCGGCAGTTATCGTTTGCCATAGAAAATACGCTTTATAACAAACGTTGCAGGTAAACTACCCCTTCCCCTCAACCGATCTTCACCAAAAACAAAAGGTCTTGAGTACTCTACAAACCAGGGCTGTATGCAGAAAATTATTTGATTACGTTTGAATTTGCGGCTGTTATCGTTTGCCATAGAAAATAACTTTGTTAAAAAAACGTTGTAGGTAAACTACCCCTTTCCCTTAACCGATCTTCACCAAAAACAATAGGTCTTGAGAACTCTACAATTTAGGGCTGTATGCAAATAATCTTTTGATTCTGTTTGAATTTGCGGCTGTTATCGTTTGCCATAGGAAATACCCTTGTTAAAACATAAAACGTTACAGGTAAACTACCCCTTTCCCTTAACCGATCTTCACCAAAAACAATGGGTCTTGAGTACTCTACAAATCAGGGCTGTATGCAAAACATTATTTGATTCTGTTTGAATTTGCGGCTGTTATCGTTTCCATTGAAAATACCCTTGTTAAAAAAACGTTGCAGGTAAACTACCCCTTTCCATCAAACCGAACTTCACCAAAAACAATAGGTCTTGAGAACTCTACAATTTAGGGATGTATGCAAATAATCTTTTGATTCTGTTTGAATTTGCGGCTGTTATCGTTTGCCATAAGAAATACCCTTGTTAAAACATAAAACGTTACAGGTAAACTACCCCTTTCCCTTAACCGATCTTCACCAAAAACAACAGATCTTGAGGACTCTACAATTCAGGGCTGTATGCGAAACATTATTTGATTCTGTTTGAATTTGCGGCTGTTATCGTTTGCCAAACAAACAAAATTTCCCTTGCTAAAAAAAAAACGTTGCAGGTAAACTACCCCTTTCCCTCAACCGATCTTCACCAAAAACAATAGGTAGCCAGTACTCAGCAAATCAGGGCTGTATGCAAAAAATTATTTGATTCTGTTTGAATTTGCGGCAGTTATCGTTTGCCATAGAAAAAAATCTACAGACAGACACACAGATAGACACACAGACAGACAGACAGACAGACACACACACAGACACTTTTCGGAAAACGACTTTTTTTCATGTTTTGAGTGTAGTAGAATCAGAATCTGCAATAATCTCGAACACGATTTTTTTTGCCATCACCATACTTCCATTCTTTAAGGAATATGGAAGTAAATATCGGTATGGAGAACCATACATGACTTCCATATTCTAAGATTTATATTTAAAATCATTTTCAGCCAAACAGCCAGGCTGTGTCTTACCTGCCTTTTTATTGCTGTATTAAATGAAAAATATTATATTACATTAAAATGAAAAAATTATAATTTTATTGCCTGGCAACAAAATTATTTTATTTTTAACAATTACCATTGTTTCAAAAAGTTTAAATAAATTTTCAAGTACTTTACTCTTGTTAAAACGTATAAGGTTGCAGGTAAACTACCCCTTCCCCTTAACCGATCTTCACCACAATCGAAAGTCATTGAGACCTCTACAATTCAGGGACGTATGCAAAAAATTATTTGATTCTGTTTGAATTTGCGGCTTTTATCGTTTGCCATAGAAAATACGCTTGATAAAAAAACGTTGCTGGTAAACTACCCCTTCCCCTTAACCGATCTTCACCAAAAACAATAGGTCTTGAGTACTCTACAAATCAGGACTGTATGCAAAACATTATTTGATTCAGTTTGAATTTGCGGCTGTTATCGTTTGCCATAGAAAATACCCTTGTTAAAAAAACGTTGCAGGTAAACTACCCCTTTCCCTCAACCGATCTTCACCAAAAACAATAGGTCTTGAGAAATCTGCAATTCAGGGCTGTATGCGAAACATTATTTGATTCTGTTTGAATTTGCGGCTGTTATCGTTTGCCAAAAAAAAAATTTCCCTTGATAAAAAAAAACCGTTGCCGGTAAACTACCCCTTCCCCTCAACCGATCTTCACCAAAAACAATAGGTCGCGAGTACTCTACAAATCAGGGCTGTATGCAAAAAAGTATTTGATTCTGTTTGAATTTGCGGCAGTTGTCGTTTGCCATAGAAAATACGCATGATAAAAAACGTTGCTGGTAAACTACCCCTTCCCCTCAACCGATCTTCACCAAAAACAATAGGTCTTGAGTACTCTACAAATCAGGGCTGTATGCAAAACATTATTTGATTCTGTTTGAATTTGCGGCTGTTATCGTTTGCCATAAAAAATACCCTTGTTAAAAAAACGTTGTAGGTAAACTACCCCTTTCCCTGAACCGATCTTCACCAAAAACAAAAGGTCTTGAGAACTCTACACTTTAGGGCTGTATGCAAATAATCTTTTCATTCTGTTTGAATTTGCGGCTGTTATCGTTTGCCATAGGAAATACCCTTGTTAAAACATAAAACGTTACAGGTAAACTACCCCTTTCCCTTAACCGATCTTCTCCAAAAACAACAGGTCTTGAGAACTCTACAATTCAAGGCTGTATGCGAAACATTATTTGATTCTGTTTGAATTTGCGGCTGTTATCGTTTGCCAAACAAACAAAATTACCCTTGCTAAAAAAAAACCGTTGCTGGTAAACTACCCCTTTCCCTCAACCGATCTTCACCAAAAACAATAGGTCGCGAGAACTCTGCAAAACCGGACTGTATGCAAAAAATTATTTGATTCTGTTTGAATTTGCGGCAGTTATCGTTTGCCATAGAAAAAAAATCTACAGACAGACAGACAGACAGACAGACAGACAGACAGACAGACAGACAGACAGACAGACACACAGACAGACAGACACACACACAGACACTTTTCGGAAAACGACTTTTTTTCATGTTTTGAGTATAGTAGAATCAGAATCTGCAATAATCTCGAACACGATTTTTTTTGCCATCACCATACTTCCATTCCTTAAGGAATATGGAAGTAAAATATCGGTATGGAGAACCATACATGACTTCCATATTCTAAGATTTATAATCTGAAATATGCTTGCCTGCCAAGCACGATATATTTTCGAATATATACATAATTTACAATAAAATGAAAAAATTATAATTTTATTGCCTGGCAACAAAATTATTTTATTTTCAACAATTACCATTGTTTGAAAAAGTTTAAATGAATTTTCAAGTACTTTACTCTTGTTAAAACGTAAAATGTTGCCGGTAAACTACCCCTTCCCCTTAACCGATCTTCACCAAAATCTAATGGCCTTGAGTCCTCTACAATTCACTGACGTATGCAAAAAATTATTTGATTCTGTTTGAAATTGCGGCAGTTATCGTTTGCCATAGAAAATACGCTTGATAAAAAACGTTGCTGGTAAACTACCCCTTCCCCTCAACCGATCTTCACCAAAAACAATAGGCCTTGAGTACTCTACAAACCAGGGCTGTATGCAGAAAATTATTTGATTCTGTTTGAATTTGCGGCTGTTATCGTTTGCCATAGAAAATAACCTTGTTAAAAAAACGTTGTTGGTAAACTACCCCTTTCCCTTAACCGATCTTCACCAAAAACAATAGGTCTTGAGAACTCTACAATTTAGGGCTGTATGCAAATAATCTTTTGATTCTGTTTGAATGTGCGGCTGTTATCGTTTGCCATAAGAAATACCCTTGTTAAAACATAAAACGTTACAGGTAAACTACCCCTTTCCCTTAACCGATCTTCACCAAAATCAGCAGATCTTGAGAACTCTACAATTCAGGGCTGTATGCGAAACATTATTTGATTCTGTTTGAATTTGCGGCTGTTATCGTTTGCCATAGAAAAAAAATCTACAGACAGACAGACAGACAGACAGACAGACAGACACACAGACACACAGACACACAGACAGACAGACACACACAAAGACACTTTTCGGAAAACGACTTTTTTTCATGTTTTGAGTGTAGTAGAATCAGAATCTGCAATAATCTCGAACACGATTTTTTTTGCCATCACCATACTTCCATTTCCTTAAGGAATATGGAAGTAAAATATCCCTTGTTAAAACATAAAATGTTGCTGGTAAACTACTCCTTTCCCTTAACCGATATTCACAAACACCAATAGGTATTGAGAACTCTACAATACAAAGCTGTATGCAAAACATCATTTGATTCTGTTTGAATTTGCGGCTGTTATCGTTTACTATGGAAAAATATCGGTATGAAGAACCATACATGACTTCCATATTCTAAGATTTATATTTAAAATCATTTTCACCCAAACAGCCAGGCTGTGTCTTACCTGCCTTTTTATTGCTGTATTAAATGAAAAATATTATATTACATTAAAATGAAAAAATTATAATTTTATTGCCTGGCAACAAAATTATTGTATTTTTAACAATTACCATTGTTTCAAAAAGTTTAAATAAATTTTCAAGTACTTTACTCTTGTTAAAACGTAAAAGGTTGCTGGTAAACTACCCCTTCCCCTTAACCGATCTTCACCAAAATCGAATGTCATTGCGACCTCTACAATTCAGGAAAGTATGCAGAAAATTATTTGATTCTGTTTGAATTTGCGGCTGTTATCGTTTGCCATAGAAAATACGCTTGATAAAAAAACGTTGCCGGTAAACTACCCCTTCCCCTTAACCGATCTTCACCAAAAACAATAGGTCTTGAGTACTCTACAAATCAGGGCTGTATGCAAAACATTATTTGATTCTGTTTGAATTTGCGGCTGTTATCGTTTGCCATAGAAAATACCCTTGTTAAAAAAACGTTGCTGGTAAACTACCCCTTTCCCTCAACCGAACTTCACCAAAAACAACAGGTCTTGAGACCTCTACAATTTAAGGCTGTATGCAAATAATCTTTTGATTCTGTTTGAATTTGCGGCTGTTATCGTTTGCCATAGGAAATACCCTTGTTAAAACATAAAACGTTACAGGTAAACTACCCCTTTCCCTTAACCGATCTTCACCAAAAACAATAGGTATTGAGAACTCTACAATTTAGGGCTGTATGCAAATAAACTGTTGATTCTGTTTGAATTTGCGGCTGTTATCGTTTGCCATAGGAAATACCCTTGTTAAAAAAACGTTGCAGGTAAACTACCCCTTTCCCTCAACCGATCTTCACCAAAAACAATAGGTCTTGAGAAATCGACAATTCAGGGCTGTATGCGAAACATTATTTGATTCTGTTTGAATTTGCGGCTGTTATCGTTTGCCAAAAAAAAAAAATTTCCCTTGATAAAAAAAACCGTTGCAGGTAAACTACCCCTTCCCCTCAACCGATCTTCACCAAAAACAATAGGTATTGAGTACTCTACAAATCAGGGCTGTATGCAGAAAATTATTTGATTCTGTTTGAATTTGCGGCTGTTATCGTTTGCCATAGAAAATACCCTTGTTAAAGAACGTTGTAGGTAAACTACCCCTTTCCCTTAACCGATCTTCACCAAAAACAAAAGGTCTTAAGAACTCTACAATTTAGGGCTGTATGCAAATAATCTTTTCATTCTGTTTGAATTTGCGGCTGTTATCGTTTGCCATAGGAAATACCCTTGTTAAAACATAAAACGTTACAGGTAAACTACCCCTTTCCCTTAACCGATCTTCACCAAAAACAACAGGTCTTGAGAACTCTATAATTCAGGGCTGTATGCGAAACATTATTTGATTCTGTTTGAATTTACGGCTGTTATCGTTTGCCAAACAAACAAAATTACCCTTGCTAAAAAAAAACCGTTGCAGGTAAACTACCCCTTTCCCTCAACCGATCTTCACCAAAAACCATAGGTCGCGAGAACTCTGCAAAACAGGGCTGTATGCAAAAAATTATTTGATTCTGTTTGAATTTGCGGCAGTTATCGTTTGCCATAGAAAAAAAATCTACAGACAGACAGACAGACACACAGACACACAGACACACAGACACACAGACAGACAGACAGACAGACACACAGACACTTTTCGGAAAACGACTTTTTTTCATGTTTTGAGTGTAGTAGAATCAGAATCTGCAATAATCTCGAACACGATTTTTTTTGCCATCACCATACTTCCATTCCTTAAGGAATATGGAAGTAAATATCGGTATGGAGAACCATACATGACTTCCATATTCTAAGATTTATATTTAAAATCATTTTCAGCCAAACAGCCAGGCTGTGTCTTACCTGCCTTTTTATTGCTGTATTAAATGAAAAATATTATATTACATTAAAATGAAAAAATTATAATTTTATTGCCTGGCAACAAAATTATTTTATTTTTAACAATTACCATTGTTTCAAAAAGTTTAAATAAATTTTCAAGTACTTTACTCTTGTTAAAACGTAAAAGGTTGCAGGTAAACTACCCCTTCCCCTTAACCGATCTTCACCAAAATCGAAAGTCATTGAGACCTCTACAATTCAGGGACGTATGCAAAAAATTGTTTGATTCTGTTTGAATTTGCGGCTGTTATCGTTTTCCATAGAAAATACGCTTGATAAAAAACGTTGCAGGTAAACTACCCCTTCCCCTTAACCGATCTTCACCAAAAAAAAAGGTCTTGAGTACTCTACAAATCAGGGCTGTATGCAAAACATTATTTGATTCTGTTTGAATATGCGGCTGTTATCGTTTGCCATAGAAAATACCCTTGTTAAAAAAGCGTTGCTGGTAAACTACCCCTTTCCCTCAACCAATCTTCACCACAAACAATAGGTCTTGAGAACTCTACAATTTAGGGCTGTATGCGAATAATCTTTTGATTCTGTTTGAATTTGCGGCTGTTATCGTTTGCCATAGGAAATACCCTTGTTAAAACATAAAACGTTACTGGTAAACTACCCCTTTCTCTTAACAGATCTTCACCAAAATCAAAAGATCTTGAGAACTCTACAATGCAGGGCTGTATGCGAAACATTATTTGCTTCTGTTTGAATTTGCGGCTGTTATCGTTTGCCCAACAAACAAAATTACCCTTGCTGAAAAAAAACCGTTGCAGGTAAACTACCCCTTTCCCTCAACCGATCTTCACCAAAAACAATAGGTCGCGAGTACTGTGCAAATCAGAGCTGCATGCAAAATATTATTTGATTCTGTTTGAATTTGCGGCAGTTATCGTTTGCCATAGAAAAAAAATCTACAGACAGACACACAGACAGACAGACAGACAGACAGACACACACACAGACACTTTTCGGAAAAAGACTTTTTTTCATGTTTTGAGTGTAGTAGAATCAGAATCTGCAATAATCTCGAACACGATTTTTTTTGCCATCACCATACTTCCATTCCTTAAGGAATATGGAAGTAAAACACCTGTCCTATGTTGGCTCTCCCGTTGCGTAAAATATTTGTGCCAAGTTTGGTTGAAATCGGTCCAATGGTTTAGGTGGAGACGTGGAAGACCCCAAAGGATCGTAACAAAAAAAAAGTCATTGAGACATCTACAATTCAGGGACGTATGCAAAACATTATTTGATTCTGTTTGCATTTGCGGCTGTTATCGTTTGCCATAGAAAATACGCTTGATAAAAAAACGTTGCAGGTAAACTACCCCTTCTCCTTAACCGATCTTCACCAAAAACAATAGGTCTTGAGTACTCTACAAATCAGGGCTGTATGCAAAACATTATTTGATTCTGTTTGAATTTGCGGCTGTTATCGTTTGCCATAGAAAATACCCTTGTTAAAAAAACGTTGCTGGTAAACTACCCCTTTCCCTCAACCGATCTTCACCTAAAACAATAGGTCTTGAGAACTCTACAATTTAGGGCTGTATGCAAATAATCTTTTGATTCTGTTTGAATTTGCGGCTGTTATCGTTTGCCATAGGAAATACCCTTGTTAAAACATAAAACGTTACAGGTAAACTACCCCTTTCCCTTAACCGATCTTCACCAAAAACAATAGGTCTTGAGAACTCTACAATTTAGGGCTGTATGCAAATAAACTTTTGATTCTGTTTGAATTTGCGGCTGTTATCGTTTGCCATATGAAATACCCTTGTTAAAACATAAAACGTTACAGGTAAACTACCCCTTCCCCTTAACCGATCTTCACCAAAAACAATACGTCTTGAGTACTCTACAAATCAGGGCTGTATGCAAAACATTATTTGATTCTTTTTGAATTTGCGGCTGTTATCGTTTGCCATAGAAAATACCCTTGTTAAAAAAACGTTGCTGGTAAACTACCCCTTTCCCTCAACCGATCTTCACCAAAAATAACAGGTCTTGAGAACTCTAGAATTTAGGGCTGTATGCAAATAATCTTTTGATTCTGTTTGAATTTGCGGCTGTTATCGTTTGCCATAGGAAATACCCTTGTTAAAACATAAAACGTTACAGGTAAACTACCCCTTTCCCATAACCGATCTTCACCAAAAACAGTAGGTCTTGAGTACTCTACAAATCAGGGCTGTATGCAAAACATTATTTGATTCTATTTGAATTTGCGGCTGTTATCGTTTGCCATAGAAAATACCCTTGTTAAAAAAACGTTGCAGGTAAACTACCCCTTTCCCTCAACCGAACTTCACCAAAAACAACAGGTCTTGAGACCTCTACAATTTAGGGCTGTATGCAAATAATCTTTTGATTCTGTTTGAATTTGCGGCTGTTATCGTTTGCCATAGGAAATACCCTTGTTAAAACATAAAATGTTACAGGTAAACTACCCCTTTCCCTTAACCGATCTTCACCAAAAACAATAGGTCTTGAGAACTCTACAATTTAGGGCTGTATGCAAATAAACTTTTGATTCTGTTTGAATTTGCGGCTGTTATCGTTTGCCATAGGAAATACCCTTGTTAAAACATAAAACGTTACAGGTAAACTACCCCTGTCCCTTAACCGATCTTCACCAAAATCAGAAGATCTTGAGAACTCTACAACTCAGGGCTGTATGCGAAACATTATTTGATTGTGTTTGAATTTGCGGCTGTTATCGTTTGCCAAACAAACAAAATTACCCTTGCTAAAAAAAAACCGTTGCCGGTAAACTACCCCGTTCCCTCAACCGATCTTCACCAAAAACAATAGGTCGCGAGTACTCTGCAAATCAGGACTGCATGCAAAAAATTATTTGATTCTGTTTGAATTTGCGGCAGTTATCGTTTGCCATAGAAAAAAAATCTACAGACAGACACACAGACAGACAGACAGACAGACAGACAGACAGACAGACAGACAGACAGACAGACAGACAGACACACAGACACTTTTCGGAAAACGACTTTTTTTCATGTTTTGATTGTAGTAGAATCAGAATCTGCAATAATCTCGAACACGATTTTTTTTGCCATCACCATACTTCCATTCCTTAAGGAACATGGAAGTAAATATCGGTATGGAGAACCATACATGACTTCCATATTCTAAGATTTATATTTAAAATCATTTTCAGCCAAACAACCAGGCTGTGTCTTACCTGCCTTTTTATTGCTGTATTAAATGAAAAATATTATATTACATTAAAATGAAAAAATTATAATTTTATTGCCTGGCAACAAAATTATTTTATTTTTAACAATTACCATTGTTTCAAAAAGTTTAAATAAATTTCCAAGTACTTTACTCTTGTTAAAACGTAAAAGGTTGCAGGTAAACTACCCCTTCCCCTTAACCGATCTTCACCAAAATCGAATGTCATTGCGACCTCTACAATTCAGGAAAGTATGCAGAAAATTATTTGATTCTGTTTGAATTTGCGGCTGTTATCGTTTGCCATAGAAAATACGCTTGATAAAAAAACGTTGCCGGTAAACTACCCCTTCCCCTTAACCGATCTTCACCAAAAACAATAGGTCTTGAGTACTCTACAAATCAGGGCTGTATGCAAAACATTATTTGATTCTGTTTGAATTTGCGGCTGTTATCGTTTGCCATAGAAAATACCCTTGTTAAAAAAACGTTGCTGGTAAACTACCCCTTTCCCTCAACCGAACTTCACCAAAAACAACAGGTCTTGAGACCTCTACAATTTAAGGCTGTATGCAAATAATCTTTTGATTCTGTTTGAATTTGCGGCTGTTATCGTTTGCCATAGGAAATACCCTTGTTAAAACATAAAACGTTACAGGTAAACTACCCCTTTCCCTTAACCGATCTTCACCAAAAACAATAGGTATTGAGAACTCTACAATTTAGGGCTGTATGCAAATAAACTGTTGATTCTGTTTGAATTTGCGGCTGTTATCGTTTGCCATATGAAATACCCTTGTTAAAAAAACGTTGCAGGTAAACTACCCCTTTCCCTCAACCGATCTTCACCAAAAACAATAGGTCTTGAGAAATCTACAATTCAGGGCTGTATGCGAAACATTATTTGATTCTGTTTGAATTTGCGGCTGTTATCGTTTGCCAAAAAAAAAAAATTTCCCTTGATAAAAAAAACCGTTGCAGGTAAACTACCCCTTCCCCTCAACCGATCTTCACCAAAAACAATAGGTATTGAGTACTCTACAAATCAGGGCTGTATGCAGAAAATTATTTGATTCTGTTTGAATTTGCGGCTGTTATCGTTTGCCATATAAAATACGCTTGTTAAAAAAACGTTGTAGGTAAACTACCCCTTTCCCTTAACCGATCTTCACCAAAAACAAAAGGTCTTAAGAACTCTACAATTTAGGGCTGTATGCAAATAATCTTTTCATTCTGTTTGAATTTGCGGCTGTTATCGTTTGCCATAAGAAATACCCTTGTTAAAACATAAAACGTTACAGGTAAACTACCCCTTTCCCTTAACCGATCTTCACCAAAAACAACAGGTCTTGAGAACTCTATAATTCAGGGCTGTATGCGAAACATTATTTGATTCTGTTTGAATTTACGGCTGTTATCGTTTGCCAAACAAACAAAATTACCCTTGCTAAAAAAAAACCGTTGCAGGTAAACTACCCCTTTCCCTCAACCGATCTTCACCAAAAACCATAGGTCGCGAGAACTCTGCAAAACAGGGCTGTATGCAAAAAATTATTTGATTCTGTTTGAATTTGCGGCAGTTATCGTTTGCCATAGAAAAAAAATCTACAGACAGACAGACAGACACACAGACACACAGACACACAGACAGACAGACACACAGACACTTTTCGGAAAACGACTTTTTTTCATGTTTTGAGTGTAGTAGAATCAGAATCTGCAATAATCTCGAACACGATTTTTTTTGCCATCACCATACTTCCATTCCTTAAGGAATATGGAAGTAAATATCGGTATGGAGAACCATACATGACTTCCATATTCTAAGATTTATATTTAAAATCATTTTCAGCCAAACAGCCAGGCTGTGTCTTACCTGCCTTTTTATTGCTGTATTAAATGAAAAATATTATATTACATTAAAATGAAAAAATTATAATTTTATTGCCTGGCAACAAAATTATTTTATTTTTAACAATTACCATTGTTTCAAAAAGTTTAAATAAATTTTCAAGTACTTTACTCTTGTTAAAACGTAAAAGGTTGCAGGTAAACTACCCCTTCCCCTTAACCGATCTTCACCAAAATCGAAAGTCATTGAGACCTCTACAATTCAGGGACGTATGCAAAAAATTGTTTGATTCTGTTTGAATTTGCGGCTGTTATCGTTTTCCATAGAAAATACGCTTGATAAAAAACGTTGCAGGTAAACTACCCCTTCCCCTTAACCGATCTTCACCAAAAAAAAAGGTCTTGAGTACTCTACAAATCAGGGCTGTATGCAAAACATTATTTGATTCTGTTTGAATATGCGGCTGTTATCGTTTGCCATAGAAAATACCCTTGTTAAAAAAACGTTGCTGGTAAACTACCCCTTTCCCTCAACCAATCTTCACCACAAACAATAGGTCTTGAGAACTCTACAATTTAGGGCTGTATGCGAATAATCTTTTGATTCTGTTTGAATTTGCGGCTGTTATCGTTTGCCATAGGAAATACCCTTGTTAAAACATAAAACGTTACTGGTAAACTACCCCTTTCTCTTAACAGATCTTCACCAAAATCAAAAGATCTTGAGAACTCTACAATGCAGGGCTGTATGCGAAACATTATTTGCTTCTGTTTGAATTTGCGGCTGTTATCGTTTGCCCAACAAACAAAATTACCCTTGCTGAAAAAAAACCGTTGCAGGTAAACTACCCCTTTCCCTCAACCGATCTTCACCAAAAACAATAGGTCGCGAGTACTGTGCAAATCAGAGCTGCATGCAAAATATTATTTGATTCTGTTTGAATTTGCGGCAGTTATCGTTTGCCATAGAAAAAAAATCTACAGACAGACACACAGACAGACAGACAGACAGACAGACACACACACAGACACTTTTCGGAAAAAGACTTTTTTTCATGTTTTGAGTGTAGTAGAATCAGAATCTGCAATAATCTCGAACACGATTTTTTTTGCCATCACCATACTTCCATTCCTTAAGGAATATGGAAGTAAAACACCTGTCCTATGTTGGCTCTCCCGTTGCGTAAAATATTTGTGCCAAGTTTGGTTGAAATCGGTCCAATGGTTTAGGTGGAGACGTGGAAGACCCCAAAGGATCGTAACAAAAAAAAAGTCATTGAGACATCTACAATTCAGGGACGTATGCAAAACATTATTTGATTCTGTTTGCATTTGCGGCTGTTATCGTTTGCCATAGAAAATACGCTTGATAAAAAAACGTTGCAGGTAAACTACCCCTTCTCCTTAACCGATCTTCACCAAAAACAATAGGTCTTGAGTACTCTACAAATCAGGGCTGTATGCAAAACATTATTTGATTCTGTTTGAATTTGCGGCTGTTATCGTTTGCCATAGAAAATACCCTTGTTAAAAAAACGTTGCTGGTAAACTACCCCTTTCCCTCAACCGATCTTCACCTAAAACAATAGGTCTTGAGAACTCTACAATTTAGGGCTGTATGCAAATAATCTTTTGATTCTGTTTGAATTTGCGGCTGTTATCGTTTGCCATAGGAAATACCCTTGTTAAAACATAAAACGTTACAGGTAAACTACCCCTTTCCCTTAACCGATCTTCACCAAAAACAATAGGTCTTGAGAACTCTACAATTTAGGGCTGTATGCAAATAAACTTTTGATTCTGTTTGAATTTGCGGCTGTTATCGTTTGCCATAGAAAATACCCTTGTTAAAAAAACGTTGCTGGTAAACTACCCCTTTCCCTCAACCGATCTTCACCAAAAATAACAGGTCTTGAGAACTCTAGAATTTAGGGCTGTATGCAAATAATCTTTTGATTCTGTTTGAATTTGCGGCTGTTATCGTTTGCCATAGGAAATACCCTTGTTAAAACATAAAACGTTACAGGTAAACTACCCCTTTCCCATAACCGATCTTCACCAAAAACAGTAGGTCTTGAGTACTCTACAAATCAGGGCTGTATGCAAAACATTATTTGATTCTATTTGAATTTGCGGCTGTTATCGTTTGCCATAGAAAATACCCTTGTTAAAAAAACGTTGCAGGTAAACTACCCCTTTCCCTCAACCGAACTTCACCAAAAACAACAGGTCTTGAGACCTCTACAATTTAGGGCTGTATGCAAATAATCTTTTGATTCTGTTTGAATTTGCGGCTGTTATCGTTTGCCATAGGAAATACCCTTGTTAAAACATAAAATGTTACAGGTAAACTACCCCTTTCCCTTAACCGATCTTCACCAAAAACAATAGGTCTTGAGAACTCTACAATTTAGGGCTGTATGCAAATAAACTTTTGATTCTGTTTGAATTTGCGGCTGTTATCGTTTGCCATAGGAAATACCCTTGTTAAAACATAAAACGTTACAGGTAAACTACCCCTGTCCCTTAACCGATCTTCACCAAAATCAGAAGATCTTGAGAACTCTACAACTCAGGGCTGTATGCGAAACATTATTTGATTCTGTTTGAATTTGCGGCTGTTATCGTTTGCCAAACAAACAAAATTACCCTTGCTAAAAAAAAACCGTTGCCGGTAAACTACCCCGTTCCCTCAACCGATCTTCACCAAAAACAATAGGTCGCGAGTACTCTGCAAATCAGGGCTGCATGCAAAAAATTATTTGATTCTGTTTGAATTTGCGGCAGTTATCGTTTGCCATAGAAAAAAAATCTACAGACAGACACACAGACAGACAGACAGACAGACAGACAGACAGACACACAGACACTTTTCGGAAAACGACTTTTTTTCATGTTTTGATTGTAGTAGAATCAGAATCTGCAATAATCTCGAACACGATTTTTTTTGCCATCACCATACTTCCATTCCTTAAGGAACATGGAAGTAAATATCGGTATGGAGAACCATACATGACTTCCATATTCTAAGATTTATATTTAAAATCATTTTCAGCCAAACAACCAGGCTGTGTCTTACCTGCCTTTTTATTGCTGTATTAAATGAAAAATATTATATTACATTAAAATGAAAAAATTATAATTTTATTGCCTGGCAACAAAATTATTTTATTTTTAACAATTACCATTGTTTCAAAAAGTTTAAATAAATTTCCAAGGACTTTACTCTTGTTAAAACGTAAAAGGTTGCAGGTAAACTACCCCTTCCCCTTAACCGATCTTCACCAAAATCGAATGTCATTGCGACCTCTACAATTCAGGAAAGTATGCAGAAAATTATTTGATTCTGTTTGAATTTGCGGCTGTTATCGTTTGCCATAGAAAATACGCTTGATAAAAAAACGTTGCCGGTAAACTACCCCTTCCCCTTAACCGATCTTCACCAAAAACAATAGGTCTTGAGTACTCTACAAATCAGGGCTGTATGCAAAACATTATTTGATTCTGTTTGAATTTGCGGCTGTTATCGTTTGCCATAGAAAATACCCTTGTTAAAAAAACGTTGCTGGTAAACTACCCCTTTCCCTCAACCGAACTTCACCAAAAACAACAGGTCTTGAGACCTCTACAATTTAAGGCTGTATGCAAATAATCTTTTGATTCTGTTTGAATTTGCGGCTGTTATCGTTTGCCATAGGAAATACCCTTGTTAAAACATAAAACGTTACAGGTAAACTACCCCTTTCCCTTAACCGATCTTCACCAAAAACAATAGGTATTGAGAACTCTACAATTTAGGGCTGTATGCAAATAAACTGTTGATTCTGTTTGAATTTGCGGCTGTTATCGTTTGCCATATGAAATACCCTTGTTAAAAAAACGTTGCAGGTAAACTACCCCTTTCCCTCAACCGATCTTCACCAAAAACAATAGGTCTTGAGAAATCTACAATTCAGGGCTGTATGCGAAACATTATTTGATTCTGTTTGAATTTGCGGCTGTTATCGTTTGCCAAAAAAAAAAAATTTCCCTTGATAAAAAAAACCGTTGCAGGTAAACTACCCCTTCCCCTCAACCGATCTTCACCAAAAACAATAGGTATTGAGTACTCTACAAATCAGGGCTGTATGCAGAAAATTATTTGATTCTGTTTGAATTTGCGGCTGTTATCGTTTGCCATATAAAATACGCTTGTTAAAAAAACGTTGTAGGTAAACTACCCCTTTCCCTTAACCGATCTTCACCAAAAACAAAAGGTCTTAAGAACTCTACAATTTAGGGCTGTATGCAAATAATCTTTTCATTCTGTTTGAATTTGCGGCTGTTATCGTTTGCCATAAGAAATACCCTTGTTAAAACATAAAACGTTACAGGTAAACTACCCCTTTCCCTTAACCGATCTTCACCAAAAACAACAGGTCTTGAGAACTCTATAATTCAGGGCGGTATGCGAAACATTATTTGATTCTGTTTGAATTTACGGCTGTTATCGTTTGCCAAACAAACAAAATTACCCTTGCTAAAAAAAAACCGTTGCAGGTAAACTACCCCTTTCCCTCAACCGATCTTCACCAAAAACCATAGGTCGCGAGAACTCTGCAAAACAGGGCTGTATGCAAAAAATTATTTGATTCTGTTTGAATTTGCGGCAGTTATCGTTTGCCATAGAAAAAAAATCTACAGACAGACAGACAGACACACAGACACACAGACACACAGACAGACAGACACACAGACACTTTTCGGAAAACGACTTTTTTTCATGTTTTGAGTGTAGTAGAATCAGAATCTGCAATAATCTCGAACACGATTTTTTTTGCCATCACCATACTTCCATTCCTTAAGGAATATGGAAGTAAATATCGGTATGGAGAACCATACATGACTTCCATATTCTAAGATTTATATTTAAAATCATTTTCAGCCAAACAGCCAGGCTGTGTCTTACCTGCCTTTTTATTGCTGTATTAAATGAAAAATATTATATTACATTAAAATGAAAAAATTATAATTTTATTGCCTGGCAACAAAATTATTTTATTTTTAACAATTACCATTGTTTCAAAAAGTTTAAATAAATTTTCAAGTACTTTACTCTTGTTAAAACGTAAAAGGTTGCAGGTAAACTACCCCTTCCCCTTAACCGATCTTCACCAAAATCGAAAGTCATTGAGACCTCTACAATTCAGGGACGTATGCAAAAAATTGTTTGATTCTGTTTGAATTTGCGGCTGTTATCGTTTTCCATAGAAAATACGCTTGATAAAAAACGTTGCAGGTAAACTACCCCTTCCCCTTAACCGATCTTCACCAAAAAAAAAGGTCTTGAGTACTCTACAAATCAGGGCTGTATGCAAAACATTATTTGATTCTGTTTGAATATGCGGCTGTTATCGTTTGCCATAGAAAATACCCTTGTTAAAAAAACGTTGCTGGTAAACTACCCCTTTCCCTCAACCAATCTTCACCACAAACAATAGGTCTTGAGAACTCTACAATTTAGGGCTGTATGCGAATAATCTTTTGATTCTGTTTGAATTTACGGCTGTTATCGTTTGCCATAGGAAATACCCTTGTTAAAACATAAAACGTTACTGGTAAACTACCCCTTTCTCTTAACAGATCTTCACCAAAATCAAAAGATCTTGAGAACTCTACAATGCAGGGCTGTATGCGAAACATTATTTGCTTCTGTTTGAATTTGCGGCTGTTATCGTTTGCCCAACAAACAAAATTACCCTTGCTGAAAAAAAACCGTTGCAGGTAAACTACCCCTTTCCCTCAACCGATCTTCACCAAAAACAATAGGTCGCGAGTACTGTGCAAATCAGAGCTGCATGCAAAATATTATTTGATTCTGTTTGAATTTGCGGCAGTTATCGTTTGCCATAGAAAAAAAATCTACAGACAGACACACAGACAGACAGACAGACAGACAGACACACACACAGACACTTTTCGGAAAAAGACTTTTTTTCATGTTTTGAGTGTAGTAGAATCAGAATCTGCAATAATCTCGAACACGATTTTTTTTGCCATCACCATACTTCCATTCCTTAAGGAATATGGAAGTAAAACACCTGTCCTATGTTGGCTCTCCCGTTGCGTAAAATATTTGTGCCAAGTTTGGTTGAAATCGGTCCAATGGTTTAGGTGGAGACGTGGAAGACCCCAAAGGATCGTAACAAAAAAAAAGTCATTGAGACATCTACAATTCAGGGACGTATGCAAAACATTATTTGATTCTGTTTGCATTTGCGGCTGTTATCGTTTGCCATAGAAAATACGCTTGATAAAAAAACGTTGCAGGTAAACTACCCCTTCTCCTTAACCGATCTTCACCAAAAACAATAGGTCTTGAGTACTCTACAAATCAGGGCTGTATGCAAAACATTATTTGATTCTGTTTGAATTTGCGGCTGTTATCGTTTGCCATAGAAAATACCCTTGTTAAAAAAACGTTGCTGGTAAACTACCCCTTTCCCTCAACCGATCTTCACCTAAAACAATAGGTCTTGAGAACTCTACAATTTAGGGCTGTATGCAAATAATCTTTTGATTCTGTTTGAATTTGCGGCTGTTATCGTTTGCCATAGGAAATACCCTTGTTAAAACATAAAACGTTACAGGTAAACTACCCCTTTCCCTTAACCGATCTTCACCAAAAACAATAGGTCTTGAGAACTCTACAATTTAGGGCTGTATGCAAATAAACTTTTGATTCTGTTTGAATTTGCGGCTGTTATCGTTTGCCATAGAAAATACCCTTGTTAAAAAAACGTTGCTGGTAAACTACCCCTTTCCCTCAACCGATCTTCACCAAAAATAACAGGTCTTGAGAACTCTAGAATTTAGGGCTGTATGCAAATAATCTTTTGATTCTGTTTGAATTTGCGGCTGTTATCGTTTGCCATAGGAAATACCCTTGTTAAAACATAAAACGTTACTGGTAAACTACCCCTTTCCCATAACCGATCTTCACCAAAAACAGTAGGTCTTGAGTACTCTACAAATCAGGGCTGTATGCAAAACATTATTTGATTCTATTTGAATTTGCGGCTGTTATCGTTTGCCATAGAAAATACCCTTGTTAAAAAAACGTTGCAGGTAAACTACCCCTTTCCCTCAACCGAACTTCACCAAAAACAACAGGTCTTGAGACCTCTACAATTTAGGGCTGTATGCAAATAATCTTTTGATTCTGTTTGAATTTGCGGCTGTTATCGTTTGCCATAGGAAATACCCTTGTTAAAACATAAAATGTTACAGGTAAACTACCCCTTTCCCTTAACCGATCTTCACCAAAAACAATAGGTCTTGAGAACTCTACAATTTAGGGCTGTATGCAAATAAACTTTTGATTCTGTTTGAATTTGCGGCTGTTATCGTTTGCCATAGGAAATACCCTTGTTAAAACATAAAACGTTACAGGTAAACTACCCCTGTCCCTTAACCGATCTTCACCAAAATCAGAAGATCTTGAGAACTCTACAACTCAGGGCTGTATGCGAAACATTATTTGATTCTGTTTGAATTTGCGGCTGTTATCGTTTGCCAAACAAACAAAATTACCCTTGCTAAAAAAAAACCGTTGCCGGTAAACTACCCCGTTCCCTCAACCGATCTTCACCAAAAACAATAGGTCGCGAGTACTCTGCAAATCAGGGCTGCATGCAAAAAATTATTTGATTCTGTTTGAATTTGCGGCAGTTATCGTTTGCCATAGAAAAAAAATCTACAGACAGACACACAGACAGACAGACAGACAGACAGACAGACAGACACACAGACACTTTTCGGAAAACGACTTTTTTTCATGTTTTGATTGTAGTAGAATCAGAATCTGCAATAATCTCGAACACGATTTTTTTTGCCATCACCATACTTCCATTCCTTAAGGAACATGGAAGTAAATATCGGTATGGAGAACCATACATGACTTCCATATTCTAAGATTTATATTTAAAATCATTTTCAGCCAAACAACCAGGCTGTGTCTTACCTGCCTTTTTATTGCTGTATTAAATGAAAAATATTATATTACATTAAAATGAAAAAATTATAATTTTATTGCCTGGCAACAAAATTATTTTATTTTTAACAATTACCATTGTTTCAAAAAGTTTAAATAAATTTCCAAGTACTTTACTCTTGTTAAAACGTAAAAGGTTGCAGGTAAACTACCCCTTCCCCTTAACCGATCTTCACCAAAATCGAAAGTCGTTGAGACCTCTACAATTCAGGGACGTATGCAAAAAATTATTTCATTCTGTTTGAATTTGCGGCTGTTATCGTTTGCCATAGAAAATACGCTTGATAAAAAAACGTTGCAGGTAAACTACCCCTTCCCCTTAACCGATATTCACCAAAAACAATAGGTCTTGAGAAATCTACAATTCAGGGCTGTATGCGAAACATTATTTGATTCTGTTTGAATTTGCGGCTGTTATCGTTTGCCAAAAAAAAAAATTTCCCTTGATAAAAAAAACCGTTGCCGGTAAACTACCCCTTCCCCTCAACCGATCTTCACCAAAAACTATAGGTCTTGAGAAATCTACAATTTAGGGCTGTATGCGAAACATTATTTGATTCTGTTTGAATTTGCGGCTGTTATCGTTTGCCAAAAAAAAAAATTTCCCTTGATAAAAAAAACCGTTGCCGGTAAACTACCCCTTCCCCTCAACCGATCTTCACCAAAAACAATAGGTCGCGAGTACTCTACAAATCAGGGCTGTATGCAAAAAATTATTTGATTCTGTTTGAATTTGGGGCAGTTGTCGTTTGCCATAGAAAATACGCATGATAAAAAACGTTGCTGGTAAACTACCCCTTCCCCTCAACCGATCTTCACCAAAAACAATAGGTCTTGAGTACTCTACAAATCAGGGCTGTATGCAGAAAATTATTTGATTCTGTTTGAATTTGCGGCTGTTATCGTTTGCCATAGAAAATACCCTTGTTAAAAAAACGTTGTAGGTAAACTACCCCTTTCCCTTAACCGATCTTCACCAAAAACAAAAGGTCTTGAGAACTCTACAATTTAGGGCTGTATGCAAATAATCTTTTCATTCTGTTTGAATTTGCGGCTGTTATCGTTTGCCATAGGAAATACCCTTGTTAAAACATAAAACGTTACAGGTAAACTACCCCTTTCCCTTAACCGATCTTCACCAAAAACAATAGGTCTTGAGAACTCTACAATTCAGGGCTGTATGCGAAACATTATTTGATTCTGTTTGAATTTGCGGCTGTTATCGTTTGCCAAACAAACAAAATTACCCTTGCTAAAAAAAAACCGTTGCAGGTAAACTACCCCTTTCCCTCAACCGATCTTCACCAAAAACAATAGGTCGCGAGAACTCTGCAAAACCGGGCTGTATGCAAAAAATTATTTGATTCTGTTTGAATTTGCGGCAGTTATCGTTTGCCATAGAAAAAAAATCTACAGACAGACAGACAGACAGACAGACACACAGACAGACAGACACACAGACACTTTTCGGAAAACGACTTTTTTTCATGTTTTGAGTGTAGTAGAATCAGAATCTGCAATAATCTCGAACACGATTTTTTTTGCCATCACCATACTTCCATTCCTTAAGGAATATGGAAGTAAAAAACACCTGTCCTATGTTGGCTCTCCCGTTGCGTAAAATATTTGTGCCAAGTTTGGTTGAAATCGGTCCAATGGTTTAGGTGGAGACGTGGAAGACCCCAAAGGATCGTATCGAAAAAAAAGTCATTGAGACATCTACAATTCAGGGACGTATGCAAAACATTATTTGATTCTGTTTGCATTTGCGGCTGTTATCGTTTGCCATAGAAAATACGCTTGATAAAAAAACGTTGCAGGTAAACTACCCTTTCTCCTTAACCGATCTTCACCAAAAACAATAGGTCTTGAGTACTCTACAAATCAGGGCTGTATGCAAAACATTATTTGATTCTGTTTGAATTTGCGGCTGTTATCGTTTGCCATAGAAAATACCCTTGTTAAAAAAACGTTGCTGGTAAACTACCCCTTACCCTCAACCGATCTTCACCTAAAACAATAGGTCTTGAGAACTCTACAATTTAGGGCTGTATGCAAATAATCTTTTGATTCTGTTTGAATTTGCGGCTGTTATCGTTTGCCATAGGAAATACCCTTGTTAAAACATAAAACGTTACAGGTAAACTACCCCTTACCCTTAACCGATCTTCACCAAAAACAATAGGTCTTGAGTACTCTACAAATCAGGACTGTATGCAAAACATTATTTGATTCTGTTTGAATTTGCGGCTGTTATCGTTTGCCATAGAAAATACCCTTGTTAAAAAAACGTTGCTGGTAAACTACCCCTTTCCCTCAACCGAACTTCACCAAAAACAATAAGTCTTGAGAACTCTACAATTTAGGGCTGTATGCAAATAATCTTTTGATTCTGTTTGAATTTGCGGCTGTTATCGTTTGCCATAGGAAATACCCTTGTTAAAACATAAAACGTTACTGGTAAACTACCCCTTTCCCTTAACCTATCTTCACCAAAATCAGCAGATCTTGAGAACTCTACAATTCAGGGCTGTATGCGAAACATTATTTGATTCTGTTTGAATTTGGGGCTGTTATCGTTTGCCAAACAAACAAAATTACCCTTGCTAAAAAAAAACCGTTGCCGGTAAACTACCCCTTTCCCTCAACCGATCTTCACCAAAAACAATAGGTCGCGAGTACTCTGCAAATCAGGGCTGCATGCAAAAAATTATTTGATTCTGTTTGAATTTGCGGCAGTTATCGTTTGCCATAGAAAAAAATCTACAGACTGACAGACACACAGACAGACACACAGACACTTTTCGGAGAACGACTTTTTTTCATGTTTTGAGTGTAGTAGAATCAGAATCTGCAATAATCTCGAACACTATTTTTTTTGCCATCACCATACTTCCATTCCTTAAGGAATATGGAAGTAAATATCGGTATGGAGAACCATACATGACTTCCATATTCTAAGATTTATATTTAAAATCATTTTCAGCCAAACAGCCAGGCTGTATCTTACCTGCCTTTTTATTGCTGTATTAAATGAAAAATATTATATTACATTAAAATGAAAAAATTATAATTTTATTGCCTGGCAACAAAATTATTTTATTTTTAACAATTACCATTGTTTCAAAAAGTTTAAATAAATTTTCAAGTACTTTACTCTTGTTAAAATGTAAAAGGTTGCAGGTAAACTACCCCTTCCCCTTAACCGATCTTCACCAAAATCGAAAGTCATTGAGACCACTACAATTCAGGGACGTATGCAAAAAATTATTTGATTCTGTTTGAATTTGCGGCTGTTATCGTTTGCCATAGAAAATACGCTTGATAAAAAAACGTTGCAGGTAAACTACCCCTTCCCCTTAACCGATCTTCACCAAAAACAATAGGTCTTGAGTACTCTACAAATCAGGGCTGTATGCAAAACATTATTTGATTCTGTTTGAATTTACGGCTGTTATCGTTTGCCATAAAAAATAAAACGTAAAAGGTTGCAGGTAAACTACCCCTTCCCCTTAACCGATCTTCACCAAAAAGAATAGGTCTTGAGTACTCTACAAATCAGGACTGTATGCAAAACATTATTTGATTCTGTTTGAATTTGCGGCTGTTATCGTTTGCCATATAAAATACCCTTGTTAAAAAAACGTTGCTGGTAAACTACCCCTTTCCCTCAACCGATCTTCACCAAAAACAACAGGTCTTGAGAAATCTACAATTCAGGGCTGTATGCGAAACATTATTTGATTCTGTTTGAATTTGCGGCTGTTATCGTTTGCCAAAAAAAAAAAAAAATTCCCCTTGATAAAAAAAACCGTTGCCGGTAAACTACCCCTTCCCCTCAACCGATCTTCACCAAAAACAATAGGTCGCGAGTACTCTACAAATCAGGCCTGTATGCAAAAAATTATTTGATTCTGTTTGAATTTGCGGCAGTTGTCGTTTGCCATAGAAAATACGCATGATAAAAAACGTTGCTGGTAAACTACCCCTTTCCCTCAACCGATCTTCACCAAAAACAACAGTTCTTGGGTACTCTACAAATCAGGGCTGTATGCAGAAAATTATTTGATTCTGTTTGAATTTGCGGCTGTTATCGTTTGCCATAGAAAATACCCTTGTTAAAAAAACGTTGTAGGTAAACTACCCCTTTCCCTTAACCGATCTTCACCAAAAACAAAACGTATTGAGAACTCTACAATTTAGGGCTGTATGCAAATAATCTTTTCATTCTGTTTGCATTTGCGGCTGTTATCGTTTGCCATAGGAAATACCCTTGTTAAAACATAAAACGTTACAGGTAAACTACCCCTTTCCCTTAACCGATCTTCACCAAAAACAATAGGTCTTGAGAACTCTACAATTCAGGGCTGTATGCGAAACATTATTTGATTCTGTTTGAATTTGCGGCTGTTATCGTTTGCCAAACAAACAAAATTTCCCTTGCTAAAAAAAAACCGTTGCAGGTAAACTACCCCTTTCCCTCAACCGATCTTCACCAAAAACAATAGGTCGCGAGAACTCTGCAAAACCGGCCTGTATGCAAAAAAGTATTTGATTCTGTTTGAATTTGCGGCAGTTATCGTTTGCCATAGAAAAAAAATCTACAGACAGACAGACACACAGACACACACACAGACAGACAGACACACAGACACTTTTCGGAAAACGACTTTTTTTCATGTTTTGAGTGTAGTAGAATCAGAATCTGCAATAATCTCGAACACGATTTTTTTTGCCATCACCATACTTCCATTCCTTAAGGAATATGGAAGTAAAATATCGGTATGGAGAACCATACATGACTTCCATATTCTAAGATTTATATTTAAAATCATTTTCAGCCAAACAGCCAGGCTGTGTCTTACCTGCCTTTTTATTGCTGTATTAAATGAAAAATATTATATTACATTAAAATGAAAAAATTATAATTTTATTGCCTGGCAACAAAATTATTTTATTTTTAACAATTACCATTGTTTCAAAAAGTTTAAATAAATTTTCAAGTACTTTACTCTTGTTAAAACGTAAAAGGTTGCAGGTTAACTACCCCTTCCCCTTAACCGATCTTCACCAAAATCGAAAGTCATTGAGACCTCTACAATTCAGGGACGTATGCAAAAAATTATTTGATTCTGTTTGAATTTGCGGCTGTTATCGTTTGCCATAGAAAATACGCTTGATAAAAAAACGTTGCAGGTAAACTACCCCTTCCCCTTAACCGATCTTCACCAAAAACAATAGGTCTTGAGTACTCTACAAATCAGGGCTGTATGCAAAACATTATTTGATTCTGTTTGAATTTGCGGCTGTTATCGTTTGCCATAGAAAATAAAACGTAAAAGGTTGCAGGTAAACTACCCCTTCCCCTTAACCGATCTTCACCAAAAACAATAGGTCTTGAGTACTCTACAAATCAGGACTGTATGCAAAACATTATTTGATTCTGTTTGAATTTGCGGCTGTTATCGTTTGCCATATAAAATACCCTTGTTAAAAAACGTTGCAGGTAAACTACCCCTTTCTCTCAACCGATCTTCACCAAAAACAATAGATCTTGAGAAATCTACAATTCAGGGCTGTATGCGAAACATTATTTGATTCTGTTTGAATTTGCGGCTGTTATCGTTTGCCAAAAAAAAAAAAATTTCCCTTGATAAAAAAAACCGTTGCAGGTAAACTACCCCTTCCCCTCAACCGATCTTCACCAAAAACAATAGGTCGCGAGTACTCTACAAATCAGGGCTGTATGCAAAAAATTATTTGATTCTGTTTGAATTTGCGGCAGTTGTCGTTTGCCATAGAAAATACGCATGATAAAAAACGTTGCTGGTAAACTACCCCTTCCCCTCAACCGATCTTCACCAAAAACAATAGGTCTTGAGTACTCTACAAATCAGGGCTGTATGCAGAAAATTATTTGATTCTGTTTGAATTTGCGGCTGTTATCGTTTGCCATAGAAAATACCCTTGTTAAAAAAACGTTGTTGGTAAACTACCCCTTTCCCTCAACCGATCTTCACCAAAAACAAAAGGTCTTGAGAACTCTACAATTTAGGGCTGTATGCAAATAATCTTTTCATTCTGTTTGAATTTGCGGCTGTTATCGTTTGCCATAGGAAATACCCTTGTTAAAACATAAAACGTTACAGGTAAACTACCCCTTTCCCTTAACCGATCTTCACCAAAAACAATAGGTCTTGAGAACTCTACAATTCAGGGCTGTATGCCAAACATTATTTGATTCTGTTTGAATTTGCGGCTGTTATCGTTTGCCAAACAAACAAAATTTCCCTTGCTAAAAAAAAACCGTTGCAGGTAAACTACCCCTTTCCCTCAACCGATCTTCACCAAAAACAATAGGTCGCGAGAACTCTGCAAAACCGGGCTGTATGCAAAAAATTATTTGATTCTGTTTGAATTTGCGGCAGTTATCGTTTGCCATAGAAAAAAAATCTACAGACAGACAGACAGACACACAGACACACAGACACACAGACACTTTTCGGAAAACGACTTTTTTTCATGTTTTGAGTGTAGTAGAATCAGAATCTGCAATAATCTCGAACACGATTTTTTTTGCCATCACCATACTTCCATTCCTTAAGGAATATGGAAGTAAAATTACCCTTGAAAAAAACCGTTGCTGGTAAACTACCCCTTTCCCTTAACCGATCTTCACCAAAAACGACAGGTCTTGGGTACTCTACAATTCAGGCTTGTATGCAAACAATTATTTGATTCTGTTTGAATTTGAGGCTGTTATCGTTTGCCATAGAAAACAGCCTTGATAAAACATAAAACGTTGCTGGTAAACTACCCTATTCCATTAACCGATCTTCACCAATAACAATAGGTCTTGAGAACTCTACAATTCACGGCTGTATGCAAAACATCATTTGATTCTGTTTGAATTTGCGGCTGTTATCGTTTACCATAGAAAAAGTAAAAAATTACACTTGATAAAAAACCGTTGCTGGTAAACTACCCCTTTCCCGTAACCGATCTTCACCAAAAACGATAGGTCTTGAGAAAACTGCAATTCAGGGCTGTATGCAAAATATTATATGATTTTGTTGAATTTGCGGCTGTTATCGTTTGCCATACAAAATACCCTTGATAAAACAAAAAACGTGGCAGGTAAACTACCCCTTTCCCTTAAGCGATCTTCACCAAAAACGACAGGTCTTTAGTACTCAAGAAATCAGGGCTGTATGCAAAAACGTATTTGATTATGTTTGAATTTGCGGCTGTTATCGTTTGCCATAGAAAATACCCTTGTTAAAACATAAAACGTTGCTGGTAAACTACCCCTTTCCCTTTACCGATCTTTACCAAAATTAACAGATCTTGAGAACCCTACTATTCAGGGCTGTATGCGAAACATTATTTGATTCTATTTGAATTTTCGGCTGTTATCGTTTGCCAAACAAACAAATTACCCTTGATAAAAAAAAACCGTTGCAGGTAAACTACCCCTTCCCTCAACCGATCTTCACCAAAAACAATACGTCGCGAGTACTCTACAAATCAGGGCTGCATGCAAAAAATTATTTGATTCTGTTTGAATTTGCGGCTGTTATCGTTTGCCATAGAAAAAAATCTACAGACACACAGACACACACACACACACACACAGACACACACACAGACACTTTTCGAAAAACGACTTTTTTCATGTTTTGAGTGTAGTACAATCAGAATCTGCAATAATCTCGAACACGATTTATTTTGCCATCACCATACTTCCATTTCCTTAAGGAACATGGAAGTAAAATATCGGTATGGAGAACCATACATGACTTCCATATTCTAAGACTTATAATCTGAAATATGCTTGCCTGCCAAGCACGATATATTTTCTAATTAATACATAATTTACATTAAAATGAAAAAATTATAATTTTATTGCCTGGCAACAAAATTATTTTATTTTTAACAATTACCATTGTTTGAAAAAGTTTAAATGAATTTTCAAGTACTTTACTCTTGTTAAAACGTAAAAGGTTGCAGGTAAACTACCCCTTCCCCTTAACCGATCTTCACCAAAATCTAATGGCCTTGAGTGCTCTACAATTCAGTTACGTATGCAAAAAATTATTTGATTCTGTTTGAATTTGCGGCAGTTATCGTTTGCCATAGAAAATACCCTTTATAACAAACGTTGCAGGTAAACTACCCCTTCCCCTCAACCGATCTTCACCAAAAACAAAAGGTCTTGAGTACTCTACAAACCAGGGCTGTATGCAGAAAATTATTTGATTACGTTTGAATTTGCGGCTGTTATCGTTTGCCATAGAAAATACCCTTGTTAAAAAAACGTTGCAGGTAAACTACCCCTTTCCCTCAACCGAACTTCACCAAAAACAATAGGTCTTGAGAACTCTACAATTTAGGGATGTATGCAAATAATCTTTTGATTCTGTTTGAATTTGCGGCTGTTATCGTTTGCCATAAGAAATACCCTTGTTAAAACATAAAACGTTACAGGTAAACTACCCCTTTCCCTTAACCGATCTTCACCAAAAACAATAGGTCTTGAGTACTCTACAAATCAGGGCTGTATGCAAAACATTATTTGATTCTGTTTGAATTTGCGGCTGTTATCGTTTGCCATAGAAAATACCCTTGTTAAAAAAACGTTGCAGGTAAACTACCCCTTTCCCTCAACCGAACTTCACCAAAAACAATAGGTATTGAGAACTCTACAATTTAGGGATGTATGCAAATAACCTTTTGATTCTGTTTGAATTTGCGGCTGTTATCGTTTGCCATAAGAAATACCCTTGTTAAAACATAAAACGTTACAGGTAAACGACCCCTTTCCCTTAACCGATCTTCACCAAAAACAACAGATCTTGAGGACTCTACAATTCAGGGCTGCATGCGAAACATTATTTGATTCTGTTTGAATTTGCGGCTGTTATCGTTTGCCAAACAAACAAAATTACCCTTGCTAAAAAAAAAACGTTGCAGGTAAACTACCCCTTTCCCTCAACCGATCTTCACCGAAAACAATACGTAGCCAGTACTCTGCAAATCAGGGCTGTATGCAAAAAATTATTTGATTCTGTTTGAATTTGCGGCAGTTATCGTTTGCCAAATAAAAAAATCTACAGACAGACACACAGACAGACACACAGACAGACAGACACACACACAGACACTTTTCGGAAAACGACATTTTTTCTTGTTTTGAGTGTAGTAGAATCAGAATCTACAATAATCTCGAACACGATTTTTTTTTTGCCATCACCATACTTCCATTCTTTAAGGAACATGGAAGTAAATATCGGTATGGAGAACCATACATGACTTCCATATTCTAAGATTTATATTTAAAATCATTTTCAGCCAAACAGCCAGGCTGTGTCTTACCTGCCTTTTTATTGCTGTATTAAATGAAAAATATTATATTACATTAAAATGAAAAAATTATAATTTTATTGCCTGGCAACAAAATTATTTTATTTTTAACAATTACCATTGTTTCAAAAAGTTTAAATAAATTTTCAAGTACTTTACTCTTGTTAAAACGTATAAGGTTGCAGGTAAACTACCCCTTCCCCTTAACCGATCTTCACCAAAATCGAAAGTCATTGAGACCTCTACAATTCAGGGACGTATGCAAAAAATTATTTGATTCTGTTTGAATTTGCGGCTGTTATCGTTTGCCATAGAAAATACGCTTGATAAAAAAACGTTGCAGGTAAACTACCCCTTCCCCTTAACCGATCTTCACCAAAAACAAAAGGTCTTGAGTACTCTACAAATCAGGACTGTATGCAAAACATTATTTGATTCTGTTTGAATCTGCGGCTGTTATCGTTTGCCATAGAAAATACCCTTGTTAAAAAAACGTTGCTGGTAAACTACCCCTTTCCCTCAACCGATCTTCACCTAAAACAATAGGTCTTGAGAACTCTACAATTTAGGGCTGTATGCAAATAATCTTTTGATTCTGTTTGAATTTGCGGCTGTTATCGTTTGCCATAGGAAATACCCTTGTTAAAACATAAAACGTTACAGGTAAACTACCCCTTTCCCTTAACCGATCTTCTCCAAAAACAACAGGTCTTGAGAACTCTACAATTCAGGGCTGTATGCGAAACATTATTTGATTCTGTTTGAATTTGCGGCTGTTATCGTTTGCCAAACAAACAAAATTACCATTGCTAAAAAAAAACCGTTGCAGGTAAACTACCCCTTTCCCTCAACCGATCTTCACCAAAACCAACAGGTCGCGAGAACTCTGCAAACCCGGGCTGTATGCAAAAAATTATTTTATTCTGTTTGAATTTGCGGCAGTTATCGTTTGCCATAGAAAAAAAATCTACAGACAGACAGATAGACAGACAGACACACAGACAGACAGACACACACACAGACACTTTTCGGAAAACGACTTTTTTTCATGTTTTGAGTATAGTAGAATCAGAATCTGCAATAATCTCGAACACGATTTTTTTTGCCATCACCATACTTCCATTCCTTAAGGAATATGGAAGTAAAAATAACCCTTGTTAAAACATAAAATGTTGCTGGTAAACTACTCCTTTCCCTTAACCGATCTTCACAAACACCAATAGGTATTGAGAACTCTACAATACAAAGCTGTATGCAAAACATCATTTGATTCTGTTTGAATTTGCGGCTGTTATCGTTTACTATGGAAAAAAATTACCCTTGAAAAAAACCGTTGCTGGTAAACTACCCCTTTCCCTTAACCGATCTTCACCAAAAACGACAGGTCTTGGGTACTCTACAATTCAGGTTTGTATGCAAACAATTATTTGATTCTGTTTGAATTTGCGGCTGTTATCGTTTGCCATAGAAAACAGCCTTGATAAAACATAAAACGTTGCTGGTAAACTACCCTATTCCATTAACCGATCTTCACCAATAACAATAGGTCTTGAGAACTCTACAATTCAGGGCTGTATGCAAAACATCATTTGATTCTGTTTGAATTTGCGGCTGTTATCGTTTACCATAGAAAAAGTAAAAAATTACCCTTGATAAAAAACCGTTGCTGGTAAACTACCCCTTTCCCTTAACCGATCTTCACCAAAAACGATAGGTCTTGAGTACTCTACAAACCAGGGCTGTATGCAGAAAATTATTTGATTACGTTTGAATTTGCGGCTGTTATCGTTTGCCATAGAAAATAACTTTGTTAAAAAAACGTTGCTGGTAAACTACCCCTTTCCCTTTACCGATCTTTACCAAAATTAACAGATCTTGAGAACCCTACTATTCAGGGCTGTATGCGAAACATTATTTGATTCTGTTTGAATTTTCGGCTGTTATCGTTTGCCAAACAAACAAATTACCCTTGATAAAAAAAAACCGTTGCAGGTAAACTACCCCTTCCCTCAACCGATCTTCACCAAAAACAATACGTCGCGAGTACTCTACAAATCAGGGCTGCATGCAAAAAATTATTTGATTCTGTTTGAATTTGCGGCTGTTATCGTTTGCCATAGAAAAAAATCTACAGACACACAGACACACACACACACACACACACACACACACACACACACACACAGACACTTTTCGAAAAACGACTTTTTTTCATGTTTTGAGTGTAGTACAATCAGAATCTGCAATAATCTCGAACACGATTTTTTTTGCCATCACCATATTTCCATTTCCTTAAGGAACATGGAAGTAAAATATCGGTATGGAGAACCATACATGACTTCCATATTCTAAGACTTATAATCTGAAATATGCTTGCCTGCCAAGCACGATATATTTTCTAATATATACATAATTTACATTAAAATGAAAAAATTATAATTTTATTGCCTGGCAACAAAATTATTTTATTTTTAACAATTACCATTGTTTGAAAAAGTTTAAATGAATTTTCAAGTACTTTACTCTTGTTAAAACGTAAAAGGTTGCAGGTAAACTACCCCTTTCCCTTAACCGATCTTCACCAAAATCTAGTGGCGTTGAGTGCTCTACAATTCACTTACGTATGCAAAAAATTATTTGAGTCTGTTTGAATTTGCGGCAGTTATCGTTTGCCATAAAAAATACCCTTTATAACAAACGTTGCAGGTAAACTACCCCTTCCCCTCAACCGATCTTCACCAAAAACAAAAGGTCTTGAGTACTCTACAAACCAGGGCTGTATGCAGAAAATTATTTGATTATGTTTGAATTTGCGGCTGTTATCGTTTGCCATAGAAAATAACTTTGTTAAAAAAACGTTGTAGGTAATCTACCCCTTTCCCTTAACCGATCTTCACCAAAAACAACAGGTCTTGAGAACTCTACAATATAGGGCTGTATGCAAATAATCTTTTGATTCTGTTTGAATTTGCGTCTGTTATCGTTTGCCATAGGAAATACCCTTGTTAAAACATAAAACGTTACCGGTAAACTACCCCTTTCCCTTAACCGATCTTCACCAAAAACAATACGTCTTGAGTACTCTACAAATCAGGGCTGTATGCAAAACATTATTTGATTCTGTTTGAATTTGCGGCTGTTATCGTTTGCCATAGAAAATACCCTTGTTAAAAAAACGTTGCAGGTAAACTACCCCTTTCCCTTAACCGATCTTCACCAAAAACAACAGATCTTGAGGACTCTACAATTCAGGGCTGTATGCGAAACATTATTTGATTCTGTTTGAATTTGCGGCTGTTATCGTTTGCCAAACAAACAAAATTACCCTTGCTAAAAAAAAAATGTTGCAGGTAAACTACCCCTTTCCCTCAACCGATCTTCACCAAAAACAATAGGTAGCCAGTACTCTGCAAATCAGGGCTGTATGCAAAAATTATTTGATTTTGTTTGAATTTGCGGCAGTTATCGTTTGCCATAGAAAAAAAATCTACAGATAGACACACAGACAGACAGACAGACAGACAGACAGACAGACACACACACAGACACTTTTCGGAGAACGACTTTTTTTCATGTTTTGAGTGTAGTAGAATCAGAATCTGCAATAATCTCGAACACGTTTTTTTTGCCATCACCATACTTCCATTCTTTAAGGAATATGGAAGTAAATATCGGTATGGAGAACCATACATGACTTCCATATTCTAAGATTTATATTTAAAATCATTTTTAGCCAAACAGCCAGGCTGTGTCTTACCTGCCTTTTTATTGCTGTATTAAATGAAAAATATTATATTACATTAAAATGAAAAAATTATAATTTTATTGCCTGGCAACAAAATTATTTTATTTTTAACAATTACCATTGTTTCAAAAAGTTTAAATAAATTTTCAAGTACTTTACTCTTGTTAAAACGTATAAGGTTGCAGGTAAACTACCCCTTCCCCTTAACCGATCTTCACCAAAATCGAAAGTCATTGAGACCTCTACAATTCAGGGACGTATGCAAAAAATTATTTGATTCTGTTTGAATTTGCGGCTGTTATCGTTTGCCATAGAAAATACGCTTGATAAAAAAACGTTGCAGGTAAACTACCCCTTCCCTTAACCGATCTTCACCAAAAACAATAGGTCTTGAGTACTCTACAAATCAGGACTGTATGCAAAACATTATTTGATTCTGTTTGAATTTGCGGCTGTTATCGTTTGCCATAGAAAATACCCTTGTTAAAAAAACGTTGCAGGTAAACTACCCCTTTCCCACAACCGATCTTCACCAAAAACAATAGGTCTTGAGAAATCTACAATTCAGGGCTGTATGCGAAACATTATTTGATTCTGTTTGAATTTGCGGCTGTTATCGTTTGCCAAAAAAAAAAATTTCCCTTGATAAAAAAAACCGTTGCTGGTAAACTACCCCTTCCCCTCAACCGATCTTCACCAAAAACAACAGGTCGCGAGTACTCTACAAATCAGGACTGTATGCAAAAAAGTATTTGATTCTGTTTGAATTTGCGGCAGTTGTCGTTTGCCATAGAAAATACGCATGATAAAAAACGTTGCTGGTAAACTAACCCTTCCCCTCAACCGATCTTCACCAAAAACAATAGGTCTTGAGTACTCTACAAATCAGGGCTGCATGCAGAAAATTATTTGATTCTGTTTGAATTTGCGGCTGTTATCGTTTGCCATAAAAAATACCCTTGTTAAAAAAACGTTGTAGGTAAACTACCCCTTTCCCTTAACCGATCTTCACCAAAAACAAAAGGTCTTGAGAACTCTACAATTTAGGGCTGTATGCAAATAATCTTTTCATTCTGTTTGAATTTGCGGCTGTTATCGTTTGCCGTAGGAAATACCCTTGTTAAAGCATAAAACGTTGCTGGTAAACTACCCCTTTCCCTTAACCGATCTTCTCCAAAAACAACAGGTCTTGAGAACTCTACAATTCAGTGCTGTATGCGAAACATTATTTGATTCTGTTTGAATTTGCGGCTGTTATCGTTTGCCAAACAAACAAAATTACCCTTGCTAAAAAAAAACCGTTGCTGGTAAACTACCCCTTTCCCTCAACCGATCTTCACCAAAAACAATAGGTCGCGAGAACTCTGCAAAACCGGACTGTATGCAAAAAAATATTTGATTCTGTTTGAATTTGCGGCAGTTATCGTTTGCCATAGAAAAAAAATCTACAGACAGACAGACAGACACACAGACAGACAGACACACACACAGACACTTTTCGGAAAACGATTTTTTTCATGTTTTGAGTATAGTAGAATCAGAATCTGCAATAATCTCGAACACGATTTTTTTTGCCATCACCATACTTCCATTCCTTAAGGAATATGGAAGTAAAAATAACCCTTGTTAAAACATAAAATGTTGCTGGTAAACTACTCCTTTCCCTTAACCGATCTTCACAAACACCAATAGGTATTGAGAACTCTACAATACAAAGCTGTATGCAAAACATCATTTGATTCTGTTTGAATTTGCGGCTGTTATCGTTTACTATGGAAAAAAATTACCCTTGGAAAAAACCGTTGCTCGTAAACTACCCCTTTCCCTTAACCGATCTTCACCAAAAACGACAGGTCTTGGGTACTCTACAATTCAGGCTTGTATGCAAACAATTATTTGATTCTGTTTGAATTTGCGGCTGTTATCGTTTGCCATAGAAAACAGCCTTGATAAAACATAAAACGTTGCTGGTAAACTACCCTATTCCATTAACCGATCTTCACCAATAACAATAGGTCTTGAGAACTCTACAATTCAGGGCTGTATGCAAAACATCATTTGATTCTGTTTGAATTTGCGGCTGTTATCGTTTACCATAGAAAAAGTAAAAAATTACCCTTGATAAAAAACCGTTGCTGGTAAACTACCCCTTTCCCTTAACCGATCTTCACCAAAAACGATAGGTCTTGAGAAAACTGCAATTCAGGGCTGTATGCAAAATATTATATGATTTTGTTTGAATTTGCGGCTGTTATCGTTTGCCATACAAAATACCCTTGATAAAACAAAAAAACGTAGCAGGTAAACTACCCCTTTCCCTTAAACGATCTTCACCAAAAACGATAGGTCTTTAGTACTCAAGAAATCAGGGCTGTATGCAAAAACGTATTTGATTATGTTTGAATTTGCGGCTGTTATCGTTTGCCATAGAAAATACCCTTGTTAAAACATAAAACGTTGCTGGTAAACTACCCCTTTCCCTTTACCGATCTTTACCAAGATTAAGAGATCTTGAGAACCCTACTATTCAGGGCTGTATGCGAAACATTATTTGATTCTGTTTGAATTTTCGGCTGTTATCGTTTGCCAAACAAACAAATTACCCTTGATAAAAAAAAACCGTTGCAGGTAAACTACCCCTTCCCTCAACCGTTCTTCACCAAAAACAATACGTCGCGAGTACTCTACAAATCAGGGCTGCATGCAAAAAATTATTTGATTCTGTTTGAATTTGCGGCTGTTATCGTTTGCCATAGAAAAAAATCTACAGACACACAGACACACACACACACACACACAGACACTTTTCGAAAAACGACTTTTTTTCATGTTTTGAGTGTAGTACAATCAGAATCTGCAATAATCTCGAACACGATTTTTTTTGCCATCACCATACTTCCATTTCCTTAAGGAACATGGAAGTAAAATATCGGTATGGAGAACCATACATGACTTCCATATTCTAAGACTTATAATCTGAAATATGCTTGCCTGCCAAGCACGATATATTTTCTAATATATACATAATTTACATTAAAATGAAAAAATTATAATTTTATTGCCTGGCAACAAAATTATTTTATTTTTAACAATTACCATTGTTTGAAAAAGTTTAAATGAATTTTCAAGTACTTTACTCTTGTTAAAACGTAAAAGGTTGCAGGTAAACTACCCCTTCCCCTTAACCGATCTTCACCAAAATCTAATGGCCTTGAGTGCTCTACAATTCACTTACGTATGCAAAAAATTATTTGATTCTGTTTGAATTTGCGGCAGTTATCGTTTGCCATAGAAAATACGCTTTATAACAAACGTTGCAGGTAAACTACCCCTTCCCCTCAACCGATCTTCACCAAAAACAAAAGGTCTTGAGTACTCTACAAACCAGGGCTGTATGCAGAAAATTATTTGATTATGTTTGAATTTGCGGCTGTTATCGTTTGCCATAGAAAATAACTTTGTTAAAAAAACGTTGTAGGTAAACTACCCCTTTCCCTTAACCGATCTTCACCAAAAACAAAATGTCTTGAGTACTCTACAAATCAGGGCAGTATGCAAAACATTATTTGATTCTGTTTGAATTTGCGGCTGTTATCGTTTGCCATAGAAAATAGCCTTGTTAAAAAAACGTTGCTGGTAAACTACCCCTTTCCCTCAACCGAACTTCACCAAAAACAATAGGTCTTGAGAAATCTAAAATTCAGGGCTGTATGCAAATAATCTTTTGATTCTGTTTGAATTTGCGGCTGTTATCGTTTGCCATAAGAAATACCCTTGTTAAAACATAAAACGTTACAGGTAAACTACCCCTTTCCCTTAACCGATCTTCACCAAAATCAACAGATCTTGAGGACTCTACAATTCAGGGCTGTATGCGAAACATTATTTGATTCTGTTTGAATTTGCGGCTGTTATCGTTTGCCAAACAAACAAAATTACCCTTGCTAAAAAAAAAACGTTGCCGGTAAACTACCCCCTTCCCTCAACCGATCTTCACCAAAAACAATAGGTCGCCAGTACTCTGCAAGTCAGGGCTGTATGCAGAAAAGTATTTGATTCTGTTTGAATTTGCGGCAGTTATCGTTTGCCATAGAAAAAAAATCTACAGACAGACACACAGACAGACACACAGACAGACACACAGACAGACAGACAGACAGACAGACAGACAGACAGACACACACACAGACACTTTTCGGAAAACGACTTTTTTTCATGTTTTGAGTGTAGTAGAATCAGAATCTGCAATAATCTCGAACACGATTTTTTTTGCCATCACCATACTTCCATTCTTTAAGGAATATGGAAGTAAATATCGGTATGGAGAACCATACATGACTTCCATATTCTAAGATTTATATTTAAAATCATTTTCAGCCAAACAGCCAGGCTGTGTCTTACCTGCCTTTTTATTGCTGTATTAAAAGAAAAATATTATATTACATTAAAATGAAAAAATTATAATTTTATTGCCTGGCAACAAAATTATTTTATTTTTAACAATTACCATTGTTTCAAAAAGTTTAAATAAATTTTCAAGTACTTTACTCTTGTTAAAACGTATAAGGTTGCTGGTAAACTACCCCTTCCCCTTAACCGATCTTCACCAAAATCGAAAGTCATTGAGACCTCTACAATTCAGGGACGTATGCAAAAAATTATTTGATTCTGTTTGAATTTGCGGCTGTTATCGTTTGCCATAGAAAATACGCTTGATAAAAAAACGTTGCAGGTAAACTACCCGTTCCCCTTAACCGATCTTCACGAAAAACAATAGGTCTTGAGTACACTACAAATCAGGACTGTATGCAAAACATTATTTGATTCTGTTTGAATTTGCGGCTGTTATCGTTTGCCATAAAAAATACCCTTGTTAAAAAAACGTTGCAGGTAAACTACCCCTTTCCCTCAACCGATCTTCACCAAAAACAATAGGTCTTGAGAAATCTACAATTCAGGGCTGTATGCGAAACATTATTTGATTCTGTTTGAATTTGCGGCTGTTATCGTTTGCCAAAAAAAAAAATTTCCCTTGATAAAAAAAACCGTTGCTGGTAAACTACCCCTTCCCCTCAACCGATCTTCACCAAAAACAATAGGTCGCGAGTACTCTACAAATCAGGGCTGTATGCAAAAAAGTATTTGATTCTGTTTGAATTTGAGGCAGTTGTCGTTTGCCATAGAAAATACGCATGATAAAAAACGTTGCTGGTAAACTACCCCTTCCCCTCAACCGATCTTCACCAAAAACTACAGGTCTTGAGTACTCTACAAATCAGCGCTGTATGCAGAAAATTATTTGATTCTGTTTGAATTTGCGGCTGTTATCGTTTGCCATAAAAAATACACTTGTTAAAAAAACGTTGTAGGTAAACTACCCCTTTCCCTTAACCGATCTTCACCAAAAACAAAAGGTCTTGAGAACTCTACAATTTAGGGCTGTATGCAAATAATCTTTTCATTCTGTTTGAATTTGCGGCTGTTATCGTTTGCCATAAGAAATACCCTTGTTAAAACATAAAACGTTACAGGTAAACTACCCCTTTCCCTTAACAGATCTTCTCCAAAAACAACAGATCTTGAGAACTCTGCAATTCAGGGCTGTATGCGAAACATTATTTGATTCTGTTTGAATTTGCGGCTGTTATCGTTTGCCAAACAAACAAAATTACCCTTGCTAAAAAAAAACCGTTGCAGGTAAACTACCCCTTTCCCTCAACCGATCTTCACCAAAAACAATAGGTCGCGAGAACTCTGCAAAACCAGGCTGTATGCAAAACATTATTTGATTCTGTTTGAATTTGCGGCAGTTATCGTTTGCCATAGAAAAACAATCTAAGACAGACAGACACACACACAGACACTTTCCGAAAACGACTTTTTTTCATGTTTTGAGTATAGTAGAATCAGAATCTGCAATAATCTCGAACACGATTTTTTTTGCCATCACCATACTTCCATTCCTTAAGGAATATGGAAGTAAATATCGGTATGGAGAACCATACATGACTTCCATATTCTAAGATTTATATATAAAATCATTTTCAGCCAAACAGCCAGGCTGTGTCTTACCTGCCTTTTTATTGCTGTATTAAATGAAAAATATTATATTACATTAAAATGAAAAAATTATAATTTTATTGCCTGGCAACAAAATTATTTTATTTTTAACAATTACCATTGTTTCAAAAAGTTTAAATAAATTTTCAAGTACTTTACTCTTGTTAAAACGTAAAAGGTTGCAGGTAAACTACCCCTTCCCCCTAACCGATCTTCACCAAAATCGAACGTCATTGAGAACTCTACAATTCAGGGAGGTATGCAAAAAATTATTTGATTCTGTTTGAATTTGCGGCTGTTATCGTTTGCCATAGAAAATACGCTTGATAAAAAAACGTTGCAGGTAAACTACCCCTTCCCCTTAACCGATCTTCACCAAAAACAATAGGTCTTGAGTACTCCACAAATCAGGGCTGTATGCAAAACATTATTTGATTCTGTTTGAATTTGCGGCTGTTATCGTTTGCCATATAAAATACCCTTGTTAAAAAAACGTTGCTGGTAAACTACCCCTTTCCCTCAACCGATCTTCACAAAAAAAAATAGGTCTTGAGAAATCTACAATTCAGGGCGGTATGCGAAACATTATTTGATTCTGTTTGAATTTGCGGCTGTTATCGTTTGCAAAAAAAAAAAAAAAAATTTCCCTTGATAAAAAAAACCGTTGCAGGTAAACTACCCCTTCCCCTCAACCGATCTTCACCAAAAACAATAGGTCGCGAGTACTCTACAAATCAGGGCTGTATGCAAAAAATTATTTGATTCTGTTTGAATTTGCGGCAGTTGTCGTTTGCCATATAAAATACGCATGATAAAAAAAGTTGCTGGTAAACTACCCCTTCCCCTTAACCGATCTTCACCAAAAACAATAGGTCTTGAGTACTCTACAAATCAGGGCGGCATGCAGAAAATTATTTGATTCTGTTTGAATTTGCGGCTGTTATCGTTTGCCATAGAAAATACCCTTGTTAAAAAAACGTTGTAGGTAAACTACCCCTTTCCCTTAACCGATCTTCACCAAAAACAAAAGGTTTGAGAACTCTACAATTTAGGGCTGTATGCAAATAATCTTTTCATTTTGTTTGAATTTGCGGCTGTTATCGTTTGCCATAGTAAATACCCTTGTTAAAACATAAAACGTTACAGGTAAACTACCCCTTTCCCTTAACCGATCTTCACCAAAAACAATAGGTCTTGAGAACTCTACAATTCAGAGCTGTATGCGAAACATTATTTGATTCTGTTTGAATTTGCGGCTGTTATCGTTTGCCAAACAAACAAAATTTCCTTTGCAAAAAAAAAACCGTTGCAGGTAAACTACCCCTTTCCGTCAACCGATCTTCACCAAAAACAATAGGTCGCGAGAACTCTGCAAAACCGGGCTGTATGCAAAAAATTATTTGATTCTGTTTGAATTTGCGGCAGTTATCGTTTGCCATAGAAAAAAAAATCTACAGACAGACAGACACACAGACACTTTTCGGAAAACGACTTTTTTTCTTGTTTTGAGTGTAGTAGAATCAGAATCTGCAATAATCTCGAACACGATTTTTTTTGCCATCACCATACTTCCATTCCTTAAGGAATATGGAAGTAAAAATAACCCTTGTTAAAACATAAAATGTTGCTGGTAAACTACTCCTTTCCCTTAACCGATCTTCACAAACACCAATAGGTATTGAGAACTCTACAATAGAAAGCTGTATGCAAAACATCATTTGATTCCGTTTGAATTTGCGGCTGTTATCGTTTACTATGGAAAAAAATTACCCTTGAAAAAAACCGTTGCAGGTAAACTACCCCTTTCCCTTAACCGATCTTCACCAAAAACGACAGGTCTTGGGTACTCTACAATTCAGGCTTGTATGCAAACAATTATTTGATTCTGTTTGAATTTGCGGCTGTTATCGTTTGCCATAGAAAACAGCCTTGATAAAACATAAAACGTTGCTGGTAAACTACCCTATTCCATTAACCGATCTTCACCAATAACAATAGGTCTTGAGAACTCTACAATTCAGGGCTGTATGCAAAACATCATTTGATTCTGTTTGAATTTGCGGCTGTTATCGTTTACCATAGAAAAAGTAAAAAATTACCTTTGATAAAAAACCGTTGCTGGTAAACTACCCCTTTCCCTTAACCGATCTTCACCAAAAACGATAGATCTTGAGAAAACTGCAATTCAGGGCTGTATGCAAAATATTATATGATTTTGTTTGAATTTGCGGCTGTTATTGTTTGCCATACAAAATACCCTTGATAAAACAAAAAACGTGGCAGGTAAACTACCCCTTTCCCTTAAACGATCTTCACCAAAAACGATAGGTCTTTAGTACTCAAGAAATCAGGGCTGTATGCAAAAACGTATTTGATTATGTTTGTATTTGCGGCTGTTATCGTTTGCCATAAAAAATACCCTTGTTAAAACATAAAACGTTGCTGGTAAACTACCCCTTTCCCTTTACCGATCTTTACCAAAATTAACAGATCTTGAGAGCCCTACTATTCAGGGCTGTATGCGAAACATTATTTGATTCTGTTTGAATTTGCGGCTGTTATCGTTTGCCAAACAAACAAATTACCCTTGATAAAAAAAAACCGTTGCAGGTAAACTACCTCTTCCCTCAACCGATCTTCACCAAAAACAATACGTCGCGAGTACTCTACAAATCAGGGCTGCATGCAAAAAATTATTTCATTCTGTTTGAATTTGCGGCTGTTATCGTTTGCCATAGAAAAAAATCTACAGACACACAGACACACACACACACACAGACACACACACAGACACTTTTCGAAAAACGACTTTTTTTCATGTTTTGAGTGTAGTACAATCAGAATCTGCAATAATCTCGAACACGATTTTTTTTGCCATCACCGTACTTCCATTTCCTTAAGGAACATGGAAGTAAAATATCGGTATGGAGAACCATACATGACTTCCATATTCTAAGACTTATAATCTGAAATATGCTTGCCTGCCAAGCACGATATATTTTCTAATATATACATAATTTACATTAAAATGAAAAAATTATAATTTTATTGCCTGGCAACAAAATTATTTTATTTTTAACAATTACCATTGTTTGAAAAAGTTTAAATGAATTTTCAAGTACTTTACTCTTGTTAAAACGTAAAAGGTTGCAGGTAAACTACCCCTTCCCCTAACCGATCTTCACCAAAATCTAATGGCCTTGAGTGCTCTACAATTCACTTATGTATGCAAAAAATTATTTGATTCTGTTTGAATTTGCGGCAGTTATCGTTTGCCATAGAAAATACGCTTTATAACAAACGTTGCAGGTAAACTACCCCTTCCCCTCAACCGATCTTCACCAAAAACAAAAGGTCTTGAGAAATCTACAATTTAGGGCTGTATGCAAATAATCTTTTGATTCTGTTTGAATTTGCGGCTGTTATCGTTTGCCATAAGAAATACCCTTGTTAAAACATAAAACGTTACAGGTAAACTACCCCTTTCCCTTAACCGATCTTCACCAAAAACAACAGATCTTGAGGACTCTACAATTCAGAGCTGTATGCGAAACATTATTTGATTCTGTTTGAATTTGCGGCTGTTATCGTTTGCCAAACAAACAAAATTACCCTTGCTAAAAAAAAAACGTTGCAGGTAAACTACCCCTTTCCCTCAACCGATCTTCACCAAAAACAATAGGTAGCCAGTACTCTGTAAATCAGGGCTGTATGCAAAAAATTATTTGATTCTGTTTGAATTTGCGGCAGTTATCGTTTGCCATAGAAAAAAAATCTACAGACAGACGCACAGACAGACACACAGACAGACAGACAGACAGACACACACACAGACACTTTTCGGAAAACGACTTTTTTTCATGATTTGAGTGTAGTAGAATCAGAATCTGCAATAATCTCGAACACGATTTTTTTTGCCATCACCATACTTCCATTCTTTAAGGAATATGGAAGTAAATATCGGTATGGAGAACCATACATGACTTCCATATTCTAAGATTTATATTTAAAATCATTTTCAGCCAAACAGCCAGGCTGTGTCTTACCTGCCTTTTTATTGCTGTATTAAATGAAAAATATTATATTACATTAAAATGAAAAAATTATAATTTTATTGCCTGGCAACAAAATTATTTTATTTTTAACAATTACCATTGTTTCAAAAAGTTTAAATAAATTTTCAAGTACTTTACTCTTGTTAAAACGTATAAGGTTGCAGGTAAACTACCCCTTCCCCTTAACCGATCTTCACCAAAATCGAAAGTCATTGAGACCTCTACAATTCAGTGACGTATGCAAAAAATTATTTGATTCTGTTTGAATTTGCGGCTGTTATCGTTTGCCATAGAAAATACGCTTGATAAAAAAACGTTGCTGGTAAACTACCCCTTCCCCTTAACCGATCTTCACGAAAAACAATAGGTCTTGAGTACTCTACTAACCAGGACTGTATGCAAAACATTATTTGATTCTGTTTGAATTTGCGGCTGTTATCGTTTGCCATAGAAAATACCCTTGTTAAAAAACGTTGCAAGTAAACTACCCCTTTCCCTCAACCGATCTTCACCAAAAACAATAGGTCTTGAGGAATCTACAATTCAGGGCTGTATGCGAAACATTATTTGATTCTGTTTGAATTTGCGGCTGTTATCGTTTGCCAAAAAAAAAAAAAATTTCCCTTGATAAAAAAAACCGTTGCTGGTAAACTACCCCTTCCCCTCAACCGATCTTCACCAAAAACAATAGGTCGCGAGTACTCTACAAATCAGGGCTGTATGCAAAAAATTATTTGATTCTGTTTGAATTTGCGGCAGTTGTCGTTTGCCATATAAAATACGCATGATAAAAAACGTTGCTGGTAAACTACCCCTTTCCCTCAACCGATCTTCACCAAAAACAATAGGTCTTGAGTACTCTACAAATCAGGGCTGTATGCAGAAAATTATTTGATTCTGTTTGAATTTGCGGCTGTTATCGTTTGCCATAGAAAATACCCTTGTTAAAAAAACGTTGTTGGTAAACTACCCCTTTCCCTTAACCGATCTTCACCAAAAACAAAAGGTATTGAGAACTCTACAATTTAGGGCTGTATGCAAATAATCTTTTCATTTTGTTTGAATTTGCGGCTGTTATCGTTTGCCATAGTAAATACCCTTGTTAAAACATAAAACGTTACAGGTAAACTACCCCTTTCCCTTAACCGATCTTCACCAAAAACAATAGGTCTTGAGAACTCTACAATTCAGGGCTGTATGCGAAACATTATTTGATTCTGTTTGAATTTGCGGCTGTTATCGTTTGCCAAACAAACAAAATTTCCCTTGCTAAAAAAAAACCGTTGCAGGTAAACTACCCCTTTCCCTCAACCGATCTTCACCAAAAACAATAAGTCGCGAGAACTCTGCAAAACCGGCCTGTATGCAAAAAATTATTTGATTCTGTTTGAATTTGCGGCAGTTATCGTTTGCCATAGAAAAAAAAATCTACAGACAGACAGACACACAGACACTTTTCGGAAAACGACTTTTTTTCATGTTTTGAGTGTAGTAGAATCAGAATCTGCAATAATCTCGAACACGATTTTTTTTGCCATCACCATACTTCCATTCCTTAAGGAATATGGAAGTAAAAATAACCCTTGTTAAAACATAAAATGTTGCTGGTAAACTACTCCTTTCCCTTAACCGATCTTCACAAACACCAATAGGTATTGAGAACTCTACAATACAAAGCTGTATGCAAAACATCATTTGATTCTGTTTGAATTTGCGGCTGTTATCGTTTACTATGGAAAAAAAATTACCCTTGAAAAAAACCGTTGCTGGTAAACTACCCCTTTCCCTTAACCGATCTTCACCAAAAACGACAGGTCTTGGGTACTCTACAATTCAGGCTTGTATGCAAACAATTATTTGATTCTGTTTGAATTTGCGGCTGTTATCGTTTGCCATAGAAAACAGCCTTGATAAAACATAAAACGTTGCTGGTAAACTACCCTATTCCATTAACCGATCTTCACCAATAACAATAGGTCTTGAGAACTCTACAATTCAGGGCTGTATGCAAAACATCATTTGATTCTGTTTGAATTTGCGGCTGTTATCGTTTACCATAGAAAAAGTAAAAAATTACCCTTGATAAAAAACCGTTGCTGGTAAACTACCCCTTTCCCTTAACCGATCTTCACCAAAAACGATAGATCTTGAGAAAACTGCAATTCAGGGCTGTATGCAAAATATTATATGATTTTGTTTGAATTTGCGGCTGTTATCGTTTGCCATACAAAATACCCTTGATAAAACAAAAAACGTGGCTGGTAAACTACCCCTTTCCCTTAAACGATCTTCACCAAAAACGATAGGTCTTTAGTACTCAAGAAATCAGGGCTGTATGCAAAAACGTATTTGATTATGTTTGAATTTGCGGCTGTTATCGTTTGCCATAGAAAAATACCCTTGTTAAAACATAAAACGTTGCTGGTAAACTACCCCTTTCCCTTTACCGATCTTTACCAAAATTAACAGATCTTGAGAGCCCTACTATTCAGGGCTGTATGCGAAACATTATTTGATTCTGTTTGAATTTGCGGCTGTTATCGTTTGCCAAACAAACAAATTACCCTTGATAAAAAAAAAAACGGTGCAGGTAAACTACCTCTTCCCTCAACCGATCTTCACCAAAAACAATACGTCGCGAGTACTCTACAAATCAGGGCTGCATGCAAAAAATTATTTGATTCTGTTTGAATTTGCGGCTGTTATCGTTTGCCATAGAAAAAAATCTACAGACACACAGACACACACACACACACACACAGACACTTTTCGAAAAACGACTTTTTTTCATGTTTTGAGTGTAGTACAATCAGAATCTGCAATAATCTCGAACACGATTTTTTTTGCCATCACCGTACTTCCATTTCCTTAAGGAACATGGAAGTAAAATATCGGTATGGAGAACCATACATGACTTCCATATTCTAAGACTTATAATCTGAAATATGCTTGCCTGCCAAGCACGATATATTTTCTAATATATACATAATTTACATTAAAATGAAAAAATTATAATTTTATTGCCTGGCAACAAAATTATTTTATTTTTAACAATTACCATTGTTTGAAAAAGTTTAAATGAATTTTCAAGTACTTACTCTTGTTAAAACGTAAAAGGTTGCAGGTAAACTACCCCTTCTCCTTAACCGATCTTCACCAAAATCTAATGGCCTTGAGTGCTCTACAATTCACTTATGTATGCAAAAAATTATTTGATTCTGTTTGAATTTGCGGCAGTTATCGTTTGCCATAGAAAATACGCTTTATAACAAACGTTGCAGGTAAACTACCCCTTCCCCTCAACCGATCTTCACCAAAAACAAAAGGTCTTGAGAAATCTACAATTTAGGGCTGTATGCAAATAATCTTTTGATTCTGTTTGAATTTGCGGCTGTTATCGTTTGCCATAAGAAATACCCTTGTTAAAACATAAAACATTACAGGTAAACTACCCCTTTCCCTTAACCGATCTTCACCAAAAACTACAGATCTTGAGGACTCTACAATTCAGGGCTGTTATGCGAAACATTATTTGATTCTGTTTGAATTTGCGGCTGTTATCGTTTGCCATAGAAAATACCCTTGCTAAAAAAAAAACGTTGCAGGTAAACTACCCCTTTCCCTCAACCGATCTTCACCAAAAACAATAGGTAGCCAGTACTCTGCAAATCAGGGCTGTATGCAAAAAATTGTTTGATTCTGTTTGAATTTGCGGCAGTTATCGTTTGCCATAGAAAAAAAATCTACAGACAGACGCACAGACAGACACACAGACAGACACACAGACAGACAGACAGACAGACAGACAGACAGACACACACACAGACACTTTTCGGAAAACGACTTTTTTTCATGTTTTGAGTGTAGTAGAATCAGAATCTGCAATAATCTCGAACACGATTTTTTTTGCCATCACCATACTTCCATTCTTTAAGGAATATGGAAGTAAATATCGGTATGGAGAACCATACATGACTTCCATATTCTAAGATTTATATTTAAAATCATTTTCAGCCAAACAGCCAGGCTGTGTCTTACCTGCCTTTTTATTGCTGTATTAAATGAAAAATATTATATTACATTAAAATGAAAAAATTATAATTTTATTGCCTGGCAACAAAATTATTTTATTTTTAACAATTACCATTGTTTCAAAAAGTTTAAATAAATTTTCAAGTACTTTACTCTTGTTAAAACGTATAAGGTTGCAGGTAAACTACCCCTTCCGCTTAACCGATCTTCACCAAAATCGAAAGTCATTGAGACCTCTACAATTCAGTGACGTATGCAAAAAATTATTTGATTCTGTTTGAATTGGCGGCTGTTATCGTTTGCCATAGAAAATACGCTTGATAAAAAAACGTTGCTGGTAAACTACCCCTTCCCCTTAACCGATCTTCACGAAAAACAATAGGTCTTGAGTACTCTACAAATCAGGACTGTATGCAAAACATTATTTGATTCTGTTTGAATTTGCGGCTGTTATCGTTTGCCATAGAAAATACCCTTGTTAAAAAAATGTTGCAGGTAAACTACCCCTTTCCCTCAACCGATCTTCACCAAAAACAATAGGTCTTGAGAAATCTACAATTCAGGGTTGTATGCGAAACATTATTTGATTCTGTTTGAATTTGCGGCTGTTATCGTTTGTCAAAAAAAAAAAAAATTTCCCTTGATAAAAAAAACCGTTGCCGGTAAACTACCCCTTCCCATCAACCGATCTTCACCAAAAACAATAGGTCGCGAGTACTCTACAAATCAGGGCTGTATGCAAAAAAGTATTTGATTCTGTTTGAATTTGCGGCAGTTGTCGTTTGCCATAGAAAATATGCATGATAAAAAACGTTGCTGGTAAACTACCCCTTCTCCTCAACCGATCTTCACCAAAAACAATAGGTCTTGAGTACTCTACAAATCAGGGCTGTATGCAGAAAATTATTTGATTCTGTTTGAATTTGCGGCGGTTATCGTTTGCCAAACAAACAAAATTACCCTTGCTAAAAAAAAACCGTTGCAGGTAAACTACCCCTTTCCCTCAACCGATCTTCACCAAAAACAATAGGTTGCGAGAACTCTGCAAAACCGGCCAGTATGCAAAAAATTATTTGATTCTGTTTGAATTTGCGGCAGTTATCGTTTGCCATAGAAAAAAAATCTACAGACAGACAGTCAGATAGACAGACAGACAGACACACAGACAGACAGACACACACACAGACACTTTTCGGAAAACGACTTTTTTTCATGTTTTGAGTATAGTAGAATCAGAATCTGCAATAATCTCGAACACGATTTTTTTTGCCATCACCATACTTCCATTCTTTAAGGAATATGGAAGTAAAATATCGGTATGGAGAACCATACATGACTTCCATATTCTAAGATTTATATTTAAAATCATTTTCAGCCAAACAGCCAGGCTGTGTCTTACCTGCCTTTTTATTGCTGTATTAAATGAAAAATATTATATTACATTAAAATGAAAAAATTATAATTTTATTGCCTGGCAACAAAATTATTTTATTTTTAACAATTACCATTGTTTCAAAAAGTTTAAATAAATTTTCAAGTACTTTACTCTTGTTAAAACGTAAAAGGTTGCTGGTAAACTACCCCTTCCCCTTAACCGATCTTCACCAAAATCGAAAGTCAGTGAGACCTCTACAATTCAGGGACGTATGCAAAAAATTACTTGATTCTGTTTGAATTTGCGGCTGTTATCGTTTGCCATAGAAAATACGCTTGATAAAAAAACGTTGCAGGTAAACTACCCCTTCCCCTTAACCGATCTTCACCAAAAACAATTGGTCTTGAGTACTCTACAAATCAGGGCTGTATGCAAAACATTATTTGATTCTGTTTGAATTTGCGGCTGTTATCGTTTGCCATAGAAAATACCCTTGTTAAAAAAACGTTGCGGGTAAACTACCCCTTTCCCTCAACCGATCTTCACCAAAAACAACAGGTCTTGAGAACTCTAAAATTTAGGGCTGTATGCAAATAATCTTTTGATTCTGTTTGAATTTGCGGCTGTTATCGTTTGCCATAGGAAATACCCTTGTTAAAACATAAAACGTTACAGGTAAACTACCCCTTTCCCTTAACCGATCTTCACCAAAATCAACAGATCTTGAGAACTCTACAATTCAGGGCTGTATGCGAAACAGTATTTGATTCTGTTTGAATTTGCGGCTGTTATCGTTTGCCAAACAAACAAAATTACCCTTGCTAAAAAAAAACCGTTGTTGGTAAACTACCCCTTTCCCTCAACCGATCTTCACCAAAAACAATAGGTCGCGAGTACTCTGCAAATCAGGGCTGCATGCAAAAAATTATTTGATTCTGTTCGAATTTGCGGCAGTTATCGTTTGCCATAGGAAATCCCCTTGTTAAAACATAAAACGTTACAGGTAAACTACCCGTTTCCCTTAACCGATCTTCACCAAAATCAACAGATCTTGAGAACTCTACAATTCAGGGCTGTATGCGAAACATTATTTGATTCTGTTTGAATTTGCGGCTGTTCTCGTTTGCCATAGAAAATACCCTTGCTAAAAAAAAACCGTTGTTGGTAAACTACCCCTTTCCCTCAACCGATCTTCACCAAAAACAATAGGTCACGAGTACTCTGCAAATCAGGGCTGCATGCAAAAAATTATTTTATTCTGTTTGAATTTGCGGCTGTTATCGTTTGCCATAGAAAATACCCTTGTTAAAAAAACGTTGCAGGTAAACTACCCCTTTCCCTCAACCGATCTTCACCAAAAACAACAGGTCTTGAGAACTCTACAATTTAGGGCTGTATGCAAATAATCTTTTGATTCTGTTTGAATTTGCGGCTGTTATCGTTTGCCATAGGAAATACCCTTGTTAAAACATAAAACGTTACAGGTAAACTACCCCTTTCCCTTAAGCGATCTTCACCAAAAACAATAGGTCTTGAGTACTCTACAAATCAGGGCTGTATGCAAAACATTATTTGATTCTGTTTGAATTTGCGGCTGTTATCGTTTGCCATAGAAAATACCCTTGTTAAAAAAACGTTGCTGGTAAACTACCCCTTTCCCTCAACCGAACTTCACCACAAACAATAGGTCTTGAGAACTCTACAATTTAGGGCTGTATGCAAATAATCTTTTGATTCTGTTTGAATTTGCGGCTGTTATCGTTTGCCATAGGAAATACCCTTGTTAAAACATAAAACGTTACAGGTAAACTACCCCTTTCCCTTAACCGATCTTCACCAAAATCAACAGATCGTGAGAACTCTAGAATTCAGGGCTGTATGCGAAACATTATTTGATTCTGTTTGAATTTGCGGCTGTTATCGTTTGCCAAACAAACAAAATTACCCTTGCTAAAAAAAAACCGTTGCCGGTAAACTACCCCTTTCCCTCAACCGATCTTCACCAAAAACAATAGGTCACGAGTACTCTGCAAATCAGAGCTGCATGCAAAAAATTATTTGATTCTGTTCGAATTTGCGGCAGTTATCGTTTGCCATAGAAAAAAAATCTACAGACAGACAGACACACAGACAGACAGACAGACAGACACACAGACACTTTTCGGAAAACGACTTTTTTTCATGTTTTGAGTGTAGTAGAATCAGAATCTGCAATAATCTCGAACACGATTTTTTTTGCCATCACCATACTTCCATTCCTTAAGGAATATGGAAGTAAAATAACCCTTGTTAAAACATAAAATGTTGCTGGTAAACTACTCCTTTCCCTTAACCGATCTTCACAAACACCAATAGGTATTGAGAACTCTACAATACAAAGCTGTATGCAAAACATCATTTGATTCTGTTTGAATTTGCGGCTGTTATCGTTTACTATGGAAAAAAATTACCCTTGAAAAAAACCGTTGCTGGTAAACTACCCCTTTCCCTTAACCGATCTTCACCAAAAACGACAGGTCTTGGGTACTCTACAATTCAGGCTTGTATGCAAACAATTATTTGATTCTGTTTGAATTTGCGGCTGTTATCGTTTGCCATAGAAAACAGCCTTGATAAAACATAAAACGTTGCTGGTAAACTACCCTATTCCATTAACCGATCTTCACCAATAACAATAGGTCTTGAGAACTCTACAATTCAGGGCTGTATGCAAAACATCATTTGATTCTGTTTGAATTTGCGGCTGTTATCGTTTACCATAGAAAAAGTAAAAAATTACCCTTGATAAAAAACCGTTGCTGGTAAACTACCCCTTTCCCTTAACCGATCTTCACAAAAAACGATAGGTCTTGAGAAAACTGCAATTCAGGGCTGTATGCAAAATATTATATGATTTTGTTTGAATTTGCGGCTGTTATCGTTTACCATAGAAAAAGTAAAAAATTACCCTTGAAAAAAACCGTTGCTGGTAAACTACCCCTTTCCCTTAAACGATCTTCACCAAAAACGACAGGTCTTTAGTACTCAAGAAATCAGGGCTGTATGCAAAAACGTATTTGATTATGTTTGAATTTGCGGCTGTTATCGTTTGCCATAGAAAATACCCTTGTTAAAACATAAAACGTTGCTGGTAAACTACCCCTTTCCCTTTACCGATCTTTACCAAAATTAACAGATCTTGAGAACCCTACTATTCAGGGCTGTATGCGAAACATTATTTGATTCTGTTTGAATTTTCGGCTGTTATCGTTTGCCAAACAAACAAATTACCCTTGATAAAAAAAAACCGTTGCAGGTAAACTACCCCTTCCCCCAACCGATCTTCACCAAAAACAATACGTCGCGAGTACTCTACAAATCAGGGCTGCATGCAAAAAATTATTTGATTCTGTTTGAATTTGCGGCTGTTATCGTTTGCCATAGAAAAAAATCTACAGACACACAGACACACACACACACACACACACACACACACACAGACACTTTTCGAAAAACGACTTTTTTTCATGTTTTGAGTGTAGTACAATCAGAATCTGCAATAATCTCGAACACGATTTTTTTTGCCATCACCATACTTCCATTTCCTTAAGGAACATGGAAGTAAAATATCGGTATGGAGAACCATACATGACTTCCATATTCTAAGACTTATAATCTGAAATATGCTTGCCTGCCAAGCACGATATATTTTCTAATATATACATAATTTACATTAAAATGAAAAAATTATAATTTTATTGCCTGGCAACAAAATTATTTTATTTTTAACAATTACCATTGTTTGAAAAAGTTTAAATGAATTTTCAAGTACTTTACTCTTGTTAAAACGTAAAAGGTTGCAGGTAAACTACCCCTTCCCCTTAACCGATCTTCACCAAAATCTAACGGCCTTGAGTGCTCTACAATTCACTTATGTATGCAAAAAATTATTTGATTCTGTTTGAATTTGCGGCAGTTATCGTTTGCCATAAAAAATACGCTTTATAACAAACGTTGCAGGTAAACTACCCCTTACCCTCAACCGATCTTGACCAAAAACAAAAGGTCTTGAGTACTCTACAAACCAGGGCTGTATGCAGAAAATTGTTTGATTATGTTTGAATTTGCGGCTGTTATCGTTTGCCATAGAAAATAGCCTTGCTAAAAAAACGTTGTTGGTAAACTACCCCTTTCCCTTAACCGATCTTCACCAAAAACAATAGGTCTTGAGAACTCTACAATTTAGGGCTGTATGCAAATAATCTTTTGATTCTGTTTGAATTTGCGGCTGTTATCGTTTGCCATAGGAAATACCCTTGTTAAAACATAAAACGTTGCAGGTAAACTACCCCTTTCCCTTAACCGATCTTCACCAAAAACAATAGGTCTTGAGCACTCTACAAATCAGGGCTGTATGCAAAACATTATTTGATTCTGTTTGAATTTGCGGCTGTTATCGTTTGCCATAGAAAATACCCTTGTTAAAAAAACGTTGCAGGTAAACTACCCCTTTCCCTCAACCGAACTTCACCAAAAACAATAGGTCTTGAGAACTCTACAATTTAGGGCTGTATGCAAATAATCTTTTGATTCTGTTTGAATTTGCGGCTGTTATCGTTTGCCATAAGAAATACCCTTGTTAAAACATAAAACGTTACAGGTAAACTACCCCTTTTCCTTAACCGATCTTCACCAAAATCAACAGATCTTGAGGACTCTACAATTCAGGGCTGTATGCGAAACATTATTTGATTCTGTTTGAATTTGCGGCTGTTATCGTTTGCCAAACAAACAAAATTACCCTTGCTAAAAAAAAAACGTTGCAGGTAAACTACCCCCTTCCCTCAACCGATCTTCACCAAAAACAATAGGTCGCCAGTACTCTGCAAGTCAGGGCTGTATGCAAAAAAGTATTTGATTCTGTTTGAATTTGCGGCAGTTATCGTTTGCCATAGAAAAAAAATCTACAGACAGACACACAGACAGACACACAGACAGACAGACAGACAGACAGACACACACACAGACACTTTTCGGAAAACGACTTTTTTTCATGTTTTGAGTGTAGTAGAATCAGAATCTGCAATAATCTCGAACACGATTTTTTTTGCCATCACCATACTTCCATTCTTTAAGGAATATGGAAGTAAAAATAACCCTTGTTAAAACATAAAATGTTGCTGGTAAACTACTCCTTTCCCTTAACCGATCTTCACAAACACCAATAGGTATTGAGAACTCTACAATACAAAGCTGTATGCAAAACATCATTTGATTCTGTTTGAATTTGCGGCTGTTATCGTTTACTATGGAAAAAAATTACCCTTGAAAAAAACCGTTGCTGGTAAACTACCCCTTTCCCTTAACCGATCTTCACCAAAAACGACAGGTCTTGGGTACTCTACAATTCAGGCTTGTATGCAAACAATTATTTGATTCTGTTTGAATTTGCGGCTGTTATCGTTTGCCATAGAAAACAGCCTTGATAAAACATAAAACGTTGCTGGTAAACTACCCCTTCCCCTTAAACGATCTTCACCAAAAACGATAGGTCTTTAGTACTCAAGAAATCAGGGCTGTATGCAAAAACGTATTTGATTATGTTTGAATTTGTGGCTGTTATCGTTTGCCATAGAAAATACCCTTGTTAAAACATAAAACGTTGCTGGTAAACTACCCCTTTCCCTTTACCGATCTTTACCAAAATTATCAGATCTTGAGAGCCCTACTATTCAGGGCTGTATGCGAAACAGTATTTGATTCTGTTTGAATTTGCGGCTGTTATCGTTTGCCAAACAAACAAATTACCCTTGATAAAAAAAAACCGTTGCAGGTAAACTACCTCTTCCCTCAACCGATCTTCACCAAAAACAATACGTCGCGAGTACTCTGCAAATCCGGGCTGTATGCAAAAAATTATTTGATTCTGTTTGAATTTGCGGCTGTTATCGTTTGCCATAGAAAAAAATCTACAGACACACAGACACACACACACACACAGACACACACACAGACACTTTTCGAAAAACGACTTTTTTTCATGTTTTGAGTGTAGTACAATCAGAATCTGCAATAATCTCGAACACGATTTTTTTTGCCATCACCGTACTTCCATTTCCTTAAGGAACATGGAAGTAAAATATCGGTATGGAGAACCATACATGACTTCCATATTCTAAGACTTATAATCTGAAATATGCTTGCCTGCCAAGCACGATATATTTTCTAATATATACATAATTTACATTAAAATGAAAAAATTATAATTTTATTGCCTGGCAACAAAATTATTTTATTTTTAACAATTACCATTGTTTGAAAAAGTTTAAATGAATTTTCAAGTACTTTACTCTTGTTAAAACGTAAAAGGTTGCAGGTAAACTACCCCTTCCCCTTAACCGATCTTCACCAAAATCTAATGGCCTTGAGTGCTCTACAATTCACTTACGTATGCAAAAAATTATTTGATTCTGTTTGAATTTGCGGCAGTTATCGTTTGCCATAGAAAATACGCTTTATAACAAACGTTGCAGGTAAACTACCCCTTCCCATCAACCGATCTTCACCAAAAACAAAAGGTCTTGAGAAATCTACAATTTAGGGCTGTATGCAAATAACCTTTTGATTCTGTTTGAATTTGCGGCTGTTATCGTTTGCCATAAGAAATACCCTTGTTAAAACATAAAACGTTACAGGTAAACTACCCCTTTCCCTTAACCGATCTTCACCAAAAAAATAGGTCTTGAGAACTCTACAATTTAGGGCTGTATGCAAATAATCTTTTGATTCTGTTTGAATTTGCGGCTGTTATCGTTTGCCATAGGAAATACCCTTGTTAAAACATAAAACGTTACAGGTAAACTACCCCTTTCCCTTAACCGATCTTCACCAAAATCAACAGATGTTGAGAACTCTACTATTCAGGGCTGTATGCGAAACATTATTTGATTCTGTTTGAATTTGCGGCTGTTATCGTTTGCCAAACAAACAAAATTACCCTTGCTAAAAAAAAACCGTTGCCGGTAAACTACCCCTTTCCCTCAACCGATCTTCACCAAAAACAATAGGTCGCGAGTACTCTGCAAATCAGAGCTGCATGCAAAAAATTATTTGATTCTGTTTGAATTTGCGGCAGTTATCGTTTGCCATAGAAAAAAAATCTACAGACACACAGACAGACACACACACAGACAGACAGACACACACACAGACACTTTTCGGAAAACGACTTTTTTTCATGTTTTGAGTGTAGTAGAATCAGAATCTGCAATAATCTCGAACACGATTTTTTTTGCCATCACCATACTTCCATTCCTTAAGGAATATGGAAGTAATTACCCTTGATAAAAAACCGTTGGCGGTAAACTACCCCTTTCCCTTAACCGATCTTCACCAAAAACGATAGGTCTTGAGAACTCTACAATTCAGGGCTGTATGCAAGATATTATATGATTTTGTTTGAATTTGTGGCTGTTATCGTTTGCCATACAAAATACCCTTGATAAAACAAAAAACGTGGCTGGTAAACTACCCCTTTCCCTTAACCGATCTTTACCAAAATCAACAGATCTTGAGAACTCTACAATTCTGGGCTGTATACGAAACATTATTTGATTCTGTTTGAATTTGCGGCTGTTATCGTTTGCCAAACAAACAAAATTACCCTTGATAAAAAAAAACCGTTGCTGGTAAACTACCCCTTTCCCTCAACCGATCTTCACCAAAAACAATAAGTCGCGAGTACTCTACATATCAGGGCTGTATGCAAAAAATTATTTGATTCTGTTCGAATTTGCGGCTGTTATCGTTTGCCATAGAAAAAAAATCTATAGATAGACACATAGATAGACGGACAGACACACAGACACACAGACAGACACTTTTCGAAAAACGACTTTTTTTCATGTTTTGAGTGTAGTACAATCAGAATCTGCAATAATCTCGAACACGATTTTTTTTGCCATCACCATACTTCCATTCCTTAAGGAATATGGAAGTAAAAATAACCCTTGTTAAAACATAAAATGTTGCTGGTAAACTACTCCTTTCCCTTAACCGATCTTCACAAACACCAATAGGTATTGAGAACTCTACAATACAAAGCTGTATGCAAAACATCATTTGATTCTGTTTGAATTTGCGGCTGTTATCGTTTACTATGGAAAAAAATTACCCTTGAAAAAAACCGTTGCTGGTAAACTACCCCTTTCCCTTAACCGATCTTCACCAAAAACGACAGGTCTTGGGTACTCTACAATTCAGGCTTGTATGCAAACAATTATTTGATTCTGTTTGAATTTGCGGCTGTTATCGTTTGCCATAGAAAACAGCCTTGATAAAACATAAAACGTTGCTGGTAAACTACCCTATTCCATTAACCGATCTTCACCAATAACAATAGGTCTTGAGAACTCTACAATTCAGGGCTGTATGCAAAACATCATTTGATTCTGTTTGAATTTGCGGCTGTTATCGTTTACCATAGAAAAAGTAAAAAATTACCTTTGATAAAAAACCGTCGCTGGTAAACTACCCCTTTCCCTTAACCGATCTTCACCAAAAACGATAGATCTTGAGAAAACTGCAGTTCAGGGCTGTATGCAAAATATTATATGATTTTGTTTGAATTTGCGGCTGTTATCGTTTGCCATACAAAATACCCTTGATAAAACAAAAAACGTGGCAGGTAAACTACCCCTTTCCCTTAAACGATCTTCACCAAAAACGACAGGTCTTTAGTACTCAAGAAATCAGGGCTGTATGCAAAAACGTATTTGATTATGTTTGTATTTGCGGCTGTTATCGTTTGCCATAGAAAATACCCTTGTTAAAACATAAAACGTTGCTGGTAAACTACCCCTTTCCCTTTACCGATCTTTACCAAAATTAACAGATCTTGAGAGCCCTACTATTCAGGGCTGTATGCGAAACATTATTTGATTCTGTTTGAATTTGCGGCTGTTATCGTTTGCCAAACAAACAAATTACCCTTGATAAAAAAAAACCGTTGCAGGTAAACTACCTCTTCCCTCAACCGATCTTCACCAAAAACAATACGTCGCGAGTACTCTACAAATCAGGGCTGCATGCAAAAAATTATTTCATTCTGTTTGAATTTGCGGCTGTTATCGTTTGCCATAGAAAAAAATCTACAGACACACAGACACACACACACACACACAGACACACACACAGACACTTTTCGAAAAACGACTTTTTTTCATGTTTTGAGTGTAGTACAATCAGAATCTGCAATAATCTCGAACACGATTTTTTTTGCCATCACCGTACTTCCATTTCCTTAAGGAACATGGAAGTAAAATATCGGTATGGAGAACCATACATGACTTCCATATTCTAAGACTTATAATCTGAAATATGCTTGCCTGCCAAGCACGATATATTTTCTAATATATACATAATTTACATTAAAATGAAAAAATTATAATTTTATTGCCTGGCAACAAAATTATTTTATTTTTAACAATTACCATTGTTTGAAAAAGTTTAAATGAATTTTCAAGTACTTTACTCTTGTTAAAACGTAAAAGGTTGCAGGTAAACTACCCCTTCCCCCTAACCGATCTTCACCAAAATATAATGGCCTTGAGTGCTCTACAATTCACTTATGTATGAAAAAAATTATTTGATTCTGTTTGAATTTGCGGCAGTTATCGTTTGCCATAGAAAATACGCTTTATAACAAACGTTGCAGGTAAACTACCCCTTCCCCTCAACCGATCTTCACCAAAAACAAAAGGTCTTGAGAAATCTACAATTTAGGGCTGTATGCAAATAATCTTTTGATTCTGTTTGAATTTGCGGCTGTTATCGTTTGCCATAAGAAATACCCTTGTTAAAACATAAAACGTTACAGGTAAACTACCCCTTTCCCTTAACCGATCTTCACCAAAAACAACAGATCTTGAGGACTCTACAATTCAGGGCTGTATGCGAAACATTATTTGATTCTGTTTGAATTTGCGGCTGTTATCGTTCGCCAAACAAACAAAATTACCCTTGCTAAAAAAAAAACGTTGCTGGTAAACTACCCCTTTCCCTCAACCGATCTTCACCAAAAACAATAGGTAGCCAGTACTCTGTAAATCAGGGCTGTATGCAAAAAATTATTTGATTCTGTTTGAATTTGCGGCAGTTATCGTTTGCCATAGAAAAAAAATCTACAGACAGACGCACAGACAGACACACAGACAGACAGACAGACAGACAGACAGACACACACACAGACACTTTTCGGAAAACGACTTTTTTTCATGATTTGAGTGTAGTAGAATCAGAATCTGCAATAATCTCGAACACGATTTTTTTTGCCATCACCATACTTCCATTCTTTAAGGAATATGGAAGTAAATATCGGTATGGAGAACCATACATGACTTCCATATTCTAAGATTTATATTTAAAATCATTTTCAGCCAAACAGCCAGGCTGTGTCTTACCTGCCTTTTTATTGCTGTATTAAATGAAAAATATTATATTACATTAAAATGAAAAAATTATAATTTTATTGCCTGGCAACAAAATTATTTTATTTTTAACAATTACCATTGTTTCAAAAAGTTTAAATAAATTTTCAAGTACTTTACTCTTGTTAAAACGTATAAGGTTGCAGGTAAACTACCCCTTCCCCTTAACCGATCTTCACCAAAATCGAAAGTCATTGAGACCTCTACAATTCAGTGACGTATGCAAAAAATTATTTGATTCTGTTTGAATTTGCGGCTGTTATCGTTTGCCATAGAAAATACGCTTGATAAAAAAACGTTGCTGGTAAACTACCCCTTCCCCTTAACCGATCTTCACGAAAAACAATAGGTCTTGAGTACTCTACTAACCAGGACTGTATGCAAAACATTATTTGATTCTGTTTGAATTTGCGGCTGTTATCGTTTGCCATAGAAAATACCCTTGTTAAAAAACGTTGCAAGTAAACTACCCCTTTCCCTCAACCGATCTTCACCAAAAACAATAGGTCTTGAGGAATCTACAATTCAGGGCTGTATGCGAAACATTATTTGATTCTGTTTGAATTTGCGGCTGTTATCGTTTGCCAAAAAAAAAAAAAATTTCCCTTGATAAAAAAAACCGTTGCTGGTAAACTACCCCTTCCCCTCAACCGATCTTCACCAAAAACAATAGGTCGCGAGTACTCTACAAATCAGGGCTGTATGCAAAAAATTATTTGATTCTGTTTGAATTTGCGGCAGTTGTCGTTTGCCATATAAAATACGCATGATAAAAAACGTTGCTGGTAAACTACCCCTTTCCCTCAACCGATCTTCACCAAAAACAATAGGTCTTGAGTACTCTACAAATCAGGGCAGTATGCAGAAAATTATTTGATTCTGTTTGAATTTGCGGCTGTTATCGTTTGCCATAGAAAATACCCTTGTTAAAAAAACGTTGTTGGTAAACTACCCCTTTCCCTTAACCGATCTTCACCAAAAACAAAAGGTATTGAGAACTCTACAATTTAGGGCTGTATGCAAATAATCTTTTCATTTTGTTTGAATTTGCGGCTGTTATCGTTTGCCATAGTAAATACCCTTGTTAAAACATAAAACGTTACAGGTAAACTACCCCTTTCCCTTAACCGATCTTCACCAAAAACAATAGGTCTTGAGAACTCTACAATTCAGGGCTGTATGCGAAACATTATTTGATTCTGTTTGAATTTGCGGCTGTTATCGTTTGCCAAACAAACAAAATTTCCCTTGCTAAAAAAAAACCGTTGCAGGTAAACTACCCCTTTCCCTCAACCGATCTTCACCAAAAACAATAAGTCGCGAGAACTCTGCAAAACCGGCCTGTATGCAAAAAATTATTTGATTCTGTTTGAATTTGCGGCAGTTATCGTTTGCCATAGAAAAAAAAATCTACAGACAGACAGACACACAGACACTTTTCGGAAAACGACTTTTTTTCATGTTTTGAGTGTAGTAGAATCAGAATCTGCAATAATCTCGAACACGATTTTTTTTGCCATCACCATACTTCCATTCCTTAAGGAATATGGAAGTAAAAATAACCCTTGTTAAAACATAAAATGTTGCTGGTAAACTACTCCTTTCCCTTAACCGATCTTCACAAACACCAATAGGTATTGAGAACTCTACAATACAAAGCTGTATGCAAAACATCATTTGATTCTGTTTGAATTTGCGGCTGTTATCGTTTACTATGGAAAAAAATTACCCTTGAAAAAAACCGTTGCTGGTAAACTACCCCTTTCCCTTAACCGATCTTCACCAAAAACGACAGGTCTTGGGTACTCTACAATTCAGGCTTGTATGCAAACAATTATTTGATTCTGTTTGAATTTGCGGCTGTTATCGTTTGCCATAGAAAACAGCCTTGATAAAACATAAAACGTTGCTGGTAAACTACCCTATTCCATTAACCGATCTTCACCAATAACAATAGGTCTTGAGAACTCTACAATTCAGGGCTGTATGCAAAACATCATTTGATTCTGTTTGAATTTGCGGCTGTTATCGTTTACCATAGAAAAAGTAAAAAATTACCCTTGATAAAAAACCGTTGCTGGTAAACTACCCCTTTCCCTTAACCGATCTTCACCAAAAACGATAGATCTTGAGAAAACTGCAATTCAGGGCTGTATGCAAAATATTATATGATTTTGTTTGAATTTGCGGCTGTTATCGTTTGCCATACAAAATACCCTTGATAAAACAAAAAACGTGGCTGGTAAACTACCCCTTTCCCTTAAACGATCTTCACCAAAAACGATAGGTCTTTAGTACTCAAGAAATCAGGGCTGTATGCAAAAACGTATTTGATTATGTTTGAATTTGCGGCTGTTATCGTTTGCCATAGAAAATACCCTTGTTAAAACATAAAACGTTGCTGGTAAACTACCCCTTTCCCTTTACCGATCTTTACCAAAATTAACAGATCTTGAGAGCCCTACTATTCAGGGCTGTATGCGAAACATTATTTGATTCTGTTTGAATTTGCGGCTGTTATCGTTTGCCAAACAAACAAATTACCCTTGATAAAAAAAAAACGGTGCAGGTAAACTACCTCTTCCCTCAACCGATCTTCACCAAAAACAATACGTCGCGAGTACTCTACAAATCAGGGCTGCATGCAAAAAATTATTTGATTCTGTTTGAATTTGCGGCTGTTATCGTTTGCCATAGAAAAAAATCTACAGACACACAGACACACACACACACACACACAGACACTTTTCGAAAAACGACTTTTTTTCATGTTTTGAGTGTAGTACAATCAGAATCTGCAATAATCTCGAACACGATTTTTTTTGCCATCACCGTACTTCCATTTCCTTAAGGAACATGGAAGTAAAATATCGGTATGGAGAACCATACATGACTTCCATATTCTAAGACTTATAATCTGAAATATGCTTGCCTGCCAAGCACGATATATTTTCTAATATATACATAATTTACATTAAAATGAAAAAATTATAATTTTATTGCCTGGCAACAAAATTATTTTATTTTTAACAATTACCATTGTTTGAAAAAGTTTAAATGAATTTTCAAGTACTTACTCTTGTTAAAACGTAAAAGGTTGCAGGTAAACTACCCCTTCTCCTTAACCGATCTTCACCAAAATCTAATGGCCTTGAGTGCTCTACAATTCACTTATGTATGCAAAAAATTATTTGATTCTGTTTGAATTTGCGGCAGTTATCGTTTGCCATAGAAAATACGCTTTATAACAAACGTTGCAGGTAAACTACCCCTTCCCCTCAACCGATCTTCACCAAAAACAAAAGGTCTTGAGAAATCTACAATTTAGGGCTGTATGCAAATAATCTTTTGATTCTGTTTGAATTTGCGGCTGTTATCGTTTGCCATAAGAAATACCCTTGTTAAAACATAAAACGTTACAGGTAAACTACCCCTTTCCCTTAACCGATCTTCACCAAAAACAACAGATCTTGAGGACTCTACAATTCAGGGCTGTATGCGAAACATTATTTGATTCTGTTTGAATTTGCGGCTGTTATCGTTTGCCATAGAAAATACCCTTGCTAAAAAAAAAACGTTGCAGGTAAACTACCCCTTTCCCTCAACCGATCTTCACCAAAAACAATAGGTAGCCAATACTCTGCAAATCAGGGCTGTATGCAAAAAATTGTTTGATTCTGTTTGAATTTGCGGCAGTTATCGTTTGCCATAGAAAAAAAATCTACAGACAGACGCACAGACAGACACACAGACAGACAGACAGACAGACAGACAGACACACACACAGACACTTTTCGGAAAACGACTTTTTTTCATGTTTTGAGTGTAGTAGAATCAGAATCTGCAATAATCTCGAACACGATTTTTTTTGCCATCACCATACTTCCATTCTTTAAGGAATATGGAAGTAAATATCGGTATGGAGAACCATACATGACTTCCATATTCTAAGATTTATATTTAAAATCATTTTCAGCCAAACAGCCAGGCTGTGTCTTACCTGCCTTTTTATTGCTGTATTAAATGAAAAATATTATATTACATTAAAATGAAAAAATTATAATTTTATTGCCTGGCAACAAAATTATTTTATTTTTAACAATTACCATTGTTTCAAAAAGTTTAAATAAATTTTCAAGTACTTTACTCTTGTTAAAACGTATAAGGTTGCAGGTAAACTACCCCTTCCGCTTAACCGATCTTCACCAAAATCGAAAGTCATTGAGACCTCTACAATTCAGTGACGTATGCAAAAAATTATTTGATTCTGTTTGAATTTGCGGCTGTTATCGTTTGCCATAGAAAATACGCTTGATAAAAAAACGTTGCTGGTAAACTACCCCTTCCCCTTAACCGATCTTCACGAAAAACAATAGGTCTTGAGTACTCTACAAATCAGGACTGTATGCAAAACATTATTTGATTCTGTTTGAATTTGCGGCTGTTATCGTTTGCCATAGAAAATACCCTTGTTAAAAAAACGTTGCAGGTAAACTACCCCTTTCCCTCAACCGATCTTCACCAAAAACAATAGGTCTTGAGAAATCTACAATTCAGGGTTGTATGCGAAACATTATTTGATTCTGTTTGAATTTGCGGCTGTTATCGTTTGTCAAAAAAAAAAAAAATTTCCCTTGATAAAAAAAACCGTTGCCGGTAAACTACCCCTTCCCCTCAACCGATCTTCACCAAAAACAATAGGTCGCGAGTACTCTACAAATCAGGGCTGTATGCAAAAAAGTATTTGATTCTGTTTGAATTTGCGGCAGTTGTCGTTTGCCATAGAAAATATGCATGATAAAAAACGTTGCTGGTAAACTACCCCTTCTCCTCAACCGATCTTCACCAAAAACAATAGGTCTTGAGTACTCTACAAATCAGGGCTGTATGCAGAAAATTATTTGATTCTGTTTGAATTTGCGGCTGTTATCGTTTGCCAAACAAACAAAATTACCCTTGCTAAAAAAAAACCGTTGCAGGTAAACTACCCCTTTCCCTCAACCGATCTTCACCAAAAACAATAGGTTGCGAGAACTCTGCAAAACCGGCCAGTATGCAAAAAATTATTTGATTCTGTTTGAATTTGCGGCAGTTATCGTTTGCCATAGAAAAAAAATCTACAGACAGACAGTCAGATAGACAGACAGACAGACACACAGACAGACAGACACACACACAGACACTTTTCGGAAAACGACTTTTTTTCATGTTTTGAGTATAGTAGAATCAGAATCTGCAATAATCTCGAACACGATTTTTTTTGCCATCACCATACTTCCATTCTTTAAGGAATATGGAAGTAAAATATCGGTATGGAGAACCATACATGACTTCCATATTCTAAGATTTATATTTAAAATCATTTTCAGCCAAACAGCCAGGCTGTGTCTTACCTGCCTTTTTATTGCTGTATTAAATGAAAAATATTATATTACATTAAAATGAAAAAATTATAATTTTATTGCCTGGCAACAAAATTATTTTATTTTTAACAATTACCATTGTTTCAAAAAGTTTAAATAAATTTTCAAGTACTTTACTCTTGTTAAAACGTAAAAGGTTGCAGGTAAACTACCCCTTCCCCTTAACCGATCTTCACCAAAATCGAAAGTCAGTGAGACCTCTACAATTCAGGGACGTATGCAAAAAATTACTTGATTCTGTTTGAATTTGCGGCTGTTATCGTTTGCCATAGAAAATACGCTTGATAAAAAAACGTTGCAGGTAAACTACCCCTTCCCCTTAACCGATCTTCACCAAAAACAATTGGTCTTGAGTACTCTACAAATCAGGGCTGTATGCAAAACATTATTTGATTCTGTTTGAATTTGCGGCTGTTATCGTTTGCCATAGAAAATACCCTTGTTAAAAAAACGTTGCTGGTAAACTACCCCTTTCCCTCAACCGATCTTCACCAAAAACAACAGGTCTTGAGAACTCTAAAATTTAGGGCTGTATGCAAATAATCTTTTGATTCTGTTTGAATTTGCGGCTGTTATCGTTTGCCATAGGAAATACCCTTGTTAAAACATAAAACGTTACAGGTAAACTACCCCTTTCCCTTAACCGATCTTCACCAAAATCAACAGATCTTGAGAACTCTACAATTCAGGGCTGTATGCGAAACATTATTTGATTCTGTTTGAATTTGCGGCTGTTATCGTTTGCCAAACAAACAAAATTACCCTTGCTAAAAAAAAACCGTTGTTGGTAAACTACCCCTTTCCCTCAACCGATCTTCACCAAAAACAATAGGTCGCGAGTACTCTGCAAATCAGGGCTGCATGCAAAAAATTATTTGATTCTGTTCGAATTTGCGGCAGTTATCGTTTGCCATAGGAAATCCCCTTGTTAAAACATAAAACGTTACAGGTAAACTACCCGTTTCCCTTAACCGATCTTCACCAAAATCAACAGATCTTGAGAACTCTACAATTCAGGGCTGTATGCGAAACATTATTTGATTCTGTTTGAATTTGCGGCTGTTATCGTTTGCCATAGAAAATACCCTTGCTAAAAAAAAACCGTTGTAGGTAAACTACCCCTTTCCCTCAACCGATCTTCACCAAAAACAATAGGTCACGAGTACTCTGCAAATCAGGGCTGCATGCAAAAAATTATTTTATTCTGTTTGAATTTGCGGCTGTTATCGTTTGCCATAGAAAATACCCTTGTTAAAAAAACGTTGCTGGTAAACTACCCCTTTCCCTCAACCGATCTTCACCAAAAACAACAGGTCTTGAGAACTCTACAATTTAGGGCTGTATGCAAATAATCTTTTGATTCTGTTTGAATTTGCGGCTGTTATCGTTTGCCATAGGAAATACCCTTGTTAAAACATAAAACGTTACTGGTAAACTACCCCTTTCCCTTAAGCGATCTTCACCAAAAACAATAGGTCTTGAGTACTCTACAAATCAGGGCTGTATGCAAAACATTATTTGATTCTGTTTGAATTTGCGGCTGTTATCGTTTGCCATAGAAAATACCCTTGTTAAAAAAACGTTGCTGGTAAACTACCCCTTTCCCTCAACCGAACTTCACCACAAACAATAGGTCTTGAGAACTCTACAATTTAGGGCTGTATGCAAATAATCTTTTGATTCTGTTTGAATTTGCGGCTGTTATCGTTTGCCATAGGAAATACCCTTGTTAAAACATAAAACGTTACAGGTAAACTACCCCTTTCCCTTAACCGATCTTCACCAAAATCAACAGATCGTGAGAACTCTAGAATTCAGGGCTGTATGCGAAACATTATTTGATTCTGTTTGAATTTGCGGCTGTTATCGTTTGCCAAACAAACAAAATTACCCTTGCTAAAAAAAAACCGTTGCCGGTAAACTACCCCTTTCCCTCAACCGATCTTCACCAAAAACAATAGGTCACGAGTACTCTGCAAATCAGAGCTGCATGCAAAAAATTATTTGATTCTGTTCGAATTTGCGGCAGTTATCGTTTGCCATAGAAAAAAAATCTACAGACAGACAGACACACAGACAGACAGACAGACAGACAGACAGACAGACACACAGACACTTTTCGGAAAACGACTTTTTTTCATGTTTTGAGTGTAGTAGAATCAGAATCTGCAATAATCTCGAACACGATTTTTTTTGCCATCACCATACTTCCATTCCTTAAGGAATATGGAAGTAAACTAACCCTTGTTAAAACATAAAATGTTGCTGGTAAACTACTCCTTTCCCTTAACCGATCTTCACAAACACCAATAGGTATTGAGAACTCTACAATACAAAGCTGTATGCAAAACATCATTTGATTCTGTTTGAATTTGCGGCTGTTATCGTTTACTATGGAAAAAAATTACCCTTGAAAAAAACCGTTGCTGGTAAACTACCCCTTTCCCTTAACCGATCTTCACCAAAAACGACAGGTCTTGGGTACTCTACAATTCAGGCTTGTATGCAAACAATTATTTGATTCTGTTTGAATTTGCGGCTGTTATCGTTTGCCATAGAAAACAGCCTTGATAAAACATAAAACGTTGCTGGTAAACTACCCTATTCCATTAACCGATCTTCACCAATAACAATAGGTCTTGAGAACTCTACAATTCAGGGCTGTATGCAAAACATCATTTGATTCTGTTTGAATTTGCGGCTGTTATCGTTTACCATAGAAAAAGTAAAAAATTACCCTTGATAAAAAACCGTTGCTGGTAAACTACCCCTTTCCCTTAACCGATCTTCACAAAAAACGATAGGTCTTGAGAAAACTGCAATTCAGGGCTGTATGCAAAATATTATATGATTTTGTTTGAATTTGCGGCTGTTATCGTTTACCATAGAAAAAGTAAAAAATTACCCTTGAAAAAAACCGTTGCTGGTAAACTACCCCTTTCCCTTAAACGATCTTCACCAAAAACGATAGGTCTTTAGTACTCAAGAAATCAGGGCTGTATGCAAAAACGTATTTGATTATGTTTGAATTTGCGGCTGTTATCGTTTGCCATAGAAAATACCCTTGTTAAAACATAAAACGTTGCTGGTAAACTACCCCTTTCCCTTTACCGATCTTTACCAAAATTAACAGATCTTGAGAACCCTACTATTCAGGGCTGTATGCGAAACATTATTTGATTCTGTTTGAATTTTCGGCTGTTATCGTTTGCCAAACAAACAAATTACCCTTGATAAAAAAAAACCGTTGCAGGTAAACTACCCCTTCCCCCAACCGATCTTCACCAAAAACAATACGTCGCGAGTACTCTACAAATCAGGGCTGCATGCAAAAAATTATTTGATTCTGTTTGAATTTGCGGCTGTTATCGTTTGCCATAGAAAAAAATCTACAGACACACAGACACACACACACACACACACACACACACACAGACACTTTTCGAAAAACGACTTTTTTTCATGTTTTGAGTGTAGTACAATCAGAATCTGCAATAATCTCGAACACGATTTTTTTTGCCATCACCATACTTCCATTTCCTTAAGGAACATGGAAGTAAAATATCGGTATGGAGAACCATACATGACTTCCATATTCTAAGACTTATAATCTGAAATATGCTTGCCTGCCAAGCACGATATATTTTCTAATATATACATAATTTACATTAAAATGAAAAAATTATAATTTTATTGCCTGGCAACAAAATTATTTTATTTTTAACAATTACCATTGTTTGAAAAAGTTTAAATGAATTTTCAAGTACTTTACTCTTGTTAAAACGTAAAAGGTTGCAGGTAAACTACCCCTTCCCCTTAACCGATCTTCACCAAAATCTAATGGCCTTGAGTGCTCTACAATTCACTTATGTATGCAAAAAATTATTTGATTCTGTTTGAATTTGCGGCAGTTATCGTTTGCCATAAAAAATACGCTTTATAACAAACGTTGCAGGTAAACTACCCCTTACCCTCAACCGATCTTGACCAAAAACAAAAGGTCTTGAGTACTCTACAAACCAGGGCTGTATGCAGAAAATTGTTTGATTATGTTTGAATTTGCGGCTGTTATCGTTTGCCATAGAAAATAGCCTTGCTAAAAAAACGTTGTTGGTAAACTACCCCTTTCCCTTAACCGATCTTCACCAAAAACAATAGGTCTTGAGAACTCTACAATTTAGGGCTGTATGCAAATAATCTTTTGATTCTGTTTGAATTTGCGGCTGTTATCGTTTGCCATAGGAAATACCCTTGTTAAAACATAAAACGTTACAGGTAAACTACCCCTTTCCCTTAACCGATCTTCACCAAAAACAATAGGTCTTGAGTACTCTACAAATCAGGGCTGTATGCAAAACATTATTTGATTCTGTTTGAATTTGCGGCTGTTATCGTTTGCCATAGAAAATACCCTTGTTAAAAAAACGTTGCAGGTAAACTACCCCTTTCCCTCAACCGAACTTCACCAAAAACAATAGGTCTTGAGAACTCTACAATTTAGGGCTGTATGCAAATAATCTTTTGATTCTGTTTGAATTTGCGGCTGTTATCGTTTGCCATAAGAAATACCCTTGTTAAAACATAAAACGTTACAGGTAAACTACCCCTTTTCCTTAACCGATCTTCACCAAAATCAACAGATCTTGAGGACTCTACAATTCAGGGCTGTATGCGAAACATTATTTGATTCTGTTTGAATTTGCGGCTGTTATCGTTTGCCAAACAAACAAAATTACCCTTGCTAAAAAAAAAACGTTGCAGGTAAACTACCCCCTTCCCTCAACCGATCTTCACCAAAAACAATAGGTCGCCAGTACTCTGCAAGTCAGGGCTGTATGCAAAAAAGTATTTGATTCTGTTTGAATTTGCGGCAGTTATCGTTTGCCATAGAAAAAAAATCTACAGACAGACACACAGACAGACACACAGACAGACAGACAGACAGACAGACACACACACAGACACTTTTCGGAAAACGACTTTTTTTCATGTTTTGAGTGTAGTAGAATCAGAATCTGCAATAATCTCGAACACGATTTTTTTTGCCATCACCATACTTCCATTCTTTAAGGAATATGGAAGTAAAAATAACCCTTGTTAAAACATAAAATGTTGCTGGTAAACTACTCCTTTCCCTTAACCGATCTTCACAAACACCAATAGGTATTGAGAACTCTACAATACAAAGCTGTATGCAAAACATCATTTGATTCTGTTTGAATTTGCGGCTGTTATCGTTTACTATGGAAAAAAATTACCCTTGAAAAAAACCGTTGCTGGTAAACTACCCCTTTCCCTTAACCGATCTTCACCAAAAACGACAGGTCTTGGGTACTCTACAATTCAGGCTTGTATGCAAACAATTATTTGATTCTGTTTGAATTTGCGGCTGTTATCGTTTGCCATAGAAAACAGCCTTGATAAAACATAAAACGTTGCTGGTAAACTACCCCTTCCCCTTAAACGATCCTCACCAAAAACGATAGGTCTTTAGTACTCAAGAAATCAGGGCTGTATGCAAAAACGTATTTGATTATGTTTGAATTTGTGGCTGTTATCGTTTGCCATAGAAAATACCCTTGTTAAAACATAAAACGTTGCTGGTAAACTACCCCTTTCCCTTTACCGATCTTTACCAAAATTATCAGATCTTGAGAGCCCTACTATTCAGGGCTGTATGCGAAACAGTATTTGATTCTGTTTGAATTTGCGGCTGTTATCGTTTGCCAAACAAACAAATTACCCTTGATAAAAAAAAACCGTTGCAGGTAAACTACCTCTTCCCTCAACCGATCTTCACCAAAAACAATACGTCGCGAGTACTCTGCAAATCCGGGCTGTATGCAAAAAATTATTTGATTCTGTTTGAATTTGCGGCTGTTATCGTTTGCCATAGAAAAAAATCTACAGACACACAGACACACACACACACACAGACACTTTTCGAAAAACGACTTTTTTTCATGTTTTGAGTGTAGTACAATCAGAATCTGCAATAATCTCGAACACGATTTTTTTTGCCATCACCGTACTTCCATTTCCTTAAGGAACATGGAAGTAAAATATCGGTATGGAGAACCATACATGACTTCCATATTCTAAGAGTTATAATCTGAAATATGCTTGCCTGCCAAGCACGATATATTTTCTAATATATACATAATTTACATTAAAATGAAAAAATTATAATTTTATTGCCTGGCAACAAAATTATTTTATTTTTAACAATTACCATTGTTTGAAAAAGTTTAAATGAATTTTCAAGTACTTTACTCTTGTTAAAACGTAAAAGGTTGCAGGTAAACTACCCCTTCCCCTTAACCGATCTTCACCAAAATCTAATGGCCTTGAGTGCTCTACAATTCACTTACGTATGCAAAAAATTATTTGATTCTGTTTGAATTTGCGGCAGTTATCGTTTGCCATAGAAAATACGCTTTATAACAAACGTTGCAGGTAAACTACCCCTTCCCATCAACCGATCTTCACCAAAAACAAAAGGTCTTGAGAAATCTACAATTTAGGGCTGTATGCAAATAATCTTTTGATTCTGTTTGAATTTGCGGCTGTTATCGTTTGCCATAAGAAATACCCTTGTTAAAACATAAAACGTTACAGGTAAACTACCCCTTTCCCTTAACCGATCTTCACCAAAAAAATAGGTCTTGAGAACTCTACAATTTAGGGCTGTATGCAAATAATCTTTTGATTCTGTTTGAATTTGCGGCTGTTATCGTTTGCCATAGGAAATACCCTTGTTAAAACATAAAACGTTACAGGTAAACTACCCCTTTCCCTTAACCGATCTTCACCAAAATCAACAGATGTTGAGAACTCTACAATTCAGGGCTGTATGCGAAACATTATTTGATTCTGTTTGAATTTGCGGCTGTTATCGTTTGCCAAACAAACAAAATTACCCTTGCTAAAAAAAAACCGTTGCCGGTAAACTACCCCTTTCCCTCAACCGATCTTCACCAAAAACAATAGGTCGCGAGTACTCTGCAAATCAGAGCTGCATGCAAAAAATTATTTGATTCTGTTTGAATTTGCGGCAGTTATCGTTTGCCATAGAAAAAAAATCTACAGACACACAGACAGACACACACACAGACAGACAGACACACACACAGACACTTTTCGGAAAACGACTTTTTTTCATGTTTTGAGTGTAGTAGAATCAGAATCTGCAATAATCTCGAACACGATTTTTTTTGCCATCACCATACTTCCATTCCTTAAGGAATATGGAAGTAATTACCCTTGATAAAAAACCGTTGGCGGTAAACTACCCCTTTCCCTTAACCGATCTTCACCAAAAACGATAGGTCTTGAGAACTCTACAATTCAGGGCTGTATGCAAGATATTATATGATTTTGTTTGAATTTGTGGCTGTTATCGTTTGCCATACAAAATACCCTTGATAAAACAAAAAACGTGGCTGGTAAACTACCCCTTTCCCTTAACCGATCTTTACCAAAATCAACAGATCTTGAGAACTCTACAATTCTGGGCTGTATACGAAACATTATTTGATTCTGTTTGAATTTGCGGCTGTTATCGTTTGCCAAACAAACAAAATTACCCTTGATAAAAAAAAACCGTTGCTGGTAAACTACCCCTTTCCCTCAACCGATCTTCACCAAAAACAATAAGTCGCGAGTACTCTACATATCAGGGCTGTATGCAAAAAATTATTTGATTCTGTTCGAATTTGCGGCTGTTATCGTTTGCCATAGAAAAAAAATCTATAGATAGACACATAGATAGACGGACAGACACACAGACACACAGACAGACACTTTTCGAAAAACGACTTTTTTTCATGTTTTGAGTGTAGTACAATCAGAATCTGCAATAATCTCGAACACGATTTTTTTTGCCATCACCATACGTCCATTTCCTTAAGGAACATGGAAGTAAAATATCGGTATGGAGAACCATACATGACTTCCATATTCTAAGATTTATATTTAAAATCATTTTCAGCGAAACAGCCAGGCTGTGTCTTACCTGCCTTTTTATTGCTGTATTAAATGAAAAATATTATATTACATTAAAATGAAAAAATTATAATTTTATTGCCTGGCAACAAAATTATTTTATTTTTAACAATTACCATTGTTTCAAAAAGTTTAAATAAATTTTCAAGTACTTTACTCTTGTTAAAACGTAAAAGGTTGCAGGTAAACTACCCCTTCCCCTTAACCGATCTTCACCAAAATGGAAAGACATTGAGACCTCTACAATTCAGGGACGTATGCAAAAAATTATTTGATTCTGTTTGAATTTGCGGCTGTTATCGTTTGCCATAGAAAATACGCTTGATAAAAAAACGTTGCAGGTAAACTACCCCTTCCCCTTAACCGATCTTCACCAAAAACAATAGGTCTTGAGTACTCTACAAATCAGGGCTGTATGCAAATAATCTTTTGATTCTGTTTGAATTTGCGGCTGTTATCGTTTGCCATATGAAATACCCTTGTTAAAACATAAAACGTTACAGGTAAACTACCCCTTTCCCTTAACCGATCTTCACCAAAAACAATAGGTCTTGAGTACTCTACAAATCAGGGCTGTATACAAAACAGTATTTGATTCTGTTTGAATTTGCGGCTGTTATCGTTTGCCATAGAAAATACCCTTGATAAAACAAAAAACGTGGCCGGTAAACTACCCCTTTCCCTCAACCGAACTTCACCAAAAACAAAAGGTCTTGAGAACTCTACAATTTAGGGCTGTATGCAAATAATCTTTTGATTCTGTTTGAATTTACGGCTGTTATCGTTTGCCATAGGAAATACCCTTGTTAAATCATAAAACGTTACAGGTAAACTACCCCTTTCCCTTAACCGATCTTCACCAAAATCAGCAGATCTAGAGAACTCTACAATTCAGGGCTGTATGCGAAACATTATTTGATTCTGTTTGAATTTGCGGCTGTTATCGTTTGCCAAACAAACAAAATTACCCTTGCTAAAAAAAAACCGTTGCTGGTAAACTACCCCTTTCCCTCAACCGATCTTCACCAAAAGCAATAGGTCGCGAGAACTCTGCAAATCAGGGCTGTATGCAAAAAATTATTTGATTCTGTTTGAATTTGCGGCAGTTATCGTTTGCCATAGAATAAAAATCTATAGACCGACCGACAGACAGACAGACAGACAGACACACAGACACACAGACAGACACACACACAGACACTTTTCGGAAAACGACTTTTTTTCATGTTTTGAGTGTAGTAGAATCAGAATCTGCAATAATCTCGAACACGATTTTTTTTGCCATCACCATACTTCCATTCCTTAAGGAATATGGAAGTAAAAAGAATATCTATAACAACAATATCTAAATCCGTAAGAGCAGATAAATGGTAAAGATTTCTTCCAAATGAAGTAGTATAAAACGGACGTAATGGGTGCTAAATATGTTTACAGGTTCACTTAAGTTTGTGTGCTCGCGCGCGCGCTTGATTGTCAAGGAGAAGTTGTGTACACGTTTGGGTTCGATAGTATTACCTTTTATCAGATATTTATTACGAATAAATCAGCAATACAAAATTGTTATACTATGTTATCTTATCTAGAAACCATATTTGTCTGTTATCTGAGATACAAAGAAGAAAACAGACGTATAAATTTTTTATCATTTTCCGCAATGAATTTCTATTATAAAGCATTTAGGAATATTCGTACTCATTTTTGTTAATCTTATTATTAAATACAGTGCGAGGCATAGTTTTCAGAGTCAGTGCCTAAATAATTTAAGGCGATGCTGTGCTAATGTAGGGTTTTGAAACAGAACACAGAGATGAAATTCTTGGAATCTGTTAACGTTCATCTTGTTATTTTAATTAGCAGTCTCTGTAATCCCAACTTTGTCGTACTTACTTGCTAAACTGTTACCTGTCATGCTCCGGACGAGGTTGTCTCTACCACTGAACTTGATAATGGTGGAGACACTGAAAGGCCTCGTCCGGAGTATGACAGGTAACAGTTTAACAAGTAAGCACGACAAAGTTGGAATCTGTTAAAGGCTGCACACGCATAGCCTTTACAATGATGACATACGGAGTTAAAAATTTTGATATGATAGAGAGAGAGAGAGAGAGAGAGAGAGAGAGAGAGAGAGAGAGAGAGAGAGAGAGAGATGAATTTTTCATCTGAATATGATTCAGGATGGCAGGTTGCCCAAAGACGTTTATCAATACAAGCACAGCGGTCAAAGAAGTATAGAAGGAACTAGAGAACGTTTGTGATGTGGACGTGAAATTCATTTGCGACCGGAACAGGCGATGCGCCTACTCCCTTATGGCCCTATCTGTCAATATAAGAACGTGTCTGTACACTTAGCCCACGATCAGTGCTGCTTATGCAACATCTAGTATTTAATATAATATACACTATATCTAGGGTTGATGTATGATGTATACCTACTGATTATGTGCAAACCCTGATACATTTTATAACAAATGTAGGCTATGTGCAATGTGTAGTCCTACCAAATTTATATAAGAATGTCGCTGTTTACCATCAAAGATAATATAATTCGTAAAAAAATAATGACTTAACTTTAAATCTTAGGTCCAATTATTCATTGTAACAATGTGTGACAATTAAAAAAAAGTATCATAGTAAAAGTGAGTCACCATCACAAAAATTGGATGGATTTGAAAAAGGCTTGTAAATTTACCATGTGTTGGGATTCATTGATTTGTATGTTCGATAACCCTAGTGATTTTCCGTAGCTGAAAAACTCCAATAATTTTTTTAATAAATGCGTATTACCACTTAAAGTACAAAACGTAAACCAAATATATATTATTTGTAACCGGTTATACACTACATTTTTTTCTTCGTTCACTTTCTTGAGAACAAAAAGCCAAACCAAACGAAAAAATTTATGTTCCTACGATAACCATACGAACGAATTCTGTAGCAAGTTGTAACAAAATAGTGCAACATACTTTTGTAAGAACGTTACACATTGAGCACCTACAGTTTTCTAATGAAAGTGTGTTTGTTAATTATGTCTAAAGATAATATGTTACCCGCACATAAACGTTCTGGCTCCTCCATCAATCAGGTCACAAAAGTATATACGTTTTAAAATTGTGTAAGAACTCGCTTCGCTCTCGCAATTATAATCCTTAAAAAGCTTACACAGTTTGTGAATAGAAGTCTGCCTAGTTATTTAAATTAACTAGCCCTGAATTCTTGATACGACAGTTCGTTAAGTCTGGAAGTCAAGTGGTACTGCCAAAAAAGGATATACTGTAAAATAATAGACGTTATTACTACATAAACAAAAATACGATATAAAGAAAATGCAGATCGAAACGTTACAATCAATAAACCCTTTATTGCACAAATCAAAATCGCAGATCACAGTATAACATTTCAAATTACAAATTTGTTTTGTTTTCATCTGTCACATAATTTTGTAATCCGTAGGTCGTATAATCGCGTTGCACCCTCTTCCATCAGCTACTGTCTGTGCGTACAGACAGCATTGTCCGGGAGTCACGAACTTGGACGTTGGAACTAGGATTTGCTGGCTGGCAGAGCTGACTCGAGCTGGCTAGCTCGAGCTCTGACTCATTCGTCAGTACCAGTGGGCATTAACCGAACCCTCAGGTGCAGGACAAGTGTTACTCTTTTGGTCGTCCAATTTATTACTTCATAGGTTACTGTGATTTGTCATAAATCAGATAATAAAATATAAATAAGTGAAGAATATAATGTAAAAATGTCTATAAATAAATCTAAAATGTGGTTTTCAAAGATCAGAACCCAGCCAGGTTCAAAATAATTAATAACAACCAAACGTTGACTCAAGCAAATTATTATAGCTATTTGGGTAATATTACTAGTCTAATAGAGAAAGGGACATAGATAATAAAATATAAAAAACAAGCGATATGTGGAGCCGTCAATAGCACCCCTAAGACTATAGAGCATGCTGATACTACAATTAAATTTTTAATAGCTGTCCCTCTTATATTACGCTAGTGAGGCAGGTTTACGACGACGATACTGTAAACAAAGTACAGTCTTCCCAGGTGAAATTCCTACAAGACCTGAAAGAATGTACAAGAGTTGATAGAATTAGAAATCAAGACATAAAATTCATTAAATAAAATATCATTCGCAAAAGAAAAGAGTGCTCAGGAAAGTTGGATAACGATTACTATCTAAACACGCTCTCAAAGACAGTGCAAAAAGGGAAGGAGTGCAGGACGGCCAAGGAAAAGAAGAAAGTGATCATATACTTACTTGAAGACGGAACACAAATGCCTAAACCAGAGAGCAAAGTTAATGACCGACCTGTCCGTCCCAACTTCGAAAATAAAGTAAAAAAAATTGAGTCATATTCTTAGTTACGGTAACCTAAAATTAAACGTATTGTTGCTTAATAGTAAAGAAAATTTTATTAAAAGAAAATAAATTGATGACGAAAAAAGTACAACATAGTAGTAATTAAAATTAAAGTACACTGTTATGGGTCGACACAAATGAGTTGTAAGTCCTACAAGCTAAATATGTAATCCAAATGGGTTTGGGGACAGGATTGGCCAAGGATCACACAATCATAGTTCCCTGATGATTTAGCATGCGTTTGTTACGGTGAAGCGTATTAATCCCGAATCCGTTTGCATTAACTACGAGTGTAAAGTTATTAACTCGAAGTTCATATAAATTCAGACATAAAACTGTATAAAAATAACATGAGACTCTCTTGTATCTTTTACCACGTTATGGAAGGTCTCTTTTTTCCCATTACTTGTTGATCATTGATGTAACATTGGTCACTGAACTTGAGGCGACGGTCTAGCCGAACACCCGGGTACTTCACCGACTGGGTATCTGTCGTCGATCGATGGTCACCATTAGTGATCGTCTTGTTTTACTAGGAACAGATCAATTGTGTGTGTGTGATTGTTGTAAATGGTAGCACTTCGTACTACGTCGGCCTACTAAAACTAACGTAGAGCCCCTAGCACGCTATTGTCGCAGTCCCAAAACGGTGTGCACATTGAAGCACCCGAATTTCGCCATAGAGTGGGTAACTAAACGCGTGAATTCAAGTTGGTCATAAGAACAAATGGATGTGTGGCCTAAAAATACTTATGTCGCTTTGATGTATGTTGTCAATTCATCATATGTGTATTCAAAATAAAATATACAGCCTATATGAAATTTATTATACCAGTCAGAATCAACATCGACAATTATGACATTTCTGCCTCCATTTTACTTTTGAAGTCGCCATTACAAGTGCATTGTGAAATAAATGTTAGATATGAAAATAAATGCCAAACTTTACTTTAACGTTTTCAAAATTATATACTGTAAATTATAATTTACATAAATATTCATATCTTCGTATATCCGTACTGGAAATGGAACACAATATGTATGGATCCCAGAAGAAAATATGGCAAATCCTTCGAAATAGGAAAGCCGAAGTTAGTGAGACCGTTAAAATCAATGCATAAAATATCCGTCGGGATAGTTACTTTCAGGAACTGTATAAAAACGGGGAGCGTGAAGGAGAATCTCTGAGACCAGGAAATTACGATGTAGATGATGGAATTGTAAACACAACCGAAGATATGGCCGGTACATTAAAAATATCGAAAAACAGAAAAGATCCTGGTTGAATAGAATAGCGAGTGGACTGTTGAAGTATGGAAGAATGTCTTTTGTGAAGCAAGTGACAATATTCTTTACTTAGATAATTGACCATGGTAAAACACCGAGAGAATGAAAAACCAGCACAACTATACTAATTTTTAAGAAAAGACAAAATAGTTATCCTAAAAATTATTGGGATATAATACTCTTAATAACAACACACAAATTGCTGACGAAAGTAATATTGCAGAAACTGTAAACTTACTTAAATGTAAACGAAGAGCAACAAAGATTTCGCTCAAATCGTTCGACTACGGATACTATATCCATAGTATAAGAAGCGATAGTATGAGAAGTCATATTGACGAAGAAGCGATTGAATATAATATAATAAGCCAGCCTTTATGTGTTACGTGGTCCTTCAAAATCATTTGACCGGGTGACACTATCTGACGTTGTAAACATCCTGGTGGAAAAGAAAGTGCCAGCAAAATTAATAAACATTGTAGAAGTTTTGTACAAAGGTACAAATACAGAAGTGCAAGTGGGCAATAAGTTAACAGCTAAAAGGTGGAATATGACAAGGGGACTACTCAGTCCAGCTATGTTTAATCTAATAATGGATAAGCTATTTGACTCCACTAAAACAATAAACGGGTACAAAATGAATAAAAGGCAGATACGTATCGTGTCCTATGCAGATGACGTAGTATTCATAGCGGTTTCAGAAGATAATGTGCAGAGACTTCATCATAAATTCGTAATAACAGCAATAATACATAACATGACAGTCTCAACAGACAAGGTCAATCAAAAGTAATTTCAGAAGTTCCCATTCGATATAAACTGGAAATTGGAAGGAAACTTATAGAGCAGGTCATGAACATTCAATATTTAAGGTTGACGTCTCGAGAAGGAAGCAAGAAGACATGAAGTGGAAGGAGTTCGTATTTCTGGATATTTGAGGGATGTAAACTGGAAAAATTAATACCTCTCAGGCTTGAAGATAAAGTGGAGATATACAAGATGCTGGAGTATGACCAGTGCGTGACCTACGGAACTGACACGCGGGATAACATTAGTCGAACAAAATGACTGTTAAGGACGATAGAAATGCGTACACTTGTTGGAAAAACGAGACGTGATAAAATACGAAATAGTGGTATAGGACGGCAGTGTCAAGTAGAGGATGTAGTCAAATTTGTCAGAAGGCGAAAAGATAATGGAATGATTATGTTGACAGGGCAAGAGACGATAGATTAATAAAAGAAGTGCGAGATTCTAGACTGTTGGGAAAACGGAAAACCACAGAGAGGTGGACAGGGGATTTGGTATCAACCTCTAGCGAATCCCCTTGATGAGTCAAGAAATACAGGCGATTAACCTGTAACCCTCTTTTTTTTTTAAGGTTACTTGATATTTATGACTAGGCTGAAGGCTAGAAGGAAGCATAATGTGTGCTGGGTCCAATGAGACGGGACTTGCAATTAATACTCTCTGGTAACAAGCAAGATAACCTTTATTATTTCGTAAACTCATCTATAATTTTGAATATTCATAATTTATAGATAACAACCTTTATGACACGATAACACATAATTCAACATACACCGTACATGTAAATCACAGACACAATTATAAGTTTAAAGCCTTGTGAACAGCCTGTATAGTTTTATGCAAAACACAATTTATAAATTTAAAGACAATAATCTGGATTGGCCATAACAACAAGAAAATACAAATTACAAAATTTAAAAATGCCTGTAAACAGCCTGTATGGTTTTATGAAAAGTACAATTTATAAATTTAAAGAAAATAATCTGGATTGGCCATAATAACCAGAAAATACAAATTACAAAATTTAAATTGCCTGTAAACAGCCTGTATAGTTTTATGAAAAGTGCACTTTATAAATTTAAAGAACATAACCAGGATTTGGCCCGGCCGCTGACATGTTCCACTCGGCATCCGAAAAAGCAATTAACCATTACAAAATTTAGAAAAACCCCCAAAGCCGGACAGGGTAGTGGAAAGCCGGACAAGAGCCAGACCCGACATAAGGTAACATGTCCGGGAGCTTGCATAGATTTGCACAAACAGGTGACTACCCTTGATTTTAAAATGTAACCTGGCCTAATTGCAGAATAAGGGCAACTCCCAACCCTACTATGAAATAAGAAAATGATTATGTGCAAAAAAACCGTGATTATAATAGAGGCTAGACCAGCCGGTCCAGATCTGCATGTTACATACTGCACCTACCTACTTAACTAAAATACCAGTCCCCCCCCCCCAAACTTCTACAAACCCATTCAGTATCAAGGTAAAAAAAATGTATATCATAGAAATTAATGAGCGCTGGACACATGCCAGCGAGCGGGCCTACAATTGTTCTCGAGACTAATTACACATCAAGACGATGTTACATGAAAAATTATGTTCAGCAGGGCACGCGCACAATTAAAACGGTTTTATGCTGTAGAAAGTCAATTTAAGTAGAAATTGAGTTTTTTTGAGATGTTTAACGCACGATACATGTTGTTTTCTATAGAGGCCAAATTTAGTAAGTATTGGATTAATATCACCTCGTTTTATCCAGAAGACTCCCAGGTGATCTGTGCCTTGTTGGACAGTCAGTCGGTCTTGCTGAGGGGGTGTTTACAGTGGCATGCTTACGGTTCTTTCTCCTCCGGCAGGTGAGAAACGAGAGTCTGTGTTGGCATGGTCCGTTCAGGACATGATGGAAGATGGAAATTCCACCGTGGTAGGATCAGGTCTCCGTCTCTCCGGGAGCCCCAGGCTTGAATAATAATTAATTCGCTGACAAACCACTTATTCCCGAACATAACACACACATGTACCAGTGCCTAAGCTTGTATAGACAAAATCAAACAGGAATCAAACACTTGCCACCCCTGACCAATTCCACAATGTTCTTTATAAATAGGTGTAACATATTCTCTTTTTTTTTTTAATTACTAACTCACACACAAGGCCTCAATGCCACATAATTCGGTTCAATTTATAACGCATCCCGACATGCGTATGTAAGTTTAGCGTACTTCAACATGTTATAAGTTAATAATGGCCACGTGCTCTCACAATCGCTACATCACAGTTCCCCAGAATTACAAAACTTTACACCCCTTTTGACATGGGCAATTACTATTTACTAAATACATATGTATAAGGCTGTTTCAGTGGTAAAAAAAATCAAAATATATGACAATGAATATACTTTAGGTCACCCACACACGAGACATGCATATCAGACATTATCCGTTCACATCTAAGCCAATTATTGTTTAAATTAGAACTTTTTACAAGCAATGAATAATATATATATATATATATATATTTAATTTACTTACCGGAGGTCTATAAGAGTCTACCTATGCATGATAGGATAGAAAAATACAAAATTTAACCAAACTTAGTCTGCCGAAGGGATAGGCTGTTCACGGTGCAGTTGACGAGACCCGACTGACCAAACTTGCCAAGAGGTGCTTTGAATCGGGGAACACAATCGCCCGGTTTCGCTAACAGATAGCGCGGGCGTTCAGAAAAGCCGAAACACGGCGCAGCCGAACGTCGCGGAATAACAGAATCGCACATTATATTAATAAATTATATTTTTATACCGTCGCCCGGTTTCTTTGAGAAACCGCATCACAAACCCTATGTAAAAGAAGAAGAAGAAGAAGAAGAAGAAGAAGAAGAAGAAGAAGAAGAAGTGGATATTTAAATCTCTATGAAAGACTATTTCTTTTAACAAAAATATCGTCTTATATTCTGATTAATACGATAATCGAGCTAGCATGTAAGGCGAAGCAGGTGATACGAGATGGACACGATAATGTCCCTCCACTCGTGACTCTGCATCTGCAGTGTATGCAACGCTCCGCTCCAACTACTGTTCTGTCAAGTGACCTTCATGGTTTTGAACAAGCGTTCGTACTTTCCTATACCAATATCGATTGACCTCTATCGCTCTAATAAAGGTCAAATTTCACATTGAGATCTGCACTGTCCGTGTGATACAGACTTGAATTTTGCCGGTAAACTTACCAACGAAATATTATCCGTTTCTCATGTTCTAAATTACATGTTTTCACGGTGTGTGAATAGCGTAGTCAAGGGGAATCATAAAATTGAAACAGTAAAACTTAATAACGATAAACTCATAAAAAAATAACGATATCGAAGAGCGATAAAATTCTAGAACATAAGCTGCAGTTTACAATCTTGGCAACGGTAATAATTTTTTTAGTACCGTGTACGATATAAAATTCGAAAGCTGTGAAATCGATTTCAGCCTGAACTTGAAATGGTTTTATGTTTCTCTACATTACAGTAATCGTGCGCGTCCGGCCTGTACACGGATACCATCTAAATATTGTACTACACAATCACTGCATATGATGCAAGAAGTAATGTTGCCATCGGGCTGATACCAGTGAAATCGCGTTGTATGTAATAGCATATGATTGGGACAAGGTATGATATAGACGTTTGTTTGTCAGTAGTTTGGGCGGTTATATTGCAGCCTGACAGAGACTATCATATGTATGTAATGTCATATACATCATATATAGTATGTTTTGATTTTCGTGGTGTTAGACCGCTGGCGGATATTGTCTTCAACCAGACATTTCGGCTACAACTGTGCCAGCCCTTCGTTAGTAGCAGTCTTGACCACTGAACTTTTACAATGAGCAGACTGTGATTTTCGAGTCAGTGGAGTTTCAGTGGTCTGCAGTGAGCGGGGGAGCTTCGTCATCTTCTTGAATAGTATTCATGTGATGTAGTATAGTTGAGGTTTTTTTAAATTTATATTTTAATATTTTTAGCACGGAGAGGATTGATGGGACGACCTATAAGTCTCTGAATGAACCCCGAAGGGATTCGCAACGACGTTGAGTTTAAGGAAACTTCTTTCACTAAGAACGAAAACTCCCAGTCGTGACATAATGAGTAATCATCTTTGTTCGTTCACAGTGGATCTACTTACGCGTAAGGTAAGTATCAGCAAGCGGCCGTTGATACCTGGGAGAAAGAGCTACTACAGAAGAGCTCGCAGAAAGTGGTGCTAAGGATGTCTGGCGGAAACGCATTTTCCGCTTTACCAGTGAGAGATCTGTAAATAGTTAGTTTTTCGTGTATTACTGGGAAAGAGTTGACTGATTAAATACCGAAGATCGGAAATTGATTTTGTAGCACTTATATTATTATATCAGCTGAAAGTATTTTTTGTTGGTAATGCCTTTGCCATCCATGTAGCCTATACTGCTAACTATTAACAATACAAACAGAAAAAAACACTGTTGGACACCGCTATAGAAAAATTATTCCGATTAGCACTTTCAAGCTTCACAGCTCATCATCACATTGTAATTTATATTTCCGATCTGATAATGAGCTGTGAAGCTTGAAACTGTGGTTTTTTTCTGTCTGTGAGTATAACCACTAACACAACTTTATTAATTAAATATTAACAATACGTTGTTTCACTTTCAGAAATATATTAAGTCATATGGTACTGCCATGTAACCCCTGCCCGATGTCTCTACCAGGTTCCTGGCAGTCACGAACCGTGGTTTTTGTATTTTTAGGAGTTGTTTGGGCCTAAGTAAGATGACATTGCGAAAACGTCACCGTTTTTATGTGCATACTGAAAAAACGAATGTTTAAATGTTTGTATAAAGTATTATATTATGTTAAAACTGCCTTACAGCATATAGCATATTTAACTATCCAGATACATTGATATTACCAAAAATCTTACTGAAATCGTTTGTAGGCCTACTACTAATTCCTATTTTGTTAGGATCTTTCTCAAAAAAGAATCTTTGTAGAAAAACTAAAAGTATGGTAAGCAAAGCCAGTTATAGAAATTTTAGACTCTACTTGAAACATTTTTAAAGCATAAGCAAAAACGAGAAATGTTAGATAAAATTGTTATGACTTCTTATTTAGATATAAAAAAAGTAGAAACACGGTGTTTGCAAATTTCGTGGCTGCTAGTGGCGAGGTAGTGGCATCGAACAATCACCTAGCCCCATTTCTATCTATATTTAATCAACTCCAAACAATAAAGCAAGCTGCAGTGCAAGTTCTCTTTATGCCAGAAAATGTTTGCCCTAGTGGGAGCGGAAGACGTAGGCAGGAGTACTTGGATGGGGTTAAAGAAGGAAGAAGGTGATGAAGAGGCTGTCCACAAAAAGGAAGAAATTGTTAATGCATTTGTAAATGGATGGAACTTCAATTGTTTATTAATAGTGTTACGATCGTCGTATGGTATAGTGGAAAAACAAAATACACTTCAGCGAGACCTTTGCAGAAACACACACCGTTGGGCTAGTCGAGAAGCTTCTATAACGACACCATCGAACGCACGAGACGTTCCGCATTACGTAATACTGCCTCGCATGTCAAGCGTCACGTACGCATTACAACTGCGGGAATAGAGTAGAACAACGTTGTCCAATGTATCAGAACGTTCCGTAACGGCATAACACTTTTTCCGCATTACGTAACAATAGTGTTGTAACTGAGTTACAGCAAGAGCTTGGTTTTACACAATTAAAATGTTCTATGTGAAATGTTAACAAGACGTCGCATAAAATATACGAAAAAATAGTGCAGAGATGTCGCACAGTATTTCTACTTTTTTGGTTTGGAAAAAATCCAGCTTCATTCAGTGAATATTTAATTTTATTTTATCCATTTTATCAAATATTTCTAGTAGTATTATTTACCTTTTGCACAGTGTACATAAACGGGTTTCATGAACTGCGAAATATCTGGCTTATAAAGCAAATAGTTTTGTCCTCTTCCAACTCTTCCTGTAATACTATTTAGTATCCAAAAGAATTGGCTGTAATAATTTATTTAATTTTATTACTTGATGACAGAATTTTTTCATACTGATCAATATGATTTGAATGTTTAAAGGTTTACAAAATATACTAAAGTAAAAGAATTTTTAATCTGTTCGTTATTAAAGAATTTTTGAATGCTTTTAATGTTTATTACCTTTGAAATAAATTCCCATAACGCCTGGGCTTCCTAAAAGCACTGGAGAGTTCGAGAAGTGCCATTAAGGTCCTGCACTGGATGAAGGGAAAATCCTGACATTCACTTGCCCATGTTAGTGAGGGGGCAACGTTTGTTATACATACTATGTAAGCAAGCGGCTAACGAATGCAGGGACTGAGCATCTCCCGGGATAAGGAGATCCCCTTTTACCAAGTGCCAACGTCATCCAAGGAGGGTGGATCAGCGGGTAAAAAGAAAAAAAGGATAGAATACCAACTTGTTCTTGGTAACGGTAGGATGGAGAAGGAAATGGAAGACCACTCCATTAAAGTTCCAATAGGATATCCCTCGTTTCAGAATGTTGAGAATGGTGGGATAGTCTCTAGTTAAATATCCCGGAGTAATAGTCTCCCAGTACTCTCCCATAGTGAAGAATAGGTGCGTGAAACGTAAGGGCTACAAAGAAGATTGGAAAACTGGAAATGAATAGATTGGCTGTAGACATTTTAGGAATAAGCGAGGTTAGGTGACCAAACAGTGAGGATTTGGAGCGGCGATTTTAGGTTATTGTACACAGGAAACTAAGAGAAAGTGGAGGAGTTGGCTTGATATTAAGAATGAACTTAGCTCACAATGTAAAGCGTTCTGGAAACTTGGAAGGCATTTATAAAGAGTTCCATTTGGAGCACATGCACATATGGCTCGGAAATCTGAACTTTGACGAATGTGGAGTGGTACTACCTTGAAGCTTTTGAGATATGGTACTGGAGAACGGCCATGAAAGGAAAGATTACGTAAAGATGTGGTTCAGAGGAAAGTGGGTGAAAAAAGGGTGTTGATTGGATCCATTTTGGAAAGGAGAAGTGGCTGATCACCTGCTATGCCATTCAAACTGGTTCAACACCATTATCAAGGGTATGATCGAGGGACCTAGTGGGAGCGGAAGACGTAGGCAGGAGTACTTGGATGGGGTTAAAGAAGGAAGAAGGTGATGAAGAGGCTGCCCACAAAAAGGAAGAAATTGTTAAAGATGAAGAGAAGATGAGGAAGAGAGAAAACTAAGTGTGCTGATTCTATGAATGTTTAGTCTGTGCCATTGAGAAGTCGTGTACAGGACAAGATCGATGTTGGAAGTCGATGCGATCTCTGATAAATGTGGTTGTAACAGGCTGATTCCATCTGCTTAATAAAGTTTATATTTATTGAGAAGTAGAATACCCATCCGTTATAAGATCTATATATACAGTCGACAATGATCATTCTCAAACTAAAGATCTTTGAGAGTGAGGTTTAGATATTTATATTAACTGAAATTGTACAGAATTATATTAACAGTAAGTAAACTGTCAGTAAGGATGACACAAAAAGTTTGTTATCCATTATTCTTTAAAACTCTGACCAGTTTTTCTAGGAAATGGTGTCAGAAAACGTGTATAGCAAACATTTCACAAAATTCAACTCATCGGCTATTAAATAAACGCAATTATTTTTATTAGTCAGTAAACTTGAGACATTTATATTTGGGTTTTACTTTTTGTCTGAAATTCATTTGGATTTTAAATTTCGGTCAGCTTTGAATTTACAAACAACCACTTATACCTTACGTGGTTAATTGTGCCTTAACATTTTTCCAGTTTAGAGGAAACCCGGTTATTGGTCAGTGAATAAATCGGTCAAGCGAATTGGGTTTTATGTTGAGGGTTTTCAAATACCTTACCACAAACTCTATGAGAAACATTTTTACAGTTTATCTCTTAGTTAAATGAGACTCAGTTTTATGTACCGTATGTTTCTAACTTTGATTCAGAAAGCAACAGATCCAAACTGGTAATTCGTAAGACATTCATTTTCTTTTCTTCCTCTTCTCATTCCTGGCGATTCATAACTGGAAGACTGACATCCTTCTTTCTTTACGGCCATAGCTTCGCTTAAATGAAAACAGGGCTGGCTCCCAGTCTGTTTAGAATCTGAAACATACAAATACTTATATTTACATACACACATATGTTTCAAAAATGGAAAACATTAATAATTAATTAATTAATTTTATTGTTATTTAATTCAACATTTTGTAGCAGTAATTTACAAGATAATCAACTGAAGATGTAAAATTTGTTTATGTTTAATTACATCAATATATTCCAATAGAATCCAATTATCAATTACCATTACCAGAAAGGAAGCTCTGTTATATCCAACGCAGAGTTGCAACAATGCACGATTACTCAAGTTGTGTTAACATTAAATCGATAAAAACCAAAAAGCTGTATAAAAATGAAAGGTGAAAAAATGTAACGATAGGTTTAAAACAGATATATTAAAAATTGTAGTAACAACGAAGTCATGGGTTCACAGTTAATTATTGTAAAATATTTAATTTTTTTATATTCGGATCAAATACTACACTATTTTTTAGAAACAGACACGCGGATTACGAACAAATTTGCGAGGTCTTTTGAGTAAATACAAGAGGATTCACCAAAAATTAATATTAGTAATGAAGGTATTAGCAATACCTACAATACCAATAATAGAGGTAAGCGAAGTTGTAGCATTATTACTATAGTACGGGACTTAGCATAATAAGCTTCGAGGTTACGCAATAGTAACAGCTCTTCTCCGCCCCTCGCCAAACAGCGTTGTCGCACGTTCACTTGGTTATCCGTTGGCAAATGGGGGGAGGGCGGGGAGTGAAGCGACTTGGCAATACCGCAGTCGCCTCGAAGCTTACTTTGATACGTCTCACATAGCAACACTGAATATAAAAAATATAATAAACGTATGCCATACAAAGTACAGTACAATCAAAACGCGCGCGCGCCCTCACACACGTACACATCTCCAACATAACACTCACAAAGACGTGTAATACTGTGATTATATACAGTTACGTCTGGATACAGTCTCGCCAATATATACTGATTATATATGACAGACGAGCAGCCGGTATCATTCAACCGAGTATAATGAAGCAACCCAGACTGTGTATGAAGGGTCACTTGAATAGAATTAACGTCTTATTAAATCATCTTCAGTGTGATATACTAATATGCTGTCTGCAACATCTGCAAACATTCACATGTATTGTAATTAACCTCTCACTTCATAGCTAACTAGTTACCGATAATTTCAGGTATGTATCAATTCTGAACCGAAGGGAGTTCTGTTCTTAAGGTAAGTGAGCCTCGTTAACGGGGAAGTTTATTATCTTAACGAAACTGTCCATGACCTCTTCAGAACGAATTCCACCAGTTCGAGAAGAAATATGTCTGTCATAAAACGGATTTTAAACACCCTAACCCACAAATCTATCCTCGTCACCGACTCGCACAATGTTAATAGAGAATTCGCCGCCCTCAAACGTTAGGAAGAATGGATAAACCGTTAGACAAATCAGCGCAACACTCATACGCAGGATAAACACCAGAACACATGATATATCAAGCAAATCGCCATGTGTATGTCAAAAGTAAGTTTTATTGGTCTTAATGACTTCCGAATGTTATTTTAAATTTAAAATATGTGACAGCGAGGTAGTTAAGCGGAATAGCTGTGCTGATCTGCGAGTTAATGGACAGTCTGGCTGAGTTAGGCGGACCTCATTTAGTCACAACACACACACACACACACACACACACACACACACACACACACACACACACAACACTCCTCATCAGCGAGCAGGTCGTCACTGTAGTGGTTACATGCAGATTGACATAAACACTGTTGCAGGCTGTACCACAACAGACCATGGCCAGATGCTTGAGGCAGATGGTGTTGATGATGAAGTATTTTATATTTTGTATGAAGTATGAAGTATTTTTATTTTGTAGTGTAGATACACAGTTTACCTGAAGATGATAGAGATTAATATAAAATACTTGATCTTTGTGTAGTAGGGTTGAAGAACCTTTTGTAACAGAAGAATGTTTCGAATATGTTTTACTCCACGTTAAATATTCAAAATGTACGTTTAAAAATATTCAAGAGGATAGTCAAAATGTACGTTTTTTTATGTTATTAAGGTTAAAAAAAATAGTAATTTATATTTTTTGAAGTACTACATCTGTTAATGAACACATAGACAACATTATGCCAATTTATCATCTGATTTTTGGATAGACGTGAGTTACCAAAGCGTCATTGGTAGTTTAAAAATACTCTAACGAATTTTTATTAATTTTCTGTCAGTAGCACGCATTCAGTTGCACTAGAGGTCTCAGTCATAGACGTAACATTAGAAGTATTGGTATAGGCCTACATGTTGTGTTAGTGCGTCATAGGTGTCAAAAACGTGCAAGTTGGTGTGTGAAAATAGCGGTCAAGGTTGACTGATGAAAAAAATAGTCCTCCGTCCCAGTCGCGTAACTAGGAGCTGCTCCTTGGTTGTTTATAAATAGGCCTACTTGAAGTGATTATGCAATTTCACTGACATTTTTAATATCTTCGCGGGAGGATTGATACCTCCTGATTCTCCCTCCCCTCGTGATTAAGGCACCGATCCGCCCTCTTTCAAAGACTGCTGGCCACTTGGCCTTGGTGCGTAACAAGCAAGATGTGTAAACACTACGCATGTAGATCATAACTGAGTTTTTGAAAACACTTTCTGTAATGTATATTATAATTGCCTTCGCTGTTTACAAAACTCTATGCGTGGAAGGTTGCCCATATTCTCAGTTCTTGGTACCGAATCAGGAGAAATGTCGCTTGGTGCTTTTATTACACTTTTGATGATACGAATGATTTTATGACTACGATGATATCCTTCAATCGTCCTTAAAAATTTTATTGCAGTGCTCTGTAGTCCTGCACTATGGAAATGTGGTGGAATTTTTTTAATTTTTTTTTTGGGGGAACAATGTGAATTCGTTTTCCTGTGACCACAAGAGACGATAACTGAAACTAGGTTTTGGATACTTGAGTCTGCGGTCATTAATAAAGGAACGGTAGTGCTGGTGTTATGCCTTAAAGCATTTAGTAACATGGTCTTCACTGTCCTTTTACTTTTGGATTTGAAGATCCTTCGTCACTCTTCTTACAGTCTAGACTAGCCCAACTGTTGAACGTCAAAATAGAATTCCATTTGTGAAACAAGGTCTAAAAAAAACACGGACTTTCATTAACGATTGGACAAATTGATCTACCGTTGTGAGGAATGCTAGATCAAACTTTTATCACTGTAGTCTGGTAATGTATCTGTTATATTAAAATATCAATATAATATTTTGTTATTCGAAGCTAAATTTCTGAGCCTTAAAAGTCATAAGTACGGGCAGTCAATAGAAAAATTTTTTTATGAATCACTTGTTTCGTTTAAAGAAAACATTAAATAATAATGTGAAAATTATTGTAACAACATAGTGCTTAAACGTGCATAGCCGGAGTCATCGCTATCGAGCCTAATCTGTTACTTAACAACCCAGATGTTTCAATTCCGTCTTCTTCAGTGAATGATATCCTTCTTGTTAATCGACTGCTATTCCGGTTTGGATGTCCAACAGAACAGCAATCGACTAAGAAGAAAGAAGATCGTCTACCGAAAGACGACTTACACAGACGGAGTTGACACATCTACAATTTTTAAGGAGTGGACCAGGCTCGATAACCCGGAAAATTTATCACCAAATTAGTTTAGGTTTATAATAGAAAACAGGTTTTAAATACGGTACTTGTATAAAAAGTTTGCATGTGTGCAATACGTTATACAAACTCGAGGTTAAAAGACCATTCGTAACATACAGTGAACTTTTATAAAATCCGATCAGGTGTTACCGTATCCTATATGACCTTGAATTTCACAACTGTCGCCGTCATTACAAATAATGAACAGAGGAAAGGAGACCGAAGCGTCGAAGTCGTTGCTTTGAAGAATTGGAAACCGAACAGCAAAGTGCTCGTCAGTGACCGCTTCAGTCATCAGTTGATACGGTTTCCAGAGAAAAGTCAGTGTGATTTCTTACAAATACATCTCTCTCGACAATATAGTTACTTCACATGCATGAATAGAGAGTTTTTCTGCGTATTCTCGCAACAGGGAAAGACAAAGAAAATGCCATTTTCTGTTCGTATCAGGCGAGAAGATCTAATTTTAAATTAGAGAAGTATCCAACTGTATTCCTGTTTTCGGTGTCAAAGGGCCGTCGTGAAATTATAAACTTCTAAGTCTACGTTCAGCCAAAAAAATCCGTAATTGGCTTTGATGCAAACTCATACACTATTTGAAATACCGTCACGTCGATTATAATAATCTTTCTTGTATAGTAGTTTAGTTGACATTTTCATAGTAAGAGTATTTTGATGTTCTTTACGTTCAAAGTAAAAGGTTTCAGATTTTGGTTTCAATAGACATTCTGAGATCAAATTAAAATGTTTTAAGCAGCCGTTTTATTGCTGACGTGTTTGCAGACGTTTGTTTTGTTTGATTCTTAATAAAATACTCTGTGTGACCGCTAACAAATTGCAGTCATGTTGGTATGCATTTGAAACTGTTATCTAGTCGCATTGGGAGACGATAATTATATATTTATATAATTACAGAACTATTTAATTATAATACATACAAATATACGATACAGTCAAACATTTATAATACACGATGCAGTTACTTTGTTATGCCCATTTTTCCGAGGAAAGATGTCTCCAATTTTTTCTCTTGACGTCTGCCACTTCCAAGCCGGTTCCGTGTTACCTCACATCAACCTGACAGGTCTGTCTGCCTTTCTTCTCGTATAGTTCCATTCGATAGTCACGTTAGTCCACAAACCATCCTTTATTCTACGAAAATTCCCTGTCTAATGCCTTGCCTATTATTACGTCGGTCGTGTGTGTCACATCCCTCAAAACAGTGTGCGTTCAAACCTATTTCTGCAGTAGTTCTTGGTAAAAAAACGTCTTAATTCACCTTCTGATAGTATTTATCCATTAAATTTATATCCTCTGATATTATAGCTAAATATTAGAGCTAAATATTATAGCTAAATATTAGAGCTAAATATTATAGCTAAATTGTACCTAATTAAATATAAAGTCCATCAGTACTTCCGTTTATTGGGACCTTCCCAAATTTTATTTCTTGTGTATCGCCTTCAAAATTTTATAACAGTTCACCAGATCTCCTCCATCGGTTGTAAGAAACTACTTTTTATTCTTTGTTCTTCTGTCGCAGATCCTTGATTCACAACTATACTTCAAACGTCTGTGAGATATTTCTTTTTCTTGATTACACATTGTTATTAAGTAAGTCTCTATAAAACTGTCTAAACGTATAAACTGTCTACTAAAAAACGCAGTTTAGTAATGTTTTTCGGTTATTTATCGTTTCGTAATAAACGATGTTCATTCGGTAGTAGCTTCGAGGTAGTTGATGCTGATCTCTGTTGGCGAATGAGCGTACTAATGAGCTCTCGACAATACAAACTGTTTAAGCGTCGTGTCTACCAGATAGGAGGCTAATGTTTGTCGACGGAGGTGTCGGGTGATAATGTGAATTTATTGCCATTTTTCTTTCACTGTCTTATTGATCGGAATCTAGGGGCTTATATTACAGGATTTTATTTTGGGGGGAAGGGACTCGAATGGTACCCACGTGATATCCTACCCAATTAATAACCACATAAGGTGAAAATAAAGAAATTGTTTGAATGTGACTAGACTGCGACCATATACAATATATAGCCACGACCATTCAAAGTTTTAACTTATGTTTGACGTAAAGTAATTAAACCCACTTAAAATTTTTGTTTTAAACTAATCAGATATTTCTCTAAATGTCTTGTCTATTGTCTTTACCTCTAATTGATATTGTCTGTATGTCTCTAAATGTCTTCTTGATACTTTACATTATTCTAATTTGATACACTTTCATATATCAAGGCCTACTTACGTACAACGTAGGTCTGCTCTAGTGCAATCTGTTATGATACAGCATAATACAATCCGAGTATAGAGACGCTAACTATGAGAGGTTTCGGCAGGAACTAACTACCATTAAAAGAGTTGGAAAGCACAGAAAATATGTAAGCTTTTGAGAAAGTTTGTGACACGCCTCAGATATACGATAGGTTTTGGAAACATTAATAGCATTCATAACTTCAACAATTTACAACCGCAGAGCTGGAACATATTTTCATAATAAGGTTCTTTCTTTCCTGTATTGCTACATTTGTATAATGTTTTAATAGTAGGACTTAATTCGTGTATTGTGTAAGTTTGCAAGCTTTTCCGAAACTCAGTTATCCATGATTCATAATCCAAAATATTAGGGCAGATGTAAATATAAAACATGGTCTTATTAGTTTACGCTGTTACTAATTAACATTTTCAATTATCATATTAGGGAAACATTTTCCAGATAGACTCAGTTTCATAAGATTTATGAAGAATAAAATTTAGAAATAAAGTGATCGTAATGAATGAGAGTTATTACCTTTAACTTGAATAAATTTAATCAAGATAGAATATTTTGAAGTAAGCGTTTTTCTATTTTTGTTATCTTTTATATCACGCTGCTTTATTCAAAACTTTGAAACGCAAAGAATTAATACAATTATATGGGAGGAATTCTGAATTTCTCATTTTTCCTGAGAAAAATGGAGGGGGTCCAAACCTTCAAGCTAGTTTCTCCCCCCCCCCCAACAGCTCCTAGTTACACCACTACCTACAATATTAGACTAAGGATATTTTAAAGTTTCCATAACATTATACAATAACATCTAAAAAAGGGATTAACTATACAAGGTTGTGCCGTGTTTTGCTAAAAACCCGGCGTGCAAAAACGTTATAAAATATATATATATATATATATATATATATATATAAAAGGGTCTAACTTCCGAAATTGTTATTTTGTAAATGCGCGCAGGCGGGCGATACGGTCGCTCCGTGAGTTGAACGGGCCTGCGTACTGCCGCTTTCTGGTGGAGGAGAGCGGAGTCGCGGTTTCCAACTTGTAATTTGTAGCTACGCTTCAGTCTAGACGGGACAGCTGATACGTTTGGGGCGGACGTCCTTTCCAGCCGACCTAGTTGCTTGATTTCTACTAAACTATCTACTATGATTGAGTAGATTTTACTGTGATCTCCGGTAAGTCCCATTTAAGGTATATTGTTAACTATTTTATGAAAGATGGAAAACGTAACGTTGAAATTAACTGGATTGTAGGCCAGTGGAAATTGCGTGTTGCCGCGTGGTGTGTGAATGGCTAGTTCATGGGCGAATGTTTGATTGTGATTTTGTTGATCTCGTACAGCATGACAATTGCTATTGTAATTAATTATTGTAACTATAATTAACTATAACTATTGGGACGTAAAAGAGAGATGAGTTATAATTGTAATATGAGAGAGTCTTATTATATAGTAGCACGTGCATCTACGTACTCATGCCTGTCTGAGTTTGTCAGTTTGTGTAGTGCCATCATTTTCTGGGCTATAATGCAATACGTATTGTCAGTTATGAGGAGATATTTATTAATATTGAAGCAATGGGGGGACGTGAGTGTATTCTAGTATGCCAAAAGCAAAATTTAAAACAAAACTTGGGCTTAAAACTGGTTGTGATGTGCTGAGTGGGTTTTGGCTGTTGGATGGGAGTGTTGAGAAAGTATGAGTAATCATAGTAATTTTTCCTTAAAAATGTTTAAGGGTTTTCGCACCGCCGGGAGATCCAACCCATTCCAGCAGTTGGCAGTACAGCGGCCACGAGCAACAATCACAGACTCGATGCGGGTTCGGCTGGAAGAGCGTCTCACGTCATGCCGAAAATGCCCCCCCATAAGACATATCTGGACTATAAGGTGAAATTTAATCTTTTATACACATTTGGCCTCTGTAGCAACCCTCCTGTGTGGGACATTTTGCCGTTAACGAGCTCTACGTTATGGTGCCGCGTCTAACTAGACATAATTGGGCGGGGTGATGAACTTTACTGGAATAATTTCTTGATGTAATTACGTCCCAATCTTGTGTAGGCCTTGCCGAAGGGACGTGCCCGGCGTTCAAGTAAATTTTTTTAATAATTTTGGGGTAGCAAAATTTGAGGTTGCAAAAGTTGTGATCATTCTGAATTCTTTCTTGTATCGGTGTCTAGTTCTCTTTATTCTACACTAAATAACGTTCTTTAATAATAGGGCGGGTGATCTTAAGGGATTTTGATTTCTTTAATTGATTCATGTACCTGCGGCAGGGGCAGTTTTATGCAGGTACTGGGCGTGTTGTTAATTGTTCGATCGGGCCGGGCGGGTCTACTCGGTCAGGTCAATTCAGGTTGTAAAGCCATATACCAGTATGTATACATATGTATATCCAGATATTTGGTCCTTTAAGTAAAAGTATTTTGTAATTTAATGAAAGTATGAAACATGTAACACGATTTAGAAATCTTATCACTCCCATTATTATTTCAGAATGTGTTGAGCTATAATATAATGTGTAGTATTTCTATACCTTATAAGAGAATTTTTACTACTTCATACAAGACTTGTAATGTTGTAATTTTAGCTTCAGTTTATTTTTTTTATACTTAATTTGCTGGTGGTCATGTCCACTTTGGGAGTTTGTAAATGCCTGAATATTTATCTCTATAAAAACTTACTATTTATAAAAATAAAATACAGCTATGTTAACTACGTGAAGGCATGCTTCTAAAAGGGGAATTTTTGAATTTCGGTTTGTAATTACTGATATGCGGGGCGACCTTGCCCACGTAAATTTTGTAATTTCCTAACTCCACCTTTTATTCAGGTTGCTTTACTTTCGCTTACTAATATTTTTCTTTCCGTTATTTTCCTTTTACTCGCTCTTGTGAGTTAATGGGTTTTGTTTTTTTTACTTGGAGGCTATATAAGGAGGTGTTTGCAATTTAAACGATTAATTGAGTGCTGCTACAGGATGACGGGTCCTGTGGTCTCCCATTCGGGTATGGGTACAAGGGGAAGGTACAGGCTGCCTGTCGAAATTAACCAGCTGTATTCCGTTATGCTGTGCTATAACTGTGATATGTGTTTTGTGTATATGTATTTTTTATGTGTGATTAGATGTCGTAATGTTGAGTAGTTTTAAGGATAATCTATATAATTACATATTTCATTCGCCCTATGTATATGATTGAGCGTTATGGAAATAATATGATTGTTTATAATTACAAGGTGAGGAGTATTCATGTAACTATGCATTTATCCACATTTAAGATAAAATGAAGCTTTCAGAATGGTGAGATGGATACTCACCTATGATGTTAATTTTTTTAAATTGCAAATTTGGGAAATGTGTTACAATTCGAAGTTCAGATTTTATATTGTGAATCAGATTATCGAGATCTAAACCTTATATAATGCATTAGCATTGAACCAGAAATTAAAAGTTGCAATTTCCGCTTAAAATTGCATTATGGAAATTAAACAAAAAAAATTACTGTACATTGAAATTTCTAATAAAATTGCTATTGTTGTTTAACAACCGAGTTTAATTGCAAGTCCCGTCCCACTGGACCCAGCGCATTTTTTGGCTTCTCTAGGCCCTAGGCCTAGTTTTAAATAACTAGTGGCCCCTCTTTAAAAAAAAAACCCTCTTCTCTTTCAAATTTTTAGAATTTATAAAAAACACTTCCTTTTTTTTTGAAAGAGGGGCCGCTAGTTATTTAAAACTAGGCCTAGGGCCTAGAGAAGCCAAAAAATGCGCTGGGTCCAGTGGGACGGGACTTGCAATTAAACTCGGTTGTTAAACAACAATAACAATTTTATTAGAAATTTCAATGTACAGTAATTTTTTTTGTTTAATTTCCATAATGCAATTTTAAGCGGAAATTACAACTTTTAATTTCTGGTTCAATGCTAATGCATTATATAAGGTTTAGATCTCGATAATCTGATTCACAATATAAAATCTGAACTTCGAATTGTAACACATTTCCCAAATTTGCAATTAAAAAAAATTAACATCATAGGTGAGTATCCATCTCACCATTCTGAAAGCTCCATTTTATCTTAAATGTGGATAAATGCATAGTTACATGAATACTCCTCACCTTGTAATTATAAACAATCATATTATTTCCATAATGCTCAATCATATACATAGGGCGAATGAAATATGTAATTATATAGATTATCCTTAAAACTACTCAACATTACGACATCTAATCACACATAAAAAATACATATACACATAACACATATCACAGTTATAGCACAGCATAACGGAATACAGCTGGTTAATTTCGACAGGCAGCCTGTACCTTCCCCTTGTACCCATACCCGAATGGGAGACCACAGGACCCGTCATCCTGTAGCAGCACTCAATTAATCGTTTAAATTGCAAACACCTCCTTATATAGCCTCCAAGTAAAAAAAACAAAACCCATTAACTCACAAGAGCGAGTAAAAGGAAAATAACGGAAAGAAAAATATTAGTAAGCGAAAGTAAAGCAACCTGAATAAAAGGTGGAGTTAGGAAATTACAAAATTTACGTGGGCAAGGTCGCCCCGCATATCAGTAATTACAAACCGAAATTCAAAAATTCCCCTTTTAGAAGCATGCCTTCACGTAGTTAACATAGCTGTATTTTATTTTTATAAATAGTAAGTTTTTATAGAGATAAATATTCAGGCATTTACAAACTCCCAAAGTGGACATGACCACCAGCAAATTAAGTATAAAAAAAATAAACTGAAGCTAAAATTACAACAGTACAAATCTTGTATGAAGTAGTAAAAATTCTCTTATAAGGTATAGAAATACTACACATTATATTATAGCTTAACACATTCTGAAATAATAATGGGAGTGATAAGATTTCTAAATCGTGTTACATGTTTCATACTTTCATTAAATTACAAAATACTTTTACTTAAAGGACCAAATATCTGGATATACATATGTATACATACTGGTATATGGCTTTACAACCTGAATTGACCTGACCGAGTAGACCCGCCCGGCCCGATCGAACAATTAACAACACGCCCAGTACCTGCATAAAACTGCCCCTGCCGCAGGTACATGAATCAATTAAAGAAATCAAAATCCCTTAAGATCACCCGCCCTCTTATTAAAGAACGTTATTTAGTGTAGAATAAAGAGAACTGGACACCGATACAAGAAAGAATTCAGAATGATCACAACTTTTGCAACCTCAAATTTTGCTACCCCAAAATTATTAAAAAAATTTACTTGAACGCCGGGCACGTCCCTTCGGCAAGGCCTACACAAGATTGGGACGTAATTACATCAAGAAATTATTCCAGTAAAGTTCATCACCCCGCCCAATTATGTCTAGTTAGACGCGGCACCATAACGTAGAGCTCGTTAACGGCAAAATGTCCCACACAGGAGGGTTGCTACAGAGGCCAAATGTGTATAAAAGATTAAATTTCACCTTATAGTCCAGATATGTCTTATGGGGGGGCATTTTCGGCATGACGTGAGACGCTCTTCCAGCCGAACCCGCATCGAGTCTGTGATTGTTGCTCGTGGCCGCTGTACTGCCAACTGCTGGAATGGGTTGGATCTCCCGGCGGTGCGAAAACCCTTAAACATTTTTAAGGAAAAATTACTATGATTACTCATACTTTCTCAACACTCCCATCCAACAGCCAAAACCCACTCAGCACATCACAACCAGTTTTAAGCCCAAGTTTTGTTTTAAATTTTGCTTTTGGCATACTAGAATACACTCACGTCCCCCCATTGCTTCAATATTAATAAATATCTCCTCATAACTGACAATACGTATTGCATTATAGCCCAGAAAATGATGGCACTACACAAACTGACAAACTCAGACAGGCATGAGTACCTAGAAGCACGTGCTACTATATAATAAGACTCTCTCATATTACAATTATAACTCATCTCTCTTTTACGTCCCAATAGTTATAGTTAATTATAGTTACAATAATTAATTACAATAGCAATTGTCATGCTGTACGAGATCAACAAAATCACAATCAAACATTCGCCCATGAACTAGCCATTCACACACCACGCGGCAACACGCAATTTCCACTGGCCTACAATCCAGTTAATTTCAACGTTACGTTTTCCATCTTTCATAAAATAGTTAACAATATACCTTAAATGGGACTTACCGGGGATCACAGTAAAATCTACTCAATCATAGTAGATAGTTTAGTAGAAATCAAGCAACTAGGTCGGCTGGAAAGGACGTCCGCCCCAAACGTATCAGCTGTCCCGTCTAGACTGAAGCGTAGCTACAAATTACAAGTCGGAAACCGCGACTCCGCTCTCCTCCACCAGAAAGCGGCAGTACGCAGGCCCGTTCAACTCACGGAGCGACCGTATCGCCCGCCTGCGCGCATTTACAAAATAACAATTTCGGAAGTTAGACCCTTTTATATATATATATATATATATATATATATATATATATATTTTATAACGTTTTTGCACGCCGGGTTTTTAGCAAAACACGGCACAACCTTGTATAGTTAATCCCTTTTTTAGATGTTATTGTATAATGTTATGGAAACTTTAAAATATCCTTAGTCTAATATTGTAGGTAGTGGTGTAACTAGGAGCTGTTGGGGGGGGGGGGAGAAACTAGCTTGAAGGTTTGGACCCCCTCCATTTTTCTCAGGAAAAATGAGAAATTCAGAATTCCTCCCATATAATTGTATTAATTCTTTGCGTTTCAAAGTTTTGAATAAAGCAGCGTGATATAAAAGATAACAAAAATAGAAAAAATAGTAAAATCTACTCAATCATAGTAGATAGTTTAGTAGAAATCAAGCAACTAGGTCGGCTGGAAAGGACGTCCGCCCCAAACGTATCAGCTGTCCCGTCTAGACTGAAGCGTAGCTACAAATTACAAGTCGGAAACCGCGACTCCGCTCTCCTCCACCAGAAAGCGGCAGTACGCAGGCCCGTTCAGCTCACGGAGCGACCGTATCTCCCGCCTGCGCGCATTTACAAAATAACAATTTCGGAAGTTAGACCCTTTTATATATATATATATATATATATATATATATATATACCGTTTTTGCACGCCGGGTTTTTAGCAAAACACGGCACAAGGTATGCAAAGGGTGTAACAGAGGTAACGGACTTTTTTTACAAGTAACGCACTTTTATAAGAAGAATATTTTTATTCTATAAACGCGTTTCTTGACTGTTGTTATAAAATTAAGTTAATCACGACAAAATATTAAGTTGACGAAACTCTGTAAAAAAAGTTTATAAATATATTCTATTCTAACGATAACGTCAACGATACCAAAAGTTATTTATATTAATAGGAGGATAAAATAAAACAATGTTTTTTGCAAATGTACGCGAAAAATACCTTAGAGCAATATGTGGGCCTATACCCTCGTCGTCGTCGTCGTCGTCGTCGTCGTCGTCGTCATCATCATCATCATCATCATCGTCATCATCATCATCGTCGTCGTCGTCGTTTCGTCGTAGTCGTCGTCAGAAGCAGCAGTAGCTGTAGCAATCCCCATACATCTACTACAGAGCGAATGGCTCCTCACTCATTTTCCTGATTCCTCTTCTGAGCTTTTTTTGTCCAGATCAGTTAATAGTACCACACCGTTTAAACAGCGCTTTTACCTTGTAAAGGACGTCGTATTGACTTCTTTTTGTGTATAGATCTTTAATCTAGCAACATTAGCGTCAAACTTTCTGCCATCTTCTTAACACGCCAAATTTTCTGCCTATCAGCATTTAACTTTCTGATTTCTGTCAATGATGGTTGTCTAATGTAGTTTTGGTTTTCCATCCATTTTCTTACTGTTCCTGTTGGACTATTGCCTTCCATTCTAGCACACTGCCTCCCGTGTTTTTCTGTGCACCCCGCAGTTTTTGCATCGTTCTCGTCTACATTTCTGAACCATAAGACATTTAAGCAAGCACACAGCGATTAAATACACAATGGCAATTTGTTATTCTTTCTAACATTGTCCATCCTTACAAAGGCAATCTACCCAGACGTATCCGAATATCAGTTTCTTGTATTCCGTAACAAGACATCATTGCAATGGGTTATTATTGTACCAAAATATTTCACGTCATTCCCCGGTGTCAGGCTTCTGATTTTTTATCTCCTCAGCTGGTGCAGGCTTATTAAACGGAACCATTTGTTACCGTCACTCGCTGGTGCAGACTTATTATAACTCGTTATTTCCCAAACGGAAGTTGTATATTCTCAGAGGGATTTGTTACAGGAAATAATACGCAAGACCGGTCATACGTTGCTTGATAAAAATGCATTTTTTTATACCTTTTAGTGACAAAGGTTTTGCGAGGTTCGGATATTGACTTTACTGAATTTTAAAACGTTACTGACGTTTTAACAAGTACGACAAAATTTAATTTGGACTTCGAAGTTCCGAAAAGTTTTGTGAGGTTCAGTCACTGAATATATATAATTTAAAAAATCTGTATCGACGTTTAGACAAAATTTATTGTTATCAGAGAACCTGTGTATGCGGGCAATACGGTAATAAGTAATACACAAATGATGAGTAATATTATTATGTACAAAAAATAATAGTTGTGTCTCATCAACATAAGATAATAATATATGTATAATACTCATTATCTTTGTATTTGGAAACGTTATTTGCCGTGGTCTATTGTTAGTGTTAACAGACGTTTCGGCCTCATCATCAGTGTCGGAAACAATTGGCACGGTGTCCACCATTTCACCCCAGTGATGAGGTAGAGACTACGTATTCTGTCTAAGAAGGTCCACTAATATAAATAAATAGTATATACAGTATACGGCAAAATATACATAGTCTCCATGTTATTCAAAATATATCTACCTCATCACTGGGGTGAATTGGCGGACGCCGTGGCAATTGTTTTCGATACTGAGGATGGCCTACGGTGGTGAGGCCGAAACGTCTGTCAACACTAACAAAACACCACGGCCCAACAGCCCCGACAAATAACGTTTCCAACTATATGGACGCCGGCCGTGAAAGCCTAGGAATCCTATATTCATTATCTTTTTTTATCACACACACATACACGCGCGCCGCGCGCGCGTTCCATGTCGTTGTATCACTCCTTATATGTAGGCCTATTGATTAATTCTGCATTGTTTGTATACGGGCCAAGACGATGGCAACAAGTTTTGTCGGCTCATCAACACAAATGCTGTGAAACTGTCTGTAGCAGTTACTGTCCGAAAATCACAATCCTATTATCATTTGTTAATTCAAGGTCACTACTAAATTAAAAATAACTACTGCGTCAAGTTAAGAGTATGACCCACACTGTACGCGTATTTGTTTTTAACTGGGTAGGGATAAAATAAATTACATAATGTGTGTTCGTCTACGGAATGGGTGCAGGACAATAATTATACATATATAAATGTGTAATTCTGCCAATGGGACGAGAAAGTTAATTAAACTTTTGTAGGAGGCTGTATGTATGTACTGTACACTATAACACTCACGAATTTTCTTTAACACGAATTCCGAACACCAGCTTACCACTTTCAGTTATAAATATAAAGACTATTAATTTTTATGTTTTATGGACTTTTGGTAAGTGTCATAAATAGTTTTTGGAGTCGGTGTGTTCTTGGAGTCAATTATAAATACTAGCAAACACCATTCATTACTTAGAGAATTGCTGCTTAAACACAGCAGTTCAGAGTAGGTTTCGAAAACGTTATGTGGTTCAGTCGTTTGTACGATTTATGTGATTATCGTTGCATTGTTGCCGTTAATTCTAAAAAAAGCACATTCAAAGAAAAAGCAGCCGACCAAACACAGCTCCCAGACTATAGGACTGTTTAACTACTGTCCAGTTAAAAGTCTGCCTCATTTATTCATCTCCGTTTTTCTTGGCCGGTATACTTATATGTTTCTATACGTCTGCTTATTTTCCTAATGTCTGCTTGTCTCTTTATGTCACTAAATGCTTGGCTGTCGATGTCTCTCTACTTTTTACACTTATCTGTATCGTATCTGAGCCTAGCTCGTTTTTCTTAGTCTCTGCCTCACTGTCTAAACTCTAAAACTTCACTTATGCTTCCTTCATTAAGTTTTTGTTTTTCAATAATTGACCTATTAATAAACAAATTCTATTTTAGAATCGGAGTCAACTAGAGCAAACCAGCACATGTAGATTTTGCACAGAAGTGCCCACCAGTCTCGTCAAATAACCGACCGTTATTACACAAGGAAGATATTGAATACTTGAGCGTGCGTCTAGATCTTCGATCCATCTGACACATATATTTTTACAAAAAATAAAACAAGCAGCTAAGAACGAAATACAGGCAAACCTAGTAGACTACTGGTGTACAAGAGCGTCTTCAAGTCAGCAAGTCGACTGTGGAAGTACTGCAGGTATTTTAAACCTGACACTTGGGTACAACGTTATAATGCCACGCGTTGGGCACCATATACAATGTTATAATGCCACGCGTTGGGCACCATATACAACGGTATATTTATGCATATTGGATTGATTGCATAAATTAATTTTTTTTTCTTTATCTACGTCGTTCCCCTTACCAGTTGAGGTCGACGCACCGTTGTTTATAAATTCCAAGGAGTTTATGGGCTGTCGGTTAGTGTGTCGTCCGAACCCCTTAATGTTGTGACCGTTTTCACTTTCCTTGTTTGGCCCATGTTGTTTTTGTTTCCAGCTGACACCCTTATTGTGAAATGGTTGGAGTGTATTCGTCGCTTCCCCCACACCACGGGCGTTCATCTTTTCGTGACTCCCTACAAAGTCGCTGTCTCTGTTTGTTCGTTGGTTAATCGTTGCGTATTCTGCAATCAATGAGTCAAGGTTTTGGATGGAATTAATTCCCCTTGTCACCACAGCAATTTCGATATTTTTACCAAAATGGCGCGTTATTTTTTTGATTAACTGACGGTCAGTGATTGCTGGTGTTAGTTGGCGGCTTTCAAGTAGCTTACGCTCCATGTACTGTACTGCGCTTAGATTGCCTTTCCAATAAAACCGGCCAAATTCTAGGCTGTCTCTGACCGCGTCCTGTTTTTCTTCTCCCCAATACTTTTGTGTAAAGAGGTCTTTAAATTCATCAAAATTACGGATTTGGTCTCGTATCACCCTCCACCAAATTGCGGCGTCTGCTTCTAAATGTCAACCGATCCATTTGACATCGTCACTTGGGTAGAATGTGTTCTGTATTTCGGTCAATTCTTTGAGAAACTCGATGGGATATCGGTCTGTGCCGTTGTATTTTAATTCGCTGTTATGCGGCCCACCTTTTCTTGCGGTCGTTCCGACTTCTGCGTTGGCTAATTGACGCTGTAGTCTTTCTTGGCCTTCTTTAACTTTGGCGATGTGATTTCTTAATTCTTCTATTCGTGTCTCCTTTTCTTTATCTGTCTCACTGATTTTCTGTACAGCCGATCGCTGTCTGTCATCTACTTCTACGATCTTCTGTTTTAACGAGTTTACTGCTTCTCCTTGTTCTGTCCGTAGTCGTTCTACGTTGTTCATGACAACTCCTTTCAATTCTTCATTCCTGCTGTTGGTTTCTTGTATATGTGTGTCTATTTTGTTATTTATTTGATCTACTGTCTTCTGTGTATTATTAATTGCCTCTTGCCATTCCTGTCGGTCCTTCTCTCTCAACTCTTTACTTTCTTTTGTATGTCTTGGTAATTCATTCTTCAACTCCTTCATCCCACGTTCATTCTTTTTCTGTAACTCACTAATTTTCTCTTCCCATTTCTTGGTGTGTTCTTGCAATTCTTTTATTTTTCCAATCTGTTCTTCATGCTGTTGTTTCTGTCTCTCGCTCAGTTTCTCGCTTAATTCTTCGTTGTGTTGTCTCTGTCTCTCGCTCATTTCTTCATTCTGTTGTCTCATTTTCTCGCTAATTTTTTCACTCATTTTTTCGCTCACTTCTTCATTCTGTTGTTTAATGAACTCGAGTAGTAACTGGAAATTCATCTCGCGAGGTACTAACGATTGTCCCCCCGCCCTTGTGGTCTCGTCGGCGCTGGTGTTTTCACTCTGCGTCGTATCTTCCTCACGTCCTTCGACGCCTAGCTGGTTGTTCACGTCGAACTCCATACTATCCGAATTGTTGGTTGTCATTTTCGCGCGACTACGCGTAATCATTCAAGTAAGCTTAAACTAAGTCTATTTTCTACTATTGACTTATTGTCTAACAATTGCTTATAGCCACTGCCTGTCCTCAGCCTACTCACTAATAATAATTATTATTAATTAATCGAGCAATCGCTTCGTGCAATTGCGTTGGGCGCCATGTACAACGTTATAATGCCACGCGTTGGGCACCATATACAGTGTTATAATGCCACGCGTTGGGCACCATATACAGTGTTATAATGCCACGCGTTGGGCAACATATACAACGGTATATTTATGCATATTGGATTGATTGCATAAATTAATTAATTATCTTTTTAATTAGGTCGTAATTAAAGTGTAACTAACCTCAAGTTTGGGAGGTCATATGCGACTGTTGAGTCTTCCACTAACTCTTGCTTGTTGCCCGTGTTGGAAAGCCATGTACAACGTTATTTTTATGCATATTTTATTGTAAATGTTAATTGTTCAATTAATTAAATTATCTTGATTACAATGATTGACAATTCTTTATTTGTCTTAATGAATTGTTTACTATTGATGATATATATCTGTTCATAGAAACTTCATTACGTGTATAAACTAATTGTTTATGTTTAATATAGTAAGTTATGTCTACTACTCACTTAATTCATTTGATTCTAACTGCGCTTTGGCGTGTTGTTACAATGTTATATTTGCATTGCCTAATTGACATATAAAACCATGTAAGAAATGATAGTTAATAGTGTTCCATTCTTAGTAGCTTTCTATAACTGTGTGTTTTCATTACTGATCGTGCTTACTGCTCCAGGTTGGGCATACCATATATAATGATACACTTGGATATCATTGAATTTAAATACGTCCCGCGTTCTGGAGCACCGTATGTAAACAGGTGTTTAGGTCAATAGCAATTATATGACTCAGACACTATAAACATTTGTGAACAATACTAATTTATTTTATATATTCAAAGTTATTTTAAATTCTAAAATAAAGTTAGCGTTACTATACTATACATTAAGATACACAATGCTGCTATATTGTCTCGAACATCTCTGAATCCTCAATCCTCATCTACAAATCGATAAATGTTAATTAATTACTTTACAAATTTCAATATACCCTACTCTATAGATTCATATTCTCATTTGGGTTTACTCAGAGCAATTAAATAAATGTATAGTCTACTCAGTGGCGAGTTCTTTTTGAGTGGCAGGGCAGTGGCAACCTAATCTAATAGTACGTGAATAATAATAATTTACTTGGCGTTTGTATCCAATTTGCGGTGACTAAATGCGTACCCATTCTGCGACGAGGTCCCGGCTGTAGATAAGAAGATTAATCCACTCCACGTCATTGAATTGTGATACTCCAACTCCACTTCACTTGACACTCCGTCGACGACACTATTTGTTCCACATTTGATTCGGATACGCTCATTAACGGAAATGACTAACTGCGGTCATTCAAATATTACTTAATTGCCTTAGAACACTTTCGGTGAGGTTTTTCTGTCACTCTCGGTGTACATGCGTTAATAGTTTATGCCGCGTTCAATTAGAGCGATTGTGCCATTTATGATGCATTTTATTATGCGAATATAAATGGTTTTATTTGGACTTTAGTAAGTTAATTCGTGGCGTAATCTCACTATATTTGTCCCATGTCACTTACGTCACGGTAAAGTGATATACTGTCAATACTTAATCACACGCGTTCGATTCATAAGATTGGATATATATAACAAAGTCTGATTGAAGTTAACTCGACATTGTCTTAATATTTAACTCCCACGGTCTAATGAATTCTCTTAACGCACGGGTTAGTTCTACGGTTAATTTACTACTTCATCATTCCACTACTTTATTTCGGCGTACTACAGTTTTACATAGTTTCTGCCTCACTCCCGAACGATCTATCTGCTTGTATGAATACACTTTCATACTTTCAGAGTCCTTCTGAAAGACTCTGACTGATTGAAATTGAAATAAAACTGCACTGCTAATTGGAGTAAGATTTAAAATAGACTGACGATAATTAAAATAAGACTGAACTGAACTGAAATTTGAAATAAGACTGCTGAAATTTAAAATAAGACTGAACTCAACTTGACCGTTTGTAAATTGAAAATCGACTGAACCCTCGTTCTCTGCGAACACCTAATTTTATTACTTCAGCAACACGACCCTCTCCACGGATCGCTTACCCTTACTACCATCTCTGTCATGATTGGCTTCTCGCCTCCGATTTTGCGAAAACTCCTCCTAGATACTCGGGCTGGGGTCCCTGGTCTACTTCCCATTAGCTCTTCACCCTCGTCTCTATGGTGATGTCTTCTTAACACCCGCCTTTACCGAACTCCTTGTTCCTGATAGGTCAGTCTAGACCCCTCTCTAAACGTCTTGCTGTTCGCACCACCTCCACGTATGACGACGGACCTAATTACACGGTTGTCTGTCACACGATTGTCTTACGTTCCCTTCTGTCCTTCCCAAGCAATTTCCGTCCCGCACATGTGTGTTCCCTAACTCGGGTGTGTCGAATCGCCGTATTTTCCTCGACTTCCCTTATTACGTTCACACGCTGATGGTGGTCATCTTCCAGGAATGAACATCTGCTCTGCAGCTCTCCAAGATGCTCCGTACTTTGTGCCAGTAAACAAGTTACCCGCTGTGCGGCTATGCATGGTCTTTTGTTCTTAATTACATCCGTTCGTATACTGCCTTTGTGGAATATGTCATGTCCATGTGCAGTCGCTAACTCCCACGTGTAGGTCGACAAATACTTGCGTCCCCTTAGTACACGTTTTCTCGGTAATTGTGACGAAAAGACGTAGTCTTTTGTTTCTTTGTTATTGTAGCCTTTTGCGCCTATGTCGTTCATTCACGTCTAACATCTGCTGTGCTGAGGCATTGTCTTTCTTAAGTCATTGTCTAACGGCGGCCGTTTGGCTATAACATGCATCACTCTTGACAGTTGACGCCAGCTACAGTGCCGTTTACTCCAAAAAAAAAAAATTCTCTACAATAATTGCTTCATATGGGACTATCAGAATGTTCCGTTATACGTGCCAAATAAATTAATACTTTGAGATCTGTAATGGCTCAGTCAGAGAAGTAATGCATAACTACATCTTGACATAGAGGGGTAGGATAGAAGAGCACGAAAACATGTTCAACCTGCAAGAGCTCTTCAAACCCGGTACCTGAAACAAGGGCTTAAAAGGGCAGAAACTGGCATATATTGTGTAGTTTACAGAATTATTTAAATATGATAGTGGCTTAACTATAGCATATTGGCTGATGCTACATCATAATACTAAATTTATATCGTACTGAACTAGGTCTTCCGGTGGCTTTTTAAAACTTGATAAGGGTGATGGTACCACGGTACCCGAAGGTCTCGTCCCGTATGAAGCAGTTAGCAATTCAACAACGAATTTTGAAAATTTAAAATTACGAGAACTGTTAACAACATTATCTTTATTGAGGGTGCACCTTTTTAGATTACGATCTCTGAGTCAATCTTCACATATATCATCTTCACCATCAGGCACTTACTTATACTATCATTCACAGATTTTAGAAAAGTAAATGAAAAAAGAGGCGTCCTTTTTGATACTAAAACATTCACGGTGGCGGCAACCGTAACCACCGGAGTCGCTTTGCCATAAAGGTATACTAAAACTGAAGTACTGTATCAGCATATTATAGAATTATTATTAAATAAGTAATGTATTTTACAGATTTCGGGTTAATTAAATTGTTTGATCGAGTAATGAAACCTTAATATAAAAAAGAGGACTTCCGCGACTTCTGAGAATACCGTAACGATATTGAACACGGTAGAGAGATGTAGGACGGCCGAGAGCGAAGTGGGTCCCGGAACAGGTTCAGGATGAGGCTAATCCTTGAGATTGGTGATGTTGAACACAAACGCGTTGGACAGTTTTATATCACCATCAACGTAAAGCGCATAGAAGTTTATTAAGTGAAATTTATTAAGCCGCAGTTTACGACGTTGCAATAAAAGGATGCGTTCAGACAGTTAGAAAGTAAAAAGATAGCATTAAACATTTTTTTATTCAAAAAATTAAATTAAAAATTACAAAATTAAAATAACAATCATATAGTCAGATGTGTAGCGTGTGTGTACTGATTATTATTAAAAACACAATATAAGTATATATAAGTAAAATAAGTTTTAGATCTTGAGATGGCGTCCACAGCTGGCAAACGCCCAACCATCCTAAAATTTCTCTCCACAGCCGCTTAAACTGTAATCTATAGGACCAATTAAATACGCCGGCATTTTCTGTCTAATTTAATTCTCTCAGAGAGCTGAACAACATCGAAGAAGTAACTTGATTAATTTTATTGTATGACTTACGTCTTAACGTTCGATAATCCACTTGTCAACGCAGTTCAGAATCGAGTTGGCTTCAGTAATGCACTCAATGTGAAACCTCGATTTTGGTAACTGACATTTATTGTGTGTTTACACAGTTATATGCAGCTTAGGAGCTTTCGTTAGCGTAAGGTAATAATTCTGTGTTTTCCTTTTATGTACTTATAATTGTGTTTTACACCCAATCGTGACATATCGCTGAATCTAATCGTATGAATTTGTTTTCCCCTTCGTTATTTATCTCCTGATTGACATTACTAAGTATCCTTCCTCTAATTTTAATTCCACCCTCTCAATTATTACAGGTGCTAAAAATAATGAAATTAGCAAAATTACAGGTGTAATTATATTTACTTAATTGATCCCTTTTGAGAGAGTCTCGCAAACTCTAACCTTGAATTTCTAGGAAAAAACTTAAAGTGTATATCTGAAATTTAGAAACAACCGGTTTAATTAAAAATGTGAACACGCCTTCGTAGCCTTAAATTTGAAGTTATTTACTAAAAAAAATTTACATTTATGTTCTCGTATGCATTCATAGGGAAACGATGTGTGTGTGTGTGTGTGTGTGTGTGTGTGTGTGTGTGTGTGTGTGTAACCTTTTTTGGTGTCGTTTGTTTTTCGGATGTGACTACTTCCTTCTTCTCAAGTTCTTTCTTAAGGAGTTCCGACCACATATCTGCCATCTTCCTCAGAAAGAAGTCAGAAAGAAAGAAAGACACTTCTGAGGAAGAAATTAAAGTTGAGGCATACGTAAAGGAATGAGGAAGAAGGCGCAGCCACATCCGGAAGGAGAACAATACCAAACATACCACGGACCACTGATATCTTTACCAGGACATTTATAAATTTTTACATTCCATTTACATATTTATAAAGCCTAATATATATATAATAACGATTCATATAGTCGACCTATCAGATCGTTATATGAAAGTGTCAAACTGTGCTAGTCTAGCGGCGTAAGCAAGAGAGAGAGGGAATAATCACAGCCATCTCTGTCTAACCTCGCCACTGCTACTACTGACGCGTGCACAGACATGAAATTTTATTCAATTAATTTTATTATTAAAACTGCAATGTCTTCAAAACTAATAAATATACGGCAATTCTGAAATCTGAATAGTGTTCAGCAATTAAAGCTCTATAAGTAGCCAAAATATCAACTAATATAATTAACATTTAAAGAAGTTATACTGAAGAAGAACGCCAAGAGAGATAACTAGAGAATTAGGCTAGGTACGAATTAGGTGTTTTCACACACATACAGAGAAAGACCAAAGGAATAATATTCTGTGGTCAGATCTTTGAAAACACGTTTGCAAATACCTGTAATCAAACGATTTGCAAACAGCGGAAGTATGAAATTAGCCAGGAATTCTCTACCATCTGGACAAACTTTGTATCTATATAAACTTTGAACCTATGTGAACTTTGTATTATAAAATACCGCATTGCGGCACCTGTAGGTGACGTCACGTGTTTCATGCTATCTGCAGCCGGTCTTGAGACAGGCTGACTGCAGTCAAAATTAAATCAGTTCTTCTCCAGACTCCGAGCAGGCCACTCGTTTCAATCGCCCGCCGCGGCTAATTAAAGTGTTTCAATATTTAACACTAATAGCATGCTCACCATGCTACAATTCACTTAGACAAGTTCGGCTCATACATTGTTATGTACGCCAATATTTCATTTCTATCTTAATTCTCCGGCACTTATGCCGCGTTAAAACCTACACGCGCCAGCAATCAATTATGTCTCTTTAACTCTCAATAAACAATTATTTCTAGAAACATTATACAGTCCACTCAATTATTTCATCTCTGACCAGCTAACTCCAAATAGCGTTCCTAAGAACAACTCAAGATTCATCGAGAGCTTCTAAGACGCAACATTTTGGTCCTCCGGGCCGGATTTCACATTTTGATCATAGGGCCACATTTTGGTCCACCACGATTTCAAATACATTTCATTTAATGGGCCCAAATAAACTTTGGTTCAAGCCCAAACACTTTTGAATTTTAGATTGCTGGCCGTGGCATGCCTTTATTTTCCTAAAAACAAACTTCTTACGTGACATGCAAGATTCTGGAGAGCGTCAACTCTGAGACCACGAGACACTACAAGACATTTGTTCTACAGCAACGAGATTCCACAACTTTAAAATTATGCAGAGCTACAACGTCAAGCGTCACCCGACCAGCACAAACAGGCGGTACGCCAACTTCAAAGGATTGCCGGACGGGATCAACACGGAACCAACAGGACCGAAGCCGTTTTGAACACGCCAGGATTCAACATCCACGTGATTATAAACCTTTCATTTTTTATAATTGTTCATATATAATGCATGGTACTACAAACTGAGTAATATTTTACATTTAATATAATATTCTTAATACTTTTTACGTATTATTGTCAAGTGAGCATAAACTTTCATTTTTAACTAGATTTTTTCATGTGTACATACTGTAGGTACATAAATTTTCATTTACATAGCTGCACAATAGCGCATTAAGAAACTCAAGTGTAGTGATAGGACTATATGTATATTGTCATTTGAATAATTCATATTTTCAATAACGCTCATAACTCTTCTTTTAAAAGGGATAATAAGTATCTATTATAGTAAGTAATATATTAAGGTGTATACCGATCACTGGCTCTCGCATTATATCAAATTTTAGCAAATTATTCAAAATTACAACAATTGTTCACCTACTCTACGTTTAAATATTGTTTTCAAATCACATTTTACATTGCGGTCATGGCTGATGTGAAGGCGTTAATAAAGAAACGGGGCACAATTAAGGCGTGTATACCCCGTGTGAATACTTTCGCGGATAATTTCGATCCAGACGTAAGCGATCATCATGCATTAAAAATTAAGCTCCGCCATTTAATGGAGTTGTCCGCTAAATATGACGATATTAAGACTCAAATTGAGGCTGACGACTCCGATTTCGCATCAGCCAGTGACAGAGTTCAAACCGAGGATCATTTCTGCAATATCGAATGTAAGTTACACCATTTATTAAAACAAGTAGAGGAGGTGAACCAGAAACCGTTGATTCAAACCGAAATTACGCAAATTAAAACTCCCCCGATACAGTTAGAACCGATTAAATTGCGTTCCTTTTCAGGTAACATTATTGACTGGCAACACTACTATAATATATTTGTGGAATTAATACACGTCAGAACTGACCTGACGGATATTCAAAAACTACACTATTTGCACTCCTCATTGAGTGACGAGGCGTTAAATGTAATAAAATCTCTTCCAATTACACATGAAAATTATGCTGTAGCCATTGATTTATTAAAAAGCAGGTATGACAGTAAATTAATTGTCTCAGCTCATCACATAGGGAATGTCTTGGGTGTGAAATCAGTTCTACAAGAGTCCAGGGTTAGCATTTCCAGATTCATTGACGAGATCACCGCGAATATCAATGCCTTAAACTCATTAAATCTACCCGTAAATACATTTGAAATTATTCTCGTTCATTACTTAGCGCAAAAACTCGATAATCATACGTGTCGGCTCTGGAAAGAAAGCTTGTCGGACGAACGATTTCCTAATTTCAGTAATTTTATAAAATTTTTAAATCACAGAAGGCAGTTATTGCAAACCTTGGATGGCACGACCACCTCGGTAAGCAAGATACACGTTACCGATAAGGCTCACTATCGCAAAGCAATTAAACCGGTTAATATTAATAGGGCTATATTCCATGCTCATATCGGCAATAACATATGTCAGCTGTGCAAAGGTAAACACCGCCTTACTGAGTGTCCACAATTTGTAGCGATTACTCCACTGGAGAGAAAAAATGTTCTAATTAAAAATAAACGCTGCCTAAATTACACACGCCCAGGCCACGATCTTGCACACTGTCCTTCCAAATTTTCTTGCAGAACGTGTGCTAAACGCCACCACACAATGATTCATATATCTAACAAAAACGATTCGTCCAGGAACAATCAGTGTTCGTTAAAACTACAAACGAACAAATCTATATTATTATCCACCGCGGTTTGGATGACAACTGACCAGGCAGGTAGGAAGCATCCGGTAAGGATTTTATTAGACTCAGGTTTGCAAGCTAACTTCTGCACCATGAATTTCGCACGTCGCATAGGTCTAAAATTAATTAAATCTCAATTACCCATAACGGGTATAAATAATTCATTATCTTAAGCTGACTTCAGCACTAGGGTAAGGTTGCACTCGCGCTATAAGAATTTTAGTTTAAACATACATTGCGCTGTGCTTCCCAATATCACTAATAATCTCCCTGCGGAATCATTTGATATCTCATCTTTAAATTTACCAAAGGGCATATTCCTAGCCGACCCACAACTGAACTTCTCTTTGCAAGTCGATCTATTGCTCGGTGCTCAGTATTACTTCCAATTGATTGAACCTGTCAAATTCATCCGTACCCCACATTTTCCCATAATACAGGAGACAAAATTGGGATTAATTCTCGCAGGTAACTTGCCATATAATGTCGATATGACAAAACCGGTCTCATCGTTCATAGCATGTGAGGATAATAATGCCACTTCCTCGCAACTAAAGGACTTTTGGAAGTTAGAGGACGTTGCTATTCGTGCTCCCTCCGTTGAGGACACGGAATGCGAAAATCATTTTGTATCTAATGCTGTTCGTAATAATGATGGCAGATTTGTGGTATCCCTACCACGCAGGTTACATAATTGTTATTTAGGCGATTCTCTCTCCGGCGCTATCCGCAGATGTCCATCACTGGAACCCCCGGTCCAGCAGAAACGTAAACGTAAACGTAACCGTAAACGGATTTTACACAGTCACCCACAATGGTGGTATGGTCCATCCTGGTTATCCCACGAGTCATCATCATGGCCTATCTGTGCCTTCGATGCCCATTCCCCCTGCACTCATCCCGAGCTTGAGCAGGAACAACGAAAACAGGTCCAAACCTCATTGATTGTCGCATCATCCACATCTAGTTATTTTGAAAACTACTCATCGCTTTCAAAACTCCTTCGCGTGTTTCTTATTGCCGTCGATTCATTCGAAACGCTAGGCTTCCTACAGAGGATAGGAACACTTCTTTTTTAACCTCCCATGAGTTACATGGTACACTTTTGGTTTTTGTTCGCCAGTCCCAGAAGTCGTACTTTGGCATCGAAATCAAGGAGCTTGAGGCGCAACGCTGCATCCCTAATAACAGTAAAATTATTTCACTTAACCCCTTTCTGGACAAGTCAGGAATATTACGCGTAGGAGGACGTCTTCAGCACTCCCAGCTTAACTACGAGAGCAAACACCAAATCATACTACACCCACACTTTCATCTCAGCAAATTAATTATACAAATTAATTACACCCTGGTGTACAATTGACTCAGTTCTCTCTACGACGGAAATTTTGGATAATTAACGACAAATCTTATACACGTTCGGTAATATATAAATGTATCACCTGTTTTAGATTCCGTGCTAGGGGCGCAAACCAATTATTAGGACAATTACCCCTCTCCCGTGTCACGCCTGCTAAGCCATTTTCCCAGTCTGCAGTCGACTATGCCGGTCCGGTATTTGTACGTCATGGCGGGCAGCGTTCAAGATCAACGTCAAAGGCTTATATTGCTTTATTTATATGCATGACCACTAAGGCCATTCACCTGGAACTAGTCTCAGATCTGACATCAGACGCCTTTATAGTGGCCTTAAAACGGTTCATTGGGCGTAGAGGTATCCCTGATAAAATATTTTCCGACAATGGAACAAATTTTCGTCGTGCAAGTAGCACACTGCACGAATTACATAAACTTTTGCAGTCTAAGGGTTTTGAGCAGTCCGACCAGGATTTTACCAGTGCCCAAGGCATTAATTGGTTCTTTATTCACCCCTCAGCACCGCATTTCGGCGGCCTGTGGGAAAGCGGAGTCAACAGCGTCAAGTTTCATCTGCGGCGCGTGGTAGGCGGAACCATTCTTACTTTCGAGGAGTACTATTCGATCCTAACTCAAATAGAGGCCTGCCTTAACTAACGCCCCTTGTTTGCCGTCTCCAATGACTCTAGGGACCCTGAACCTTTAACTCCAGCTCATTTCCTGGTTGGTTCTCCGCTCACTGCACTCCCGGAACCTGACTATTCCCAAGTCAATATTAGTCGTTTGGGCAGATGGCAGCTGCTCCAAAGATTCACCCAATCCATTTGGAACAGGTGGTCAAAAGATTACTTGCACCAGTTGCAACAGCGCAACAAATGGCGCATTACGTCAAAAATTTGACTCCCGGACAACTCGTCCTTATTCTAGATGACAATTCCCCCCTCTTCAGTGGAAACGCGGGGTAGTCACGAATGTTTATTCTGGTCAGGACTCAATAGTGCGCGTCGCGGATGTTCGCACCGCTAATGGTACCCTACGTCGACCCATCCATAAATTATGTCCACTTCCAGTAGACTCCGACTAATTTTATGAGCATTCTTGCGACATGCAGCATTGTATCTAACATTTATCATGCTTTCTATTTGTTGTTTGTATTATAGTATTATTAAGTTTTTATTATTTTATTCCTATGTATCATTATCATGTTATTATTATGTTTTTGAATTTTTTGGGGATCATGATTATAATATTATTGTATCAATTATTATGTTTTTCACTATTGTATTTACTCTATGGTTGTGTATTTTTGGATTTTTGGGGATTGTTATTCCAATATCATGCATGTAAATTATTATGTCTTTGTCATTGTATTATTACCTGTTGCATATTATTGAATTTGTGATCATTATTATACTATTATGTACTGTTAACTATTATGTCAATCATTATGTATTATGTATACTCATACAATCATATTATGCATTTTTTCATCATTTGGATATGTCTATCATTGCTATGTACTATTGAATGTTGATATCATTATACTAATACTATGCATGTACATTATTATGTCTTTATTATTGTATTACTATATTGAATTAGTTTTTGAGGATGTTTTCTTTTATATAAATTAAGGGGTGTCACTTACTTTTTGTTAAAAATTAAATGTATGTATTTACTGAACATATGTTAATGCTTCAAGAAAGATCATGTTAATTACATAAGCACCTTTATTTTTATCATGAGTTTTTATTTTTGTACATTTTCTAGCACAGATATTGTTTTGTTTTGCTTTTGAGTTTTGCCTCATAGCTTATTGAATTTTGTTATTTACCGATTTTTATGTTAGAGATGATTTACTTTAAACAAAAGGTCAATTTAATGTATAAGGCTTTCAAGTATATTGTATATTGTCTTTGTATATAACATTTGATAATAATCACCATGTACTATTCACAATTACTTAAGTTGCAAAATCGTCCCGATTTTGTGCGGGCAGTATGGACAAACTTTGTATCTATATAAACTTTGAACCTATGTGAACTTTGTATTATAAAATACCGCATTGCGGCGCCTGTAGGTGACGTCACGTGTTTCATGCTATCTGCAGCCGGTCTTGAGACAGGCTGACTGCAGTCAAAATTAAATCAGTTCTTCTCCAGACTCCGAGCAGGCCACTCGTTTCAATCGCCCGCCGCGGCTACTTAAAGTGTTTCAATATTTAACACTAATAGCATGCTCACCATGCTACAATTCACTTAGACAAGTTCGGCTCATACATTGTTATGTACGCCAATATTTCATTTCTATCTTAATTCTCCGGCACTTATGCCGCGTTAAAACCTACACGCGCCAGCAATCAATTATGTCTCTTTAACTCTCAATAAACAATTATTTCTAGAAACATTATACAGTCCACTCAATTATTTCATCTCTGACCAGCTAACTCCAAATAGCGTTCCTAAGAATAACTCAAGATTCATCGAGAGCTTCTAAGACGCAACACCATCTCAAACTTGTTAAGGAGAGTTTGACCGACCTGTTCGATATTGTTTCAAATGGAAAACACATGATTTATTTGGAACAACCAATCACAACCCTGTATTAGTAGTAGACGCTAACTCAGAATGAGGGAATTGATCACTCTTCGTTTGGGCATTAAATAAGCAAGACGTGTGTTAAATACGATCTCAATTGCACAAACAACGCAAAGTATTTATTTAATAAACAGTTCGCGAAGTGGTCCGCAGTAGTAGAGGAACTAGTAAAGTTCAATAAATAATCTCGCTGCGTAATAACTAATTAATTAATTAAATAATAAATAAATAAATAATTAATTAACAGTGATGTGACCTGTGTACCAGAGTAGCTACAGCATCTGTAATTGTCCAGGATCATCAGTCAACGTTATTGGTCAACATCATTTCTTCTGAGCCGAACCATCAAAAGGAGTATCTCTACTGATTACTATCTACGGTCGACGTATCAATCAGATAAGAAATACATTCATTGATCAATGAACATAAAATAACAAAATAAATAATTAAATCAATAAACATTTTTAAAAGACACTATATAAATTCAAATTTTGTATTTAATTATTAAGATTAGATATAAAGTAATATAGGGGTGTTGAATGGAGAGTGAGGTGTAGTATTGAACGTGCAAATTATTGCAGACCAGTTCTTTAGCACTGGTTTGGGTGATATAAAAATCTCAAAGTAAACCAGATAAGAGCAATTGGTCGTTTAGACGTTTTAATCTTCACTTTTCAAGCACACTCATTAACCAATAAGATTTATGTTAGCAATAAGTCATTAAATTAACTTTTTAAAAAATTAATTAATAACAAAGTCATTAATTAAACAAATTTCAACATTTTTAAGAGTTATTTGTAACGATTCCCCTTAAATATTCCACTCACTGAACGAATCCTGAGATAGTGTGTCTCTGTGCTCTGAGCTAAGCTGAATCCGTGTCATTTGTATCTGGGATTTGTTCTGGCGCCCAGGTAAAGTAAAAAGTCACGGGTAAGTAAGATTTGTTCTATCATTATATACAGAAAATAGATAGATAGACATAAGGTCTTTATAATATATATATATATATTTCCTGGGAAGAATCGGGAAGAAAATTACATTCTATTGCTGGAATCTTTCTCTTTCCAGCAAGCCGAAGACTTTCTTTTTGCATCCCGCCATATTCCACTACCAACATTTGTGGTCAAAACGAGATAACCAGGAAGCAAATTTTGAATAATAAAAGAGAGGAAGATAGAAAATGAAGGCTATCTTACATGAAAAAAAAGCGAGAGCGCGATTGTGTATTGACATTCTGATATCGTTTGATAGTTTCTATCCCCTTTCGGGAAGAACGGGCGCTTTAAATATGGAGTCCTGCACCATTTATGTATGAATTCTATGTACTTTCATCTATAAACATGCAACGTTAAAGATGTGTTGAAAATTAAAATCTGAATTTCTATAAATGAAATCTGAAATGTACCCAACAAGTTGTAGTAGACTTATTTCACCGCCATTAGCAAAGGCTCTTGTGTAGATAACAGTTCCGTCACATTATAATTTCATAAATCCGTTTGAAATTTATTACCGTGGCTCAGTTACGAAGAGAACACTCTGTGACTGCAGCTAACTTCTCTGACTAAAGTTCCATACAGTAGGGATGCTTCTCGACTTTATACCTCGCCGTTTCTGTGTTACGAGGGGAATATTTGAAGCCACTTATCATACAAGTGATATAGTTTTCTCAAAATAACGCTGTTTGTCATTCTCTCTCTCTCTCTCTCTCTCTCTCTCTCTCTCTCTCTCTCTCTCTCTCTCTCTCTCTCTCTCCCCTCTCCTTCTTATATTCTATTTTGTCCTCCGTCCGACTCTTTCGTGTCACCGGAGATTTTGTCTTCCACCAGATTCTTTTCTGAATAGACCTACTTAAAATTTTATAATCCTTTTATCTAAAACCCAAAATTGTATTTTTTATAAATTACGGAATCAATACGTATTCGTTAGTTAACTTCACGTTCCCGAAGAATAATTAAAAGAATTCTCCTGCGTTTGTGGTTATGAAATAATTGCTTCCACATGAGCAATAATGTACTGACGTTTTAACTATCCGAAAACGCTAAACAACTTTGTCTTTTTCATTACGTTTGGCGAAAGACGTACTTTATTGTCATTGAATTTTTTCACTTTAACGATAACCAATAATAGTAACGACTGCCCTAACCTTAACTCTTCAATATTTATTAATATTTTATGTTTATATACTACTCCAAGTTTATGTTACATATTAATATATATTTCAAGCCATATGTGTACCTTTATTTTCCATGAACCATTTGAATGGTTGACTTTCAAGCAAACTATCTGAAGAAAACTACTAGTACCAAAATTAAACTGTTTATCTTCTATGGTATTCCTCATTTGCTGCTAGTTTTTACATACATCACACACTACCAGTAGACTATATTCTGTATGTGCGTATTTTTGCAGAACACACACGCACACACACACACACACACACACACACACACACACACACACACACACACACACACACACACACACACACACACACACACACACACACACACGTAAACACTTTTTGCGTCGTTTCCAAGTTAGTGTATAATTTAATCTACTGTATGTCCATTTATATATTTCTTAAGTTATATAAAGTACTTCACAAGATTCAAAATTAGGAAGGCTGAGGATGGAAACACAAAGTGTCCCGAAACATGTTCCAAATAAGGGAAAAACATCTTGAGGTAAAGTTATTATATATATTGTAACAGTACACAGGATACATTTAAGTGGAATACTACTGCTATATAACATTTTCTGATGGCCATAGACATGGTTTAAATTGATTTTGTTCTTTCTTTGTAAAGTAGTCATAAGTTTTGAACCAAGCTATGTTTAAAAAAGTATGTTATGTCAAAATGTTCAAAATTTTATTCTCTTTTATGTCATGTGAAATATTTGTGCGTAAGTACGCGGGTGATTTACATTTTATTTAATAACTTCGAGGGAAATTAATATTTCGTTCTGAAACTTGGACATACTATTCTCATGGTTACAAGCTACATTTTCCGTATACTTAATTCTCCACACCTATAATTTTTATATGTTTTTTTAAATGAATTCAATCTTCTTTTATTCTCGTTATCTTCAAGAAAGTAATACAATTTATAGATTAGATCTAGACAGGCCTTTGCAGAATCGGACAGAGTTTAAGCCTGATTTCAGTCTATCTGTGTTCTCATCTGTGAAGTTGCTAAAGTTTCAACCAATCAGAGGGTCTAAAATGTATTCAGTTTGGTCCTCTGTCGAGAGCACTTCGGGCAGTTTCTTATAAGGACTCGTTATAGAAAGACGTACTCGCGGCCACGAATTTTTGCGTGACAAGACAGGTCGTTTTCCTTTAAACTTAGAAGTTGGTTCACGGTTCGAAGTCTTCGAAACACCACTTACAGAATTCAAATAAAAAAAATGATCATTCTAGTGCTTTCCCGCGTATAGTAGAAGATATTCGCTAGGAGTAAAATATCTGCCGAGATATTTTGATACATACGCGAGTACACTTCAAGAATCAAGAGTTTGTGCAAGATCAATACATACAGATCTATTTTACCCAGTTTTAAAATCCATGAGATTAATTAAAATTTAGATTATAAACAATAACAGTTCGTATCGCAGTGTGCGTGGGTGCAAAGACGTGAATTGTCAGCATTAGTGATCTTCGAACAGTCTACGGGCAGAGTTGTAGCAGTCATCAGTCGAGCTGGGTATGCGGAGCGTCGAGTGGGTACACAAACAGTGGATTTCAACAGAACACGTAACATAATTGTAAAGCAAGCCAATAGACTCAATTTTGAAAGACAAATTTTTAAATAAACAGTTTTACAGTATAAATTAATAAGACAATAGTAAATTTTAATGTTTGAATTTATTAAATTTTCCTACCTCCAGATATTGACTCTGTTGTAATAATTTCTATATTACCTATCTATGCAGTTTTAAAATGGAACCGTTGCATAGATAGTATTTGGCGCCGTCAACTTGGGGCACGAGTTAAATAGTTAATACGATTTTAGGTTATGAATTTTAATTATTGTGTATAGACTAAGTTTTATTTGAACTGTGTTTTATATTTTAATATTGTGTCGCAGGGAATGTATATAAACGGTTGCATATTCTCTGTGAAAAAAATTATTTTGGACCATAGAACCACTATTAGAACTTTGAAGAAAAAACAAAAACACTAAATGGCGCTGGGAAGAGAGACATGAAGCGGCACTAAACGCAACAAAGGATTTATTTACAAAAAATCTGCATGTATTCCATCCAGAGAAGGAGGGGACGTACGTGTTAAATTGCGACGCTTCAGACTATGCTATAGGTGGAATATTGTACCAGCAAAGCGGAATGACAAAGGCGAACATAAAGTCATCGCGCATGTCAACAGATCCTTGAAATGTGCTGAAAGGAATTATTTCACGTCTGAAAAGGAAATTTTAGCCATAGTTTATAGAATAAGTAAATTTAGGTACTATCTTGTAGGGCAAAATTTTGAGATTTTGTCAGATAATCAAGCGCTATCATTTCTTCTTAAATGTAAACTATCAAATGCTCGTATGTCACGTTGGATTATGGCTACAGGAGTATGACTTTAGCATAAAATACTGTAAGGCAAGTGAAAATAAAATGGCCGATACTGTAAGTCGTTATCCGCCAGTAGAGCAAGAAAACTATTCTGGGACTAAAAATGAAATACAAATTTTAGCAATTAAGTATGTTTTACCCGATAATTTAAAAACTCAACTTAAAAACATTAGTATGGAACAACAACGTGATGAAAAGTTAAAAAAATTAGTCAAGAAATTAAAGATAGGGAAAATGCAAAATACCAAATTGTTAATAATACATTATATAAGCTTATTGATGGGCAATGGAAAATCATGGTTCCAGATAACATCGTTGAGGACCTGACTTGGGCATGTCATGAGAGTTTAGCACATGCGGGTGTGGGTGTACTTAACACTTAGAGAAGACTTCATCTGGCTGAACATGTCTAGAAAAATAAAATCTATACTGCGAACCTGCCATACTTGTCAAACATCAAAATACCCCAACCAGCATACCTACGTTGAAATGGGTAATATTGTAACACGTGATAAGAATGAATTGTTATGTATTGATTTTCTAGGACCACTACCACATGCAGCTAGGGGAATGAGGAATCTTGTAGTTTGTACAGACGCTTTCTCCAAGCATGTTAGTTTATATGCTGTTGGCCGACCGACAACTGAGGCAGTTCTTAAGGTAATTCTTGAGAAATATGTTCCAAACTATGGGCATGTTAAAAAGATATTATCGGATCAAGGTAAGCAATTTCAAAATAAGAAATGGCAATCTGAGCTTGAGAAGCATCACACATACAGGCAGTATTGACGGCGATCTGGAGTCCTCAAGGTAATCTTGCGGAGAGGGTAAATAGGGAATTAGGAAGACTATTCAGGACGTACTGTAATACCAATCAGAGTAAATGGCCTGAATATCTCGAGTTTTTCGAGCAAGCCATCAATGGGAATTACAACGATAAGACTGGATTCACACCTAATGAGCTAAACTCTGGAGAAATGCCTAGGCGTGTATGGGATGAATATGTAAAGCGAGTTGCCACACAAAACTTACCTGTTCCAATCGACGTTAAGCGTTTAGAAGCTAGAAGGCGTATTAAAAAGAGTGCAGAGGAAGGAACGCATAGAAACGTTTAATGCGGAACATGAACTTCTAAAATTCAAAGAAGGCGAATTAAAAGCGTTAAACGTTGGTCGTAATGAAAATAACACATCTGCTAAATTCTTTAGGTTATATAATGGACCTTTCTTATTATCTGAGAAGTTGGTAAAAATACTTACATTGTTACTAATCCTACAACTAACCGTACTATTGGTAAATTCCATGCATCATCTTTATGCAAATATTATGTTAAAGAATAAACTGTTCATGTATATCAGGGTATATGAAGTATGACTGTATTGAAACAAATTGTATAAAAAATAATAAATGTATTCAGTATGTGAGGTGAGATGTCGGAGTATGTGGAGAAATGTTTGGAACCTGTCTAAGATAAGGAGACATGACGTCATCAAATGTTATAATGGCTTATCTTGTGAGGGCATGGTATTCAAAATATGACCACGTGTAATAGTTTATGTTCCTTCTGTCAAAATGGAACTGTCAAACAGAGTTGATATAATTTAGTTTTGGGAAGAGTATTTATTAATTTGAATTTATTTCTTGTTTATATTTTTTGGAAATGATATATTATTTGTTTTTTTTTAAAGTTTGTAAACATGTAAACAAATTTTTTTTTTATACGTGGAGGGGATAATCCTGCAACAGTACACAGGATATGAAAGTCATTTAAGTGGAATACTACTGCTATATAACATTTTCTGATGGCCATAATCATGTTTTAAACTGAGTTTGTTCTTTCTTTGTAAAGTAGTCATAAGTTTTGAACCAAGCTATGTTTAAAAAAGTAAGTTATGTCAAAATACTCACAATTTTATTCTCTTTTATGTCATGTGAAATATTTGTGTGAAAGTGCGCGGGTGCGCGGGTGATTCACATTTTATTTAATAACTTCCAGGGAAATTAATATTTCGTTCTGAAACTTGGACAGAGTATTCTCATGGTTATAAACTACATTTTCCATATACTCAATTCTCCACACCTATAATTTTTATGTTTTTTTAAAATGAATTCAATCTTCTTTTATTCTCGTTATCTACAAGAAAGTAATACAATTTATAGATTAGATCTAGACAGGCCTTTGCAGAATCGGACAGAGTTTAAGCCTGATTTCAGTCTATCTGTGTTCTCATCTGTGAAGTTGCTAAAGTTTCAACCAATCAGAGGGTCTAAAATGTATTCAGTTTGGTCCTCTGTCGAGAGCACTTCGGGCAGTTTCTTATAAGGACTCGTTATAGAAAGACGTACTCGCGGCCACGAATTTTTGCATGACAAGACAGGTCGTTTTCCTTTAAACTTAGAAGTTGGTTCACGGTTCGAGGTCTTCGAAACACCACTTACAGAATTCAAATAAAAAAATTGATCATTCTAGTGCTTTCCCGCGTATAGTAGAAGATATTCGCTAGGAGTAAAATATCTGCCGAGATATTTTGATACATACGCGAGTACACTTCAAGAATCAAGAGTTTGTGTAAGATCAATATACACAGATCTATTTCACCCAGTTTTAAAATCCCTGAGATTACTTAAATTTAGATTATAAACAATAACAGTTCGTATCGCAGTGTGCGTGGGTGCAACGACGTGAATTGTCAGCATTAGTGATCTTCGAACAGTCTACGGGCAGAGTTGTAACAGTCATCAGTCGAGCTGCGTACGCGAAGCGTCGAGTGGCTACGCAAACAGTGGATTTCAACAGAACAAGTAACATAATTGTAAAGCAAGCCAATAGACTCAATTTTGAAAGACAAATTTTTTAAATAAACAGTTTTACAGTATAAATTAATAAGACAATAGTAAATTTTAATGTTTTAATTTATTAAATTTTCCTACCTCCAGATATAGACTCTGTTGTAATAATTTCTATATTACCTATCTATGCAGTTTTTAATTGTATCGTTGAAAAAAAAATATATATATATATATATATATATACGTAACGTCACAGAACGTTCCATAAAGGAAATTAATTGCAAAGTAAATTATCATAAGAGGAAGGTGAAACGAACAGTATCGAACCCAAGTAATCCAAAAAATTTTGTAATATTGTCCGATAATTAATATCATTAACATGTAAAAACGACAAAGACTATGACCAAGACTCAAACCCCATATCTTGTTTAAGTGAAGAACAGAATAAAACTGATAATGTATTGTAAGAGAAACATATAATCTCAGAAATGACCAAAATGAGGTCATAACATATTAGAAATGTAACTCTGAATAGAGCATAAAAACCCATTTATTGTAAAATAATAGACAAGATCTATTATTATACTTTATAATATAAATAAAATAAATGTATTAAAAGATTTGAATACATCATTAAAAAGGATGTAAATTAAAATAAAAAATATATAAATGTTATGACAAAAAAAATCAAGGTTTTGGAGTTGAGACCACTCACTCAGATTTTATGTGAAAATTAATTATTATAGAATTAATATAAAAACTATATGTAAATGTCAATTAGACAAAGACAAACAAATTATTTTAAATAGAGAAAGCTGTAAATTGATTAGAAGTCAATTAAAATAATCAAAAACAGTGTTAAACTGAAAACATGTGATGAACATATAAAATTGTAATATTTATGAATTTAATGTTATCAAAATGCAACAAAATTGTATTTTAAAGTTGAACCACAATATAAAGTAACTATACTTATTTATATGTCCACCTAAAACACTTTAACAGTCAAGTTATGAAACTAGTTACCTATACCATACTAGGCTGAGACCAAAAAACAATCATAAAAATAGTCATATTTGACAGACTAATTGTATAATATTAGAAAAAATATAGGAAAAAGGTACAGTTCTATAATGTACAATGGAAACATACTTGCTCAATTGAAGACAAGCTAAATTCATAGAGAATTTTTAAATATAAAAGTGAAAATTGTCACACCCATGAAATAACTCATCTGTACAAAAACAGTGAGATGCTAAGTAATATTACAATAAGAATAAAATGTATTAGGATAAGCCAGGTATTCCCAAAGATAAACAGTATAACAAACTCTAAGTGAATACCCAAAAATCTCATATATAATATCGAAAAAGACAAAATTACAATAAAAACCAGTGACAAAAAACTAGGCCATATGTAATGCTTACAGAAAAATGAACTTATTTATATGTGTTATATGCTTTAATATTTGCTTATTTTGTTATGTAAAGATAATTATGTTATGTATTAATGTTATAGCAAGAGCCAAGCAACTTCATAACATTTTATTAATTAGAAACTTAGAATTTTGTACAAACACTACAAGGTAAGAATTGTATTTTATGTTAATTTATTAGATTTAATTTATTCAAAACCAATCGTGAATGGTATCATTTTATTCAGTTGAAAGCAGAGAATCCAAAAATAATAATGGCATGCAGATTGTAAGTAGTTCTGTAAAATTGTTTGACAAATACCAGAATAATTTCAGTAATATCCTTTAGTAGGAAGAACAAGAAGTTTTTGTTCTTAAGCTTCTACGGAAGTCGAATTTGTTCCATGATGTTGTATTTGCATATTCTCGAACGTTCCAGAAGAAAATTTTACTCAAAAATACCGGGAGTCATGTATAAAAATTAAAACAATGCACCTTACACAGAGTATAAAAGGAAGACAAAATTTGACACAAAAAACACTTTATGCTTTGAATCCACAAGAGACACTTCACCTATGAATCCGATCATCTAATCCCAGGCGAACTCGAAGAAGAGGAAGTCAACCCGAGTACTCAGAAAGGCTTTTTCCCGTAACAGACAAAAGACAGACTTAACCTATATCAGGAGTATATCGCTAAAAGGCTAACGTGTTGTTGAATAGAGCAATAACACGCCATATTTAATAGAAACACACACAGCCAAATATCCAGCGGCCCTGAAAAGGACCGATTTTAATAGAGAAGAATCAATTTTGCTGGTATTTACGAAAATAATCAGACTTTGACAAAACCCCCAACCAAATTACTAACGCAAAGCCTACTACATTGAGTTGGAACTAGCGCTGAGACGGCAGAATAGAGAGGCCAGGCAGTCAGCTGTTTTCTCGCCGCCAAGAATTCAAATCATAGAAACAGTACGATTTTCATTTCAATAGTGCGGAGTTTTAAAACCGTAATTTGACTTATAAATAGTTACCAGTGAGTGAGGAACGTAAACACGAAGAGGCGCAAGATTGGAATCGTTCCCAAGAACAGTGTCCAGTGAAGGAAATACTTACCTACCGGAACGTGAGTTGTTCAAAAATTAAAATCATTTTTACCTGGTATCCTTGTCACACAGTTGTACTACACATGTCAAACACCTTCAAATCACACAAATTTTGTAAAGCATCCCACTGATTTGTCTTGATAGTTCAAAGGAGTCACGTCCTGAGTATAAAGTTTTTTCAAAGATTCAATTCATGCTATTCAACTGAGCAATAAAATATTTATTAGCCGATACTTAATTAAAATCTTGTCAATAATTTTTGTAACTCTGCAATTTTGCTTAATTTGATTGTTAGTCCTTCAGACGATTTTTATGAAAAGAAAGATCATTAAACATAAGTTATTTGCAATTCAAATTGTCTTGTTCACATTTTTTTCTATAATTAATTTAACAACTCAAAAATCAATTTTTAATAATAATAATTTCTTGGACCAAATATCCAAGTGGCGCCCACATACACACATTAGCATAAGTTGTGTTTGCAGGACAACATCGTCGCAGAGAAACCGGCAATTCGTAAATACAATTGCGCGGAGTGTAACACCCGACAAAAGACTTGACATACACGATTACCATTAGTTATAATATATATATATATATATAGCAATATGTGAGATTTGGATATAAAATAATAATTTCACTCTTAATATATGATAGCATGTTTCAATGAGAATTGGTCAAAGTAAAAGTTGCGTGTTGGAACATTGTAATATAGACACAATAAGAATCATGTCATAATTGTTAGATTAAGTTGATTTTTGACTGTATAAAGAAACATATGAGTTTTGTGAAGTAGTGCGAACGTATGCATAGGCATATGGCGAGTGGGCGTGTGCGCGTGTGAATAACTGTGTTACAAAATAACAATAAAAACGAATTAAATTAAATTATTATTGTGTAAATCAAATGTCCGACATAAGACTTATACCAGAATGTACATAAAATAAAGACCAATCTGGTAGTAATGTTTGTTAATAATATAAAGAACAAAATATATGAGTTTTTTCATACAAATGGTTTTATCGTCCACAAGAAAAGCAATAAAATTATACCGGTTTTATTTGCACGTTTTACATTGCCCATATGGAATTTCTTACAAGTAGAATGTTATCTGGACTATAACGTAAGGGTGAGGGAGCGGTTTTGACCAATGACATTGGCTAATATATCAGTTGATTTGATCAGTGATGGGATGTAAATCAGTCTAGCTTAGAGCTCAGAAGAAGCAGTCTCGTTACTCTCTACAACGTGTAATCGTTAACTCTGATTTAGTACGTTATGTCTGTCAGGAGTTTTTGAACACTAATAGTAAAGTGCCGACTGAATAATCGAGTGCTAATTCGATAACAGTTCGGTTTAGGAACAGTAGTTCCTAACTAACTGTTCGGTAACAGTTCGGTTCGGTAACAATTCAAGATCGTCGGTTTAGGAAATGTATGAACACATCAAGTTGCTGGAGCTACATAATTAAGTAATAATTAATAACTAATCATTGTTCATAGAAGCACCCAACCCGTACAACGACCCTGAGAGCTGGAAAGCAGGAGGAGATCCTGAAGAAGAACCACAGGAGGAGCGGCGGTATCCTGACGACTACCTGAAAAGTGCATCTGTCAACACTCATCAGGAAACGAGGAGAAACACTGGATTATTCATCACATCAGGAAAGTGAACCCATTTATATAAAGCTAAATAAAACAAACCAATAAAACAAATAACTAAAAAGACAGAGAAACTTGTAGGAATTAAGATATATGTTATTAGAGTGTAGGAATTATTTTTAAGTATAAACTGAAGGTCAATAGAAACTGTTTATTAATTTTTATTTAAACAGAACGATTAATTTATTTTATTTGTATTAAAAACTGTCTATTAATTTTTGTTATGCTAACATAAACTCTAGTAAATTCTGTGCAGTCTAAAATTAAGAAAACCGTTAATTAAAGTCAAACATTTTAATATCTAGATATCGGCTGTTTATTATATGTGACCTTGTACATCGCAATATATATATACTGTAACGAAGAAATTTGTACGTATTCTGAAATAGTGTACGTTTTGTGTGTTCGCCTCACACTGGTGTCGTTACTTTATATGTTGCGCTAACGATGTCCGTAGCGATTCTGCAATTACCAGTACAACGCGAGTGGAAACCTTACCCGTTTATCAATAGATGATCATAAATCCCGGGTGGTGCCAAATTGTTTAATTAAAACAATTAAATTAAAATATAGGATAGTTAAGCGTTCTCAGCTGTGACGGTCTTGTGAATTCAATTATTCCCGCTTGTACGGGTTTGTAAATCTCGCTGATAGTTCGCCGAGTTTCCGACGTGAGCGCTTACCGTTCTCTTTGCTGAATAATACACAAGTTATATAATACACTTCCCTATGATATAAAAACAGTGGTTACACTCTGTACTAGTTTATTTAATTGCGATTTGGATTTATTTAGTGATATGTAAAATTATATCTTTTGTTATTATACAAATTTGCACCGACAATTATTATAAGACAAATATCTCAGGATTCGGCGAAGCGATCTGAGCGAAATTATTCAGTCAACATGGCGACTGCTACCGTTTGTTTACAATCAATTCCGTTCAGATTCTGGATTCTTGTGATTACGAAAGAAATATTAATAATGATTACAATAAAGTACACTACCTTACATTATTTGTACTTAAATAATATAATGTGTAATTATAATTTGTTCCTGAAGTGTGGTAAAGTGTGTTTCAAAAGTTCGTAGTTTTCATACAGGTTACTTTTCTTAGTTAACAAAATCTCAGTGTTTTATTTTTTTAATTAATCTTTAAAAGAAATAAAATTCAGTTTATAGTGAGAGTTCAGATTACTGTGAGAAAAATTTGAAGTGAATTTATTTCAGAAATTCGGGTAATGTAATAATGCTTATCAAATCAGTCGACTGGTGGTGTACTGTCATTCAGTTGTAATGGAATGGGGCTTCAATAGTCGTCAATTTTCAATTATCTGGGGCTTAAGTACTTATGGCATCTTTTTCATGTTAGTTGTAGAAATTTATTCATTTAAAATTTATTTAAATTGGTCCTTGGCATCAGTTAAATGTTCTCGTCCCTCATCTGCTTCTTACGTTTTCATCTTTTTGAATTTTGATTACTTTTTATACATTTTAGATTACAATTTTGATCATTCATGGCCTGGCATCTATTCTGGAAGAGCGTCACTTATTGAATAATAAGATTTAACGGAAAATTCGTAACCAACGTTCGTTGTCATGGTTACTAATAGCTTTTGATTGGCTTAGCTTGACTTAAGAGCATTGTTATCACATTTGAATTTTTATTCAAAATCACTGTATATCTTCTGATTGCTATTATTCTTACGCCTTCCTCTCTATGTATTAAATATTATCACTACTGTTTGTATTTTCTTTCAAAGATCATTTTGACATCCCATAAGGTTGGGTTTTCTAATGTATTATGTTTGGACAATTATTTTGATATTTGTTAATTACATTTCTTTTTTATTTTAAGTCCTTATTCTAACATTTATCTTTAGATCTGGTTCACAAATTATCCTTGGCTAGTTGCTTGCCTTGGATTTGCTAATATTTTTGTTAGTTTTTTACAATTTGTAGTTATTTGTTTTTTACAGTTAGGCATTTCATAGGCCTAAGTAGTAACTGATTATATTTACTCATTTTATACAAATTACATCTTAATTTATCCTCATACAGGTTTTGTTTTGTTATTATAAATGATTTGTTTACTTATTGATATGTTTTGGATCTGTTTTTATTATAATTGTATGTTACCATTAGTTTCTATATTACAGTTTGTTAATTATTTCCTAACTGATTTTCCAGTGTTATTAGATCTGTATTCCTTCTATTGACTTATTTTGCCATTGTTAACAACTAGGCTATTACTTACTATTCTATATTATATAAAACATAACATCTAGGCCTATGGTCTGTATAATTCGTTCAGCCATATCCTATTTATAGATTAAATTAAACAATTTTTGAACAGTTATTATGCACTGTTTGCTTACAATTCGTTTCATTCTTACTTATCTTTTGGGTGATAAACATCATTACACCATTTAAACTTACTTAATTGATTATCCCTTAGAACATGGGGTGTTTATTTTATTTTGCTCTTATTTTCTTTATTATATTTTTCTTATACAAACTCTATCTTCTAGCCATGGCAACTCTAACTATTAACCTTCCATGGGATTCCCCCTTTGAATAATATTGTATCCCTTACTTACTTACAATTAAACTTAATGCTATCAATAACAAGATTCTTATTAAATAATATTGTTCACCATTAATCATTTAGTGTTCATCACAGATTATTAAGTGTTTACACCTATCAATAGGGTTTCTCATTATTTTGGGGTTTTACACTTTCACTTTTGCACTTCTTAAATTTTATTTTAAGTGTTATTAGTGGGTAATCCCTAACATTACTTTCTCTTTGTCACTCAGTTATGTTTACTTTCTCACTATCTCTCTCTTTACAAATGTTATTTATACGATTAATAAGTTCACGTCTTTATAGAGTTCTTTATTACATTTAAACTCTATTTCTTTGGTTAGTGTACTTTTATTTTTCTCATTACTTTATTGGGTTTTATCAATTATCATTTACATTTATCATTTAATCGATAATAATAATTATCTTTTACATTGGTTAGTTATTGGTTTCGTTTCCATTATTATATTTGAGTGTATCATTTCTCCTTTTTCTATTCTATATTATTTGTTTGTGTCTTATCATTTGATTTCATTTTATTTCCTTTATACTTGTTTTGTTCCATTTTCATTTTCCTCCTTCTTCGATTTCATTTTATTTCCTTTATATTTCATTTTATTTTGGTTTTCCCCTTTTCATTTGGTTTCATTTTATTTGGTTGTTTTGGTCAATCATTTCATTCAATCACTTGGGTTAGGTCATGTAGTCGTTTGTCGCGTCATTGTCATTTTACTTTCATTAGTTTAAACACTTTATATAGTTGATTCATCATTTTTATCCCTGGTACTGGGGTGGCTTATTTGTGTTGTAACAATATATATTGTAACGTAACAGAAATGCGGTCCTCGACGTTACATAAATAGAATATTAAAATTAGAACAGGGAAGAAAATATTTTAATTTTCCACACTTATAAAAAGGTCAGAAAATGAACCCAGCATTGTTTAAAAGTAATAAGAATGCAAGGTAATAATAATAATAAAAAATAAGCATGTAATAATGATAATATTGATAAACCTCAAGGTTCAGTGAGAGGTAAATAAAAAACATTGACAAATATTGTAAAAAGAAAAACTAATGTTGACTATTTCAGAGTAATTGATGTTTTTAGAATAGATAAGAATGAGTAAATAGTGTATGACCTGAGTTACTCAAAAATAATTGTTATGAATTGTATGATGTTATGTTGTTATCATGACTGTTATATTATATTTTGTGTTATCATGTGAAAGTTTTCCTGTTGATATAATATCAGATAATTAAGTAATATGTATTATTCATTTACTGTTATAGAACTTGATTGAACTCAGTTATTGAGTAGTAAGTAATTTCATTTTTATGTGTTATCTATAGGTCAAGATAAAGTTGTTGTTAGATATTATAAAGATAATTATTTGTATACATGTACGTAGATAAAAGTTGATTATAATTGTAAACTTGGATAAAAAGGCTATAATTGTTAACAAGTTAAATTCAGAAGTAGATCAAGGTATAATAATAGGCCTAACAGCCAATAACATTATATAATAAATCAGATCAGAAAGGTTAGGTAAAGAAATTAGTAACAAATACTAAATACAATTCAATGAGTTAGTAGAAATTACTAATAATTAATAATAAATAATAAACAAACTCAAACTAAACAAATTATGGTAATGCCATAGTGCAATGATACCGATAGATAATGTTTGGTAACGGAAAAATAATATTTATTAAAAGAAACAGACTAAGAGTGAAAAACCGGCAAAATATATAGGAATTAGTAAACAAGCTATAAATAAGATTATATTCTGATATAATGGAAGTTTAGTAAGGAATTATTTTGATGAGTGGAAGAATATTATATGAAATTATTACAATATAACACAATATCGAATAAGAATAAAAACGGTTTTTGCTATGGACGACAAGATGGATATAATTTGTTGATTTGATTATTGAAATTTTTGACATGAACGAGAAGAGTTTAACTAAGAGAGATGTTTAATAAAAAACTGAATTAATTTGGAATACTAAATACATTAAACGTTACAATAAATGAATGACAAATTGCAATAGTTTGGGTCAAATAACCATTAACCAAATTGTCTAATTGGATAGTATAAAACGATAATAAGTAACTAAAATTAAAGGAAGAACTTGGGTTGCCCAATTTCGGATCATGAACAGAATGTTAAATTAATGAAGTAATAAAACCAGAGAAATAACTACCTGCATAAAGATTTAATCCTCTAAAACAAATGAAACTAAATTAACCACCAAATTACATTGGAACTTGCAATTTACACCTTCCAATAGAAAAATGTATTTGGATTCGGAGTTCGTCGAAGCACGTAATCACAAGCTTGGACATTGGTGAACAAAAGGAGCGGTATTTCTGCATCACCCAAGGACCAAGAATTCCACTTTATTTACAACTTTGGAGACAAGACGGACGAAGATCATTTCATCTGCTCTCGATACGGACCAAACGCTGAGGTTAGACGTGAACAGCCTCCTCGAGCTGCGATGTCCAGCGGACGGTAAAGCTTCAATTAATTAAATAATATTTCATAAAATAAAACTTTATATTGTAATACCTTGTATTCCTATTTATGTATTTTCTGATCTTCCCAACAGTTGAAAGAACCTTCACGCCCTGTATTTAAAAGAATTATAAAAAACCATAACTGAATTTAATATAAAACCTTGTACCGATCGATAATCGATTAATTCAGACTTATAGCCTTTTCGTATCTAAAGTAAGAACAATCTTGTTGGATATTAAATATTAGAAACTAATAAAGAATCATTGCATAATTTCAATATCTTCTCATTTATGTATGATTTAATGGAGTGTGAATAAGAAATAAAACAGATAGAGAGTATAACCAATAATCACCGTACGCGGTGGGTTAACCTACAAAATTCCCTCGTCTGGGAACCAGAGCGCTATTCGCGGACTTCTCAGGTATTAAAGAGAGGAGAATTCCATACAAAATTTCTCTCATTCTCTTCAAAGCAGAATAGGCTTGAGCTGAATTTTCGAATAACACCCTAACTACATAAGTTTCACTCACATCAACACCTTTAGATTAAATAGAGAGATAAGGTAGATATAATTAACAACATCACGACACCTACTAAATTAAGATCCATAATAAATTGGTGAAAACAACATTGGGGATTAAAACGAACACAAGGGGGTAATTATTATATATATATATATATATATATATATATATATATATATTGCAACAGAACACAGGATAGTAAGTTCATTTAAGTGGAATACTAATGCTATAACACAATTTCTGACGGCCATAGACATGTTTTAAATTGATTTTGTTCTTTTCTTTGTAAAGTAGTCATAAGTTTTTAACCAAGCTATGTTTAAAAAAGTATGTTATGTCAAAATGTTCACAATTTTATACTCTTTTATATCATGTGAAATATTCGTGTGTAAGTGCGCAGGTGGTGTGTGATTTACATTTTATTTAATAACTTTGTTGAAAATTAACATTTCGTTCTGAAATTTGGACAGAGTATTCTCGTGGTTATAAGCTACATTTTTCATATACGCAGTTCTCCACAACTATAATTTTTATATTTTTTTTTTATGAAATCAGTTCTTCATTATTTTTGTTATATCCAAGAAAGTAATAAAATTTGTAGAGTAAATCTAGACAGGCATTTGCAGAATCGGACAGCGTTTTAACCTGAGTTTGGTCTATCAGAGTGCAAATCTATGACGTTGCTAGATTTTCCACGAATCAGAAGGTATAAAAATTACTAGACTCGGTGCTCTGTCGAGTGCACATCGCTCAGTTCTTTCCGAAGTCTTACCATAGAAAGACGTACTCGCTGTCACGAGATTTTCGTGACAAGACAAGTCGATTTCCTAAAGACTTAGAAGTTGGTTCACGGTTCGAGTTCTTCGTAACCATTGCCATTATATAACTCAAATAATTTTAAATAGATAATTTTTAGTGCTTTTTCGCGTAGAGTGGAAGATTTCCGGGCTAGGGATCTAACGAGATATTTTGATAGTTACGCGAGAACACTTCAAGACACCGGAATTTGGTGTAAGCATAATACACGATCTATTTTTACCCAGTTTTGATCCCTGAGATAAAGATTATTTAAGTTATAAACAATAACAGTTTCATATCGCAGTGCGTGTGTAAGCCGCGACGTAGATATTTCAGCGCCTAGTTGCACACACATCGATTTCGATCGTACGGAAAAATATCGTACGATATTTTATCACATGTGCGTTGCTTATACACACCACGGTTTTTTCCGTGTAGAATGCAGTCGTTTTGGCTCGAGATCAATGGAAAATGAATCCGAAACGTGTTGTTGCTATGTGGTTGCTTATTTAGTTCACAGCAGACTTCCTTCCATGCATTTCTGTCTTTGTAAACGTCTAATGTTTTGTCCCATAGCACTGATCTTATTTGTACCAATGCAATAAAGATTTCATTATCCTTATCCTTAAGGATTTTCAGCCATAATTTAAAAAAATAACACACTAATTAACAAACTAAAATCAATATTTGAATATTATACCGAATAATAACTTTTAACTATCCGTTAAAAAATTTCACGTGTTGACATGTAACCTCGGTAGAACCTGCTTATTATTAAACTAATAATATTAGTAAAGGATATTAAGAGTTCTATTGAAATGTTTATAAACCAAGAAACCAAACTAATATTATTGTTTAATAAAATTTGCTAATGATATTACTTACTTTTTTGAAATAGGTCCCAGTTTGGTCAGAAGCAACAAGTCAAATGAAGACGGGGTTTTACCGTACGAATATAACTCGTGGAGTGTGCAAGCGTGCATTGGTTCACGTACGCCACTGAATTCACGGTACGGCACGGCGATGATCTTCGGTCGGTCGACATGCAGAGTCGCAGCGGTGCAGACGAGCAACGTGGGGAGCGCCTGGTGTCTACGCAAACAGTTGGAATTCTACGTACAAGTAACATATATGTAAAACAAGCCAATAGACTCATTTATTGAAAGACAATTATTTAATAAACAATTTTATATTATAAAGTAATAAGACAATAGTAAATTTTATTGTGTTAATGAATAAAATTTTCATACCTCCAGATATAGACTCCGTTATAATAATTTAAATGTAACCTATCTATGCTGTTTTAATTTGTATCGTTGGAATATATATATATATATATATATATATACTGTAACATAACCAAATATGGCAGTTACATAAAATGAGCCTAAAGGACGGCAAGTAAGAGAAAAAATATGAATGTAAACCTAGATAAGTAAATCCATGTATATAAAGTGTGTATCTACAAATGTGTTAATATGAAAATCCAACTATGAATAAGATAATATCAACCTAGTGACATCAACTACGAAAAATAAGAAAGAAAATGACATGAGCCAAAACAAAATACCAATTATAGACCCAATAGGATCCAAAAGTGAGGGGAAACGACGAAATAAGAATTAACAAACTCCAAAAGTGAGGGGAAACGACGAAATAAGAATTAACAAACTCCAAAAGTGAGAGGAACAATTAAGGAATAAGACTACGATGAAAATAACAAGAAAGAAGAAAGAAGTAGGACAAGAAAGCTGACTCAGAAGAGAGAAGAAGATGAATAAATCATACCAGAAATCAACATAAACCACGTGTACCAAAGACTATATAAGTGACAAGTGAAATAATGATTATCAAATGTGAGGATGAAAAACAGTGCTTAGCATTTAAGGAAACACAAACAATAACAGTGCGTACTTAATAGATGTGAAACATGTGAATAACTAACTATTTCTACTGATAAAACCACACAAACAATTACAGTGAGGAAGTTTATAAGTATATGAAAATATGTTAATTCCATGATGAAAACAACAAGATGTTAAATAAGTCAAATAGACACGAACAATGAGTGTGACGCATTTAATAAAGTTGTGATTAACACAGATAATCATAAGTCCACCAATATAAAACAAAATAGAACAATATAACTATGTTTTATTTTTGGTAAAGAACTGACAACAATATAAAAAACCCTTGTATCAAACAAAATGGATTGAATTGAATTCAACCTATGACTAGAAAAATATCATAAATAATACAATAAGATATGTATTAGTGTTTAAGAAGGAATGTATAAACATGTGTCACAAAATAAGTAAAATATTATTGTGAAATACCATGCTGATACCATATAAGTAGTAGAGACATACTGCATTAAAACAGATGGTACATTGTTACATAACCCATAGAGAAGGTACCTGTTAAACAGAAAACCAAAAATATCAATGAAAATAAATGATTATCAACAAGGATATCAATTAAGGAATTGTTATAAATAACAATACATCCTAATAGACAATGCATTAAAATGCAACCATGTAAATAAAACCAATCAAATGCAATGGCAAACAGCTATAGCAAAGATGCAACAAATATGCCAATTCAATTAGGCAAAGTGCAATATCAAAACCAATACTAAAGTGAATAACAATATTACCAGTAGAAAGACCAATATCTGGTAATGTTTTGAGAACAGATCTTTAACATAATAACAACAGTATTATAAACAAAATGATGTAAACTAACTAACCATGTACAAACAATCAGATGTAAGATGGACCACTGTATGGCCCATTAGTTAAGGAAAATAGTGTATTAAAGCTTAAACACAGATTGTTAACAATATTACCAGTAGTTAGAGGGAAAATCAATACAACTTTGAGAACAGATTAGAACTATAAAAGCAGTCAGTATATATGCAAATAATTAGAAACCAACTGACCATAGTGACAGAAATCAGATATAAACCAACCATGTTAAGTAAGTTACTTAGGAAAAATATGACATATAAATTTGTCTAAGAGTAACTGAGAACATTACCAAAAGTAGGAGTAATGTCTAATACTAATATAGAAACACAAACAAAATCTAACAATAACAATTTAATTATTGTTTTTATGAAAAATAAATGACCACTATGTTGAGACACCATAGGAACAAACCCATTATTAGAGAATTGAAGGGTACTAAACTAGCTAGAAGCTGACCAATATATGTAATGTATTAAGTACAATATATGTACACTAATGACATCTAATACATAATATAATTCACATAGAAAAGACTAAAATTATGTTGACAATTGTATGAGACAGGTAGAAGAGGAATAAGACAGTATGTGTATTATATTTAATACAATCATGTGAGGATATTTAAGTATGAAATCATGTAAATAATCGTTTTAGTATTATTAGATTGTAAGATTACTTGTATTAAATAAGGGAAATTCATTTTAAATACATTTATATAAAAACCAAGATGGACGCCTAATGACGCTAAAATAAGCTATTGTTAAGGAAATAATTATTTCCAAATAACAAATCAAACCAAGTGAGAAATGGACTCCAAGTGTTTATCTAGAAAGTGTTTTTATTAAAAATAATTAAATCTGGTGTCAAAAACTTATAAAAATAAGAAACACCCAAGATAATTAATAAAAACGTTATTTTAAGAGAAGCAATGTAAATAAAATAATGTTGTTTAGACTTAAATTAAAGAAGAAAATGTCTATAATTCAATGACATAACTCATGTAACGATAGGACGTTCAATAAGGAAGTTATTGTAATTATTAACTTTTCAATTATTTTTTACACTAGTGCTTACGTCACATAAACCAGAACCCAAAGCCAAAATTTGGTAAAACACCAAATATTTTAATAAAACAAAGGCTTTTGGGGTGAAGACTATAGTGATTACAGCCAATCAAATCAACGCATTTTGTCAGACACGAGAGAGACGCTTTGGCAAATTGTAACAGTCTACGAACAGCTTTCAGACGAACAGGTCACGCAACTCGACACCATGAAAAAGTATTATTTTCAAATTTGTGCGCGTACATTGACAGTAAGTTGATAAACAGTCATAACCTTGACACAACAAATATACTTCCGAGTGATATGTGCGGTATTACCGAACTATATAAGTACGATAGTGTATAATCCCGGTCGTACTCGCGTGTGTTGTGATAATAAACAGGGAGTACAATATTTTATTTAGATAACTTTGATTTTCAAAAATAATATTTTTGAAATAGACATTTTGATACTACGCGAGTCATTACTAGCGCAGCATCAAACTTATAATGGAATTAGTAGAATTCCAAGAAATTTCAATTTATACTAATTAAAATATTAAATAAATATTTTATAATTAATTTTCATAATTATAAAAAGTATGTTTAAAGTAATTGTCACTAATTACAAGAGTTAACATTTAGTCACTCTTTTGACTAAACTTGTTTTGATTATTTCGATGTTTTGAAATAAATAACATTAACTTTCGTACAAAAGTAATAAAGCAATTTTAATAGTAACATGTTAAAAGGTTACTAATATTATGTTCAGAAATATAAATTAAGAAATGTTAACCGTTAAGAAATCATTTACCAGAATAGCATTACCTGTGATCGCTAACCTCAAAATGGTAGCGGTAGCTTATTAATTTAACTGTTGCATCTGTTCTCAAATAATTTCCAAACCAAATAGAAATCATATCAAGAGTTTTTTTTTGTATTTTATTAATTTTTTCTCTTGAAAATATATATTTATCAAACTCATTGTTGAAAATAAAACGATATATTGAAACTGTACAAGCCACGAGTCTGACGCTTGCTATAGAGTTTTATAAGGTGCGTGCGCATCTAAGCGTACGATAATTACATACTTACCATACATATGGTATTAAATTTCATTGTTTTATATTTACTCGTTATTTTTAACCATTGTTCAATTTTATTAATTCTATTAATATTACATCTTGACACTGATATCATGTATCCTCAAAGAACCTTACAACCTGATAATATATTAACAAGAAGACATAACCTATTAAGTTCAAATTATTGTACTAAAGACAGGACTACCAGCATTGAGCCTGGATAGAGTTTTATGTTAAAATTAATCAATTGTAATTATTATTTAAAGGGGTATTACCCAAATGATTGTTAATTGTTTTTGAAATTTGCCATTTTAAAATTGTTAATAAACCTTCACTTATTTACCTATGAACAAGAGTATCATTTCAAAATATAAATTAAATTATTTCTTGTAAAACAGTTCTACCAAAGGTGGCGGAAGAATTCAAACAGAGAGTAATTTAAAGTATTACATATATGTGCTAATTCATTCATATTGTGTGTACTAACTGTTTTGAATATTCAAATTGAATATTTGTGTGCATTTTAAATGTATGTATTTCAGCAACAACCGTCACAGAGCAAGACTGAAACAGATACTTGTGGTAAGTGAGGGAGGCATACAACAAAAAGTGCGCGAAACTTATTTAAATCAAAAGAGTGAATTATTCACAGACACTTATACAGATTATACAATCACACTAATAACTCCTAATAATTATAATTGGAGCAGTTTTTATAAAAACAACATAATAGCAGATACCGGAGCGTATCGGCAAGCACACTACAACTATAAATACAATTATACTTACACAGTATTACATCATAATAATCTATAAAATTACATTATAGATTGGCTAGCCCAACAGTGTGGCTTTAAGGAGAAATACAAGACAGTATTACATCATCATCATCTATAATAATACATTATAGATTGGCGCCCAACGTCTGAGCACGAGTTAGGAAAATATACAATAACCAATAACCTAAATATACTAGTTCGTGAGAAGACAGCAGGAACATTATCAGAAGATCAAGATGTATACAGACAGGTTGAAATCAAGATCAAAATCAAGGTCAATGTCAAGAAAAAGGATGGCGCAAGCAGAAAAGGAAACCAGAAAAGAAGAGAAGGAGGCTATATCAACAGAAGATGTGGAGGAGATAGTAGTGGAAGTAAAAGACAAACAAATTGAACCGGCGGAGGGGGTTCAACACCCTATGGAGGAACCGGAAGTAATGATTCAAGAAACTCCACAGGAACCTAGCCAACCCGAAAAAACAATGTCAACAGGAGAGTCCACATTCCAAGAGTGGATGAGACAAATGATGGAGTCGTTGAAGGAAGACAATCGGTCACTAAACAACAGAATGGAAGAAGGCCAGAAAAGGATGGAAGAATCACTAAACTCCACCAAGACGGACTTAAACAGAATAGAAGAAGGTCAGAGATCCACCAAAGAGGATTTAAGCAAGAAAATAGAGGAAGGCCAGAGGGAGAACAAGAAACATATGGAATTATTAAAGGAAGAGTTCAATAACGAGATACAGGAGACGAACAGGAGGATGGAAGATGGACAAAAGAAAACTGAGGAATTACTGGAGAAGAAAATGGCCACCATGAAAGAAGAGTTATCGGCAGAATTGAGAATGAAAAGCGACAAGATCAACAGGAAACTAGACCAAATGATTAAGAGAATGAAGGGAGGTGACAAGGAGATCGTGGAGTCAATAAACACGGTAATGAAAGACAATTACAAGCAATCAGGAAAGGCAATAAAAAGATGTTGTGAAGAGGCGGAAGAGAGTGTTAAGAAGATAAGGAGAGAATTAATAGTAGACGATCAACTGGAAGTTGAAAAAATACCTGAAGATAAAAACATGGAACCGACAAATCTAGAGCCCAAAGGTAGTGGGAACAAGAAGATCCAGATAATTCAAGAAGAGGAAGCAGTGAAGATAGAAGAAAAAAGAACCCTACGTCCGAGGAAGGCAAGAGTTACCAAAGAGTTAATTGAAATGACTAGAAATGGTCTGATTAATGTGGTCAATTTACCAATTGTCAACCATGAAGAAAGGGTCATCAGGAAGGAGTATCGGAGGAGTATCATGGAGATGGACGAGAAGGAAAATTATGTAACAACAAAGAAGAAGATGACCAACAGAATATCTCAACCACGTATTTCCAAAATACGAGTAAGATATTTTAAGAAAAAGGAAAGCGACCAAGAGAGATGGGACCGGATTGTCGAAGGATACGCCAGAGAGATAAGAGAACTGCGGAAGAAGAGGAGTCAAATAACGGAAGTACACAATCAAAGGATAGATGAAGGTAACGAAACCAAATTGAGGGAGTTATCAAACATCAGTAAGGACAGCCACCAGAAGAACAACAGAAACAAATGTATTGAAGAGAGCGAGGGAGAGAAGACAGAAGAATGGAAGGCGGACTCAACCCTAATAACTTTAAAATGGAAAAACCAGATGGTAGCCCGATATAGATCAGGAACGGACGGAAGCATGGATATTAAAGAAGTCCAATCGACGAGGAGAGAGGAGAACGACGATTACGGCTAAAACATAACATATACACTAGATTATAGGACCGAATATTACGATAACCAAGGGTACCTATAATCAGACTTCGATGAAAAAATACGTTGACAATTGAAATATGAAATTACAAGTGAAAAGTGAGCGATAAGGATTATTTTATTATTAATACTATGTAAAGGATGAAAATATTTATTGTGTAAAATAAAAAGATAATTATGAGTATAACTGTTGACTATATCAAGATGAAAAATGAAATGTGGCCATGAAGATTATTGTTATTTACAAAATGAAAAGTGAAAATATGATTATAAAAATAGATATTGACTGAAGAAAAAGGGTGAATTATTATCATGAAGATTATTATATGTTTATATTAAATGAAAAGTAACTATGTAATTATGTATTGAACATTGAATGTATATTGTCATTTTATAATGTGGGAAAAAATGATCCCAGAGAATTTATGTAAAGGAATCAGAACATTGTATTCATCAACTAGTACTACTATAAAAAAAGATGTCAATACGAGACTGACACACACCATCCTTGGCACCAACTATTTCCAAGAGCCTTGTCAACCAGTAGAACCACAACATCTCACCCGTACTACTACTATAAAAAAGGAATATCAATACGAGACCGACACATTACATCCCAGGCATATATGAAGCAAACTCATTATTTCCAAGAGCCTAGTCAACCAGTAGAACAACAACATCTCACCCGTACTACTATAAGAAAAAGAAGAGTTGGAAGAATAAACCAAGTGAACGCTATTACTGTAGAGAAACGACCACACACGACAAATTTGTATTTGAATAAAGAAAAGCCAGCACTACATGAAGTACAAATACCAACTAAAACCTGGAAAAGGAAAGAAAAAATAAATGTACTAATACATAGTATCTAGAAGAATGAATTTGGAACAAAGATTATGACGAAATAACGTTCAAGGTAACACAGAATGAAGAGATTAATCTATGATGAAGAAGAATAAAAAAGAATATACTAACGAAGAAAATCATGAGAGTATACCAGTGAGGAAATGTAAAACAAAATATCCCGATGATATGTGAAGAATTAGTTAAGTTGAATCACAATGTACAAACCGCAGATGCGAGAATTAATCCCAAGAATATTTATTATTTGTCGGAAAAACGGCCACTATTATTATTAATGATTTGAGATGAATTGACTGAAGAGTAATGCCAGCAATCATTTATTATTATTAAAGGAGATGATTTGCCTCCATATTTATTGAAATTAGTATGGCCAGTAGAGTCGAATAGCCAAAGTCAGCCGCTCTAAACTGCCCCAGCTAAATGTATGTTAGGGAACTAAATAAACGAGGGAAGTAATTACATAGAGAAGAAATAAATATGATTCAAAGAGCAGAAAGCAAAAGGATATATGGAAAAAACATGTAAATCAATATGGGATGTACAATAATTGATAAATTCTTCATAGAAAAATATAGTATAATCATAACTCAGAATTAATCAATTCTTAAAGGAAGGCATATGTAACATAACCAAATATGGCAGTTACATAAAATGAGCCTAAAGGACGGCAAGTAAGAGAAAAAATATGAATGTAAACCTAGATAAGTAAATCCATGTATATAAAGTGTGTATCTACAAATGTGTTAATATGAAAATCCAACTATGAATAAGATAATATCAACCTAGTGACATCAACTACGAAAAATAAGAAAGAAAATGACATGAGCCAAAACAAAATACCAATTATAGACCCAATAGGATCCAAAAGTGAGGGGAAACGACGAAATAAGAATTAACAAACTCCAAAAGTGAGGGGAAACGACGAAATAAGAATTAACAAACTCCAAAAGTGAGAGGAACAATTAAGGAATAAGACTACGATGAAAATAACAAGAAAGAAGAAAGAAGTAGGACAAGAAAGCTGACTCAGAAGAGAGAAGAAGATGAATAAATCATACCAGAAATCAACATAAACCACGTGTACCAAAGACTATATAAGTGACAAGTGAAATAATGATTATCAAATGTGAGGATGAAAAACAGTGCTTAGCATTTAAGGAAACACAAACAATAACAGTGCGTACTTAATAGATGTGAAACATGTGAATAACTAACTATTTCTACTGATAAAACCACACAAACAATTACAGTGAGGAAGTTTATAAGTATTGTAGCGGGGCATTTTTGGGCATACCTGGGGCAATCTAAAGAAATTTGTATATTTTTTGTAATAAATAAATAAAAATCTTCATTAGGAACAAAGATTTATAAAGAACGGTAAATTTATTATTTGGAGCGATTGCGACGATGGCAGCACTGTTTGAGACGGTGAAGACCATATGATTCAATGATATTTTGTAAAAACAGATTCAACAGATGCAGTTCTAATAACAGCCAACAACTGTATCAAGGACAATGACGAACACGAAAAACGTAAACACGTTATGTAACAGTAAACACGTTACACAACCAGACATCAGGCGATGTGTTGCGTCAGCAACTTACATAACAACTGTGTGTCATCGGTTTCGTCAGAGCCTATCCTGGGTGTGTCACGCCAGCAACTGTGTGAGGCACCGAACAAACAGTCGGAAATTAACATCTCAGCGGACCAGACGCAAAATAAACTGTCGCGTCTGCCCGGCTCTCGCCGGTTTTTCGGGCGAAGTTATTCTGTGTTCGCCGACGGGCCCGCATACAATAAAAAATGTAAAAATTTTTAAGATTTGATCATCTAAAACAGTGAAACCGAATAGATACAGTGAGAAATTAATAAGTAAATAATCATGTAACAGTTCGGCAATAAATCAGTGTGTGTATACGAGAAGACATTGAAGGAGGGTACCTTCAACGTAATAACAGGAAAGTAAATTAACAAATTTTATTATTTTCATACAATACAAGAACAGAGGGGGAAAATTAATTTAAAATATGAGCTCTAATGGGAATATAACTTGTCTAATGTGAAAGTGTGTGAGTGTGTATGGGTGAGTTTGAATTACGTAATTACAAAAGCGCTGGTTTAAGTTAAGAAAAATTAGTTGAGTATTATTTCTTTACAGCATTTGTTTTAGTGTTCAACAGTTTAATTATCAATAATGTTTTGAAAGTTGTAGTCAGAATAAAGCATGTACACTGTCAATGTTAAAATAGTAAAAGTATAAAAGATGGGAGGAGTAATTTTGTCATTGTCGTTAATATGCAACAGTAAAACTAAATTATGAATAAACACAAGTTTGTTTGAGTATAGTAGATCGAAGTAGTCATTTCAAACAACCAATTCTGTTCTCCTAGTTCGCTGATACGAACCTTGGTAAATTATTTTCTTGCAGTTGGCAAGATGGCGCCCGAAGAATACAGTAAATACAGTGGACAGTATCTTTAATATTTTAAAATTTATATTTCAATATTAATATCAATAAAACGAAATATCACATTTGGCTTCTGGAACAGGGACAATTTTATATCAATAAATTGATATAAAATACGGCCTACGGGGAAAGCAGAATGGTTGTTTAAGGTAAAATAAATTTTTTTTCATACGTAAATTAGACGCAAGTATGGGGTTATGTTTTGATAGGGTTATGTATGTAGTGAATTATTTGTCAAATTATATAAGGAGTATTATGAGGTAATATACATAATAATTGGTATGTATGATAATTATTAAATAGTATAAAGAGTATTATAATAAAATCTTTTAAAATGGCTGAGATACAAGAAAATGATATGATCAAGATGATGAAATTACTTTTTAATGAACAGAAAAACGATATGCAAGAGTTATTAAAAAATCAGAATAGAGAGTTGAAACATGAAATACAAGAAATGAATAAACATTTAGAAAGCACTCACGAAATAATAAGAAACAGTTTAAATAAGTTAGAACAGAAGTTCGAGAAATTAGGTGACAATGTTTTAAGTAAGACAAAATGTAAAAATGACGAAATAGTAGACAATACTGAGAGTATAGTGGGGGTGAAGAATAATGATGAAAATATAACAACAAATAGTACTGATGAAGTTTTAGAATGCGATAATGAAATGTTCATGAGTGTTTATGAAGTAGAGAGAGAGTGGAAGAATAATGTAGTAATTAAATGGGGACAGAGGGCAAATTTTCCCCTTATTGTTTATAATGATGATGATGATTTAATGTTGTTTTTTCAGGGCAAGAGACCCTTATTGTTAAATGAATTAATGTTGTATAATGTTGTACCCTCTGTCCGTAATAATTGTGAGAGTGTGATGTGGTGCTATGAAGAAAGAGAGTTATATGTTGAGAATGAAATAGAAATATATAAGTTAGAAAGAAAGTATGATGAATTGAGAAAATTAATAAAAGGGGTGATGATGAATCATGTGAAATACGTACCTGTTGAAAGAGAGACAGAAAATAATTTTGATAATATCTTACCTGACTATAATGACTTACCTGACGTAGTAGTTGAGGAATACAAAGATGAGAAAATTTACCTGACATTAACAAATAACCCTGATATAGACGGGACAATCCTAACCTATGGTGACAAGATTTATAGTGGTACAATGGATGAAATAGAGTTGATAGATTATTATGATAGTAATGATTATCATAATTTGTGTGTTGATAAAAATGATGAATGTTACAAATACACTAGATATATATATGACGATGGAGGATGAGCTAAAAGATCAGTGTTGGGACATTTTTAAATATTGTAAATTATTGGTAATGACCTTGCTGATTTGGACATCTGAAGTGAGATACACTTGAACAGTTTTGACGCATATTTTGTAAATAATATTGAATTCATTTGTGTGTATTGTGAAATGTTAGAAAAGTAATGTGTATATGTTTTAGAAAATGTTGTATTAATAATAATAATATTATTAATATTTTAGCACTCTAATTAGATAATAAAATAATTATGAAGACAATAATTAATGATTTGTAGAATGTTGATAATAATTGAAATATGTTATTTTAATAGTCAATTAAATATTTAATTTTACTAATCAATAGAAGGAAATAATTTGAGATCTTTAGATATTGTGATTGAATGTTATGTGTTTGAATTTTATAAGGAATTTAAATTGTGTGATGAGATTTTAATTTAATAATCATGAATAAATAAATAAATGTTAAATGGTTTATTTTGTGGAATTTTGTGGAACATAATGATTAAAAATATGTGTTAATAATAAATTTAGAATTTTTGAAAATCTGATTGCAACACAGGATAAATTCATAATGATGATAAATAAAAACAGTTAATGAAAAATTTTAAATAATAATGTTTACAAATTTTTATATAAATGATGTAAAAGAGACTTGTTTGTTTAATATTTTCTGCTAATAATCCAGGTTGATTGCCATTTGTGTATTGTGTTATGTGATGTTTTAAAATAGTGTAGTGTGGAACTGCTATGGGGGAAGGTTGTAGATTTTGTATTTAATATTTTATGTTAATAATGGTTAAGCTTCCATATAAAGTGGGTTAAAATCCCATCTAAATTAATATTGTCATTTAAATATAAATTCGTAAATTTAATTTTACTTGTGATTCCCCAACTTTTCGGGCGGTCACGGCCTCACCGAACCCTGACCGTGGAATTGGTTTAGCTTTAACAGCTATGGTTGGGGCACATTACGATTGCGCGCTGCCTTAACTGGCCATAGCTGTTATCGTTGTAAAGGTGCATTTTGAAATTGATGGGGGGTAATAAAAGGGGAATCACCAAACTATGGAACAGCGGCTGCCACTCTGTTCGAGAAGGAACAGCAGAGCCAGGTGGTAGATCCGTTTAAGGGTGCATAATTATTTAACGAGAACATGTTGATGTTCAACAATTTTAAACTTAACAGCGGAAGCAGAGACACGGAGAGGTAAAAAACCTGCTCCAAAATATACAGTCTCTGTGGAAGCGAAAAGGCGCCACAGTCTTACATAATTGAAATAGTGTGTGTGGCTGGGAGGTTATCCAAGGGGATAACGTATTAAAAATTTGATATATTTTAATTAATAATGATGATTTGCTACTCAATAATTTTGTTGGAATTTAAAAATTAGATGCACTAAATACTTCTTATATTGTGTTATTGTGTCTTATTGTGTTGATTGCATTAGTATGTTAGGAATAAGTATTATAAAAATATAATAATATGTTTTCAATGTGTTTATAGATTTAAAAATAAAATGAAAAATAGTTGTGATAGGTAAAATTTTCAATGGGTTGTAAAAGATAGAAATGGGTGATAATAATTAGTTGAATAAAATGTTTGAGTCAATTCAAGTTGAATTTTGTGGGACATAGATTTGTCCAAATCGAAGTAAAAGTTAAAGTAATAGTGGAAATGAAAATAATGCAATGTTGTTTTGAGTTAATGTATGTTATAGAATTTTGAGAAGTATAAGTGGAGACACAGTAGAATGGAGAATTTATGTAGAGATTTGAGTGATATATTGTTGTTTATTTGTTGATGTTAATTTGTTGTAATTGTAGTGAGGTTATGAGATTGAGATTTTTTGGGGATGGCAATTTTGTAGTAGGGGTAGTGTATTTGGGGAGTCCGCAACAAGGGTTGGGACGGGATAGGGACCGATTGGCGCCGGAAAGGGTTACCTAGGGGGAGTCCAGGGACCAACATAAGGGAATGAGTTTTGGGAAGGAAACACGTATCCTATGTACAAAGGGTTAGAGAGTATTTTTTTTATATAAGAGTAGAAGGTGGCGATTGGAGTTAAAGTAATAAGTAGTTAGAGGTAGAGAAGGGTTAGTAAAATTTTGATAGTGGGGTGTCATACTAGTTAAAGATTTTGTAAGGGAACGTTAGAGTAATAAAAGGGGAAGTTTATGAGTAAATGCCAAGTGGATAAAGTAAATTATAATGAATAACGTAGAATCACCCATAGTAATGAAATGGAATAATGATGGCCATAATTGAAAAAAAAAATAAATAAATAAATAAATTAAAAAAAAAAAAAAAAATTTTGTAATTTTGAGAAACGCATTAATAAGAGTAAATCAAGTTTGAAAGTAATTTTTTGATTTTATATGCCAATTTAATGATGTAAAGTGTGTAACATTTTAAATACCAGTTGTTTATTTTAATGGGAATTAGAAGTGTAATATGTTTCTTATTTTATGTTTTATGTTTATATTTTCTTATGTTATATTGTGTTTGTTAGTTTAAGAGAACTTTATGAAGTTAACTATTTTAAATGCATTTTTAAATTGGGGATGAGAGAAATGTAATATGGTAATGGGAAATGTTAATAAGTCAGTCGTCTGTTTGCTTAAATCCTGATGGGAATCAGGGCAATGATTTTGAATTTTGGGGTAAAGCTAATAAGGGTAAGTAGATGGAATTTTAAGAGGGGTATATATATATAGTTGGTAAATATGTTATGATATATACATGTTAGCGATAAATGAAAAACAAAACCAGTGCTTCTTAGCGCAAACCAGCACCGCTAGGGGGGAACAGATCAGTTGGGGATATGGTGTTGTATAAGGCCACTATTTAATATTTTGATTTGTTGTTTCAGTGTTTGGTGATGCTGTGGCGGCGGACCTGAGCTGGCCGGCGCGTCAGAGCAGGGGCGTTGAGTATCTGTCTGACTCTACGGTGTTGGGATCTCGAGAGAGAAGTCCAGTATTGTCATGCAGATGCGGTCACAGTCACCGGACCAAGGGTGAGTTGATTATTATTATTTTTTTTTTTGTAAACCGTACAGGGGGTTGTGGCGACATATCCTGGCTGATCCCTTTAGCAAGTATGAATGTGTCAATGAGATTTTTTATGCTTCGGCATAAAATATCTCATTGAGGGGGTATTGTAGCGGGGCATTTTTGGGCATACCTGGGGCAATCTAAAGAAATTTGTATATTTTTTGTAATAAATAAATAAAAATCTTCATTAGGAACAAAGATTTATAAAGAACGGTAAATTTATTATTTGGAGCGATTGCGACGATGGCAGCACTGTTTGAGACGGTGAAGACCATATGATTCAATGATATTTTGTAAAAACAGATTCAACAGATGCAGTTCTAATAACAGCCAACAACTGTATCAAGGACAATGACGAACACGAAAAACGTAAACACGTTATGTAACAGTAAACACGTTACACAACCAGACATCAGGCGATGTGTTGCGTCAGCAACTTACATAACAACTGTGTGTCATCGGTTTCGTCAGAGCCTATCCTGGGTGTGTCACGCCAGCAACTGTGTGAGGCACCGAACAAACAGTCGGAAATTAACATCTCAGCGGACCAGATGCAAAATAAACTGTCGCGTCTGCCCGGCTCTCGCCGGTTTTTCGGGCGAAGTTATTCTGTGTTCGCCGACGGGCCCGCATACAATAAAAAATGTAAAAATTTTTAAGATTTGATCATCTAAAACAGTGAAACCGAATAGATACAGTGAGAAATTAATAAGTAAATAATCATGTAACAGTTCGGCAATAAATCAGTGTGTGTATACGAGAAGACATTGAAGGAGGGTACCTTCAACGTAATAACAGGAAAGTAAATTAACAAATTTTATTATTTTCATACAATACAAGAACAGAGGGGGAAAATTAATTTAAAATATGAGCTCTAATGGGAATATAACTTGTCTAATGTGAAAGTGTGTGAGTGTGTATGGGTGAGTTTGAATTACGTAATTACAAAAGCGCTGGTTTAAGTTAAGAAAAATTAGTTGAGTATTATTTCTTTACAGCATTTGTTTTAGTGTTCAACAGTTTAATTATCAATAATGTTTTGAAAGTTGTAGTCAGAATAAAGCATGTACACTGTCAATGTTAAAATAGTAAAAGTATAAAAGATGGGAGGAGTAAATTTGTCATTGTCGTTAATATGCAACAGTAAAACTAAATTATGAATAAACACAAGTTTGTTTGAGTATAGTAGATCGAAGTAGTCATTTCAAACAACCAATTCTGTTCTCCTAGTTCGCTGATACGAACCTTGGTAAATTATTTTCTTGCAGTTGGCAAGATGGCGCCCGAAGAATACAGTAAATACAGTGGACAGTATCTTTAATATTTTAAAATTTATATTTCAATATTAATATCAATAAAACGAAATATCACAGTATATGAAAATATGTTAATTCCATGATGAAAACAACAAGATGTTAAATAAGTCAAATAGACACGAACAATGAGTGTGACGCATTTAATAAAGTTGTGATTAACACAGATAATCATAAGTCCACCAATATAAAACAAAATAGAACAATATAACTATGTTTTATTTTTGGTAAAGAACTGACAACAATATAAAAAACCCTTGTATCAAACAAAATGGATTGAATTGAATTCAACCTATGACTAGAAAAATATCATAAATAATACAATAAGATATGTATTAGTGTTTAAGAAGGAATGTATAAACATGTGTCACAAAATAAGTAAAATATTATTGTGAAATACCATGCTGATACCATATAAGTAGTAGAGACATACTGCATTAAAACAGATGGTACATTGTTACATAACCCATAGAGAAGGTACCTGTTAAACAGAAAACCAAAAATATCAATGAAAATAAATGATTATCAACAAGGATATCAATTAAGGAATTGTTATAAATAACAATACATCCTAATAGACAATGCATTAAAATGCAACCATGTAAATAAAACCAATCAAATGCAATGGCAAACAGCTATAGCAAAGATGCAACAAATATGCCAATTCAATTAGGCAAAGTGCAATATCAAAACCAATATTAAAGTGAATAACAATATTACCAGTAGAAAGACCAATATCTGGTAATGTTTTGAGAACAGATCTTTAACATAATAACAACAGTATTATAAACAAAATGATGTAAACTAACTAACCATGTACAAACAATCAGATGTAAGATGGACCACTGTATGGCCCATTAGTTAAGGAAAATAGTGTATTAAAGCTTAAACACAGATTGTTAACAATATTACCAGTAGTTAGAGGGAAAATCAATACAACTTTGAGAACAGATTAGAACTATAAAAACAGTCAGTATATATGCAAATAATTAGAAACCAACTGACCATAGTGACAGAAATCAGATATAAACCAACCATGTTAAGTAAGTTACTTAGGAAAAATATGACATATAAATTTGTCTAAGAGTAACTGAGAACATTACCAAAAGTAGGAGTAATGTCTAATACTAATATAGAAACACAAACAAAATCTAACAATAACAATTTAATTATTGTTTTTATGAAAAATAAATGACCACTATGTTGAGACACCATAGGAACAAACCCATTATTAGAGAATTGAAGGGTACTAAACTAGCTAGAAGCTGACCAATATATGTAATGTATTAAGTACAATATATGTACACTAATGACATCTAATACATAATATAATTCACATAGAAAAGACTAAAATTATGTTGACAATTGTATGAGACAGGTAGAAGAGGAATAAGACAGTATGTGTATTATATTTAATACAATCATGTGAGGATATTTAAGTATGAAATCATGTAAATAATCGTTTTAGTATTATTAGATTGTAAGATTACTTGTATTAAATAAGGGAAATTCATTTTAAATACATTTATATAAAAACCAAGATGGACGCCTAATGACGCTAAAATAAGCTATTGTTAAGGAAATAATTATTTCCAAATAACAAATCAAACCAAGTGAGAAATGGACTCCAAGTGTTATCTAGAAAGTGTTTTTATTAAAAATAATTAAATCTGGTGTCAAAAACTTATAAAAATAAGAAACACCCAAGATAATTAATAAAAACGTTATTTTAAGAGAAGCAATGTAAATAAAATAATGTTGTTTAGACTTAAATTAAAGAAGAAAATGTCTATAATTCAATGACATAACTCATGTAACGATAGGACGTTCAATAAGGAAGTTATTGTAATTATTAACTTTTCAATTATTTTTTACACTAGTGCTTACGTCACATAAACCAGAACCCAAAGCCAAAATTTGGTAAAACACCAAATATTTTAATAAAACAAAGGCTTTTGGGGTGAAGACTATAGTGATTACAGCCAATCAAATCAACGCATTTTGTCAGACACGAGAGAGACGCTTTGGCAAATTGTAACAGTCTACGAACAGCTTTCAGACGAACAGGTCACGCAACTCGACACCATGAAAAAGTATTATTTTCAAATTTGTGCGCATACATTGACAGTAAGTTGATAAACAGACATAACCTTGACACAACAAATATACTTCCGAGTGATATGTGCGGTATTACCGAACTATATAAGTACGATAGTGTATAATCCCGGTCGTACTCGCGTGTGTTGTGATAATAAACAGGGAGTACAATATTTTATTTAGATAACTTTGATTTTCAAAAATAATATTTTTGAAATAGACATTTTGATACTACGCGAGTCATTACTAGCGCAGCATCAAACTTATAATGGAATTAGTAGAATTCCAAGAAATTTCAATTTATACTAATTAAAATATTAAATAAATATTTTATAATTAATTTTCATAATTATAAAAAGTATGTTTAAAGTAATTGTCACTAATTACAAGAGTTAACATTTAGTCACTCTTTTGACTAAACTTGTTTTGATTATTTCGATGTTTTGAAATAAATAACATTAACTTTCGTACAAAAGTAATAAAGCAATTTTAATAGTAACATGTTAAAAGGTTACTAATATTATGTTCAGAAATATAAATTAAGAAATGTTAACCGTTAAGAAATCATTTACCAGAATAGCATTACCTGTGATCGCTAACCTCAAAATGGTAGCGGTAGCTTATTAATTTAACTGTTGCATCTGTTCTCAAATAATTTCCAAACCAAATAGAAATCATATCAAGAGTTTTTTTTTGTATTTTATTAATTTTTTCTCTTGAAAATATATATTTATCAAACTCATTGTTGAAAATAAAACGATATATTGAAACTGTACAAGCCACGAGTCTGACGCTTGCTATAGAGTTTTATAAGGTGCGTGCGCATCTAAGCGTACGATAATTACATACTTACCATACATATGGTATTAAATTTCATTGTTTTATATTTACTCGTTATTTTTAACCATTGTTCAATTTTATTAATTCTATTAATATTACATCTTGACACTGATATCATGTATCCTCAAAGAACCTAACAACCTGATAATATATTAACAAGAAGACATAACCTATTAAGTTCAAATTATTGTACTAAAGACAGGACTACCAGCATTGAGCCTGGATAGAGTTTTATGTTAAAATTAATCAATTGTAATTATTATTTAAAGGGGTATTACCCAAATGATTGTTAATTGTTTTTGAAATTTGCCATTTTAAAATTGTTAATAAACCTTCACTTATTTACCTATGAACAAGAGTATCATTTCAAAATATAAATTAAATTATTTCTTGTAAAACAGTTCTACCAAAGGTGGCGGAAGAATTCAAACAGAGAGTAATTTAAAGTATTACATATATGTGCTAATTCATTCATATTGTGTGTACTAACTGTTTTGAATATTCAAATTGAATATTTGTGTGCATTTTAAATGTATGTATTTCAGCAACAACCGTCACAGAACAAGACTGAAACAGATACTTGTGGTAAGTGAGGGAGGCATACAACAAAAAGTGCGCGAAACTTATTTAAATCAAAAGAGTGAATTATTCACAGACACTTATACAGATTATACAATCACACTAATAACTCCTAATAATTATAATTGGAGCAGTTTTTATAAAAACAACATAATAGCAGATACCGGAGCGTATCGGCAAGCACACTACAACTATAAATACAATTATACTTACACAGTATTACATCATAATAATCTATAAAATTACATTATAGATTGGCTAGCCCAACAGTGTGGCTTTAAGGAGAAATACAAGACAGTATTACATCATCATCATCTATAATAATACATTATAGATTGGCGCCCAACGTCTGAGCACGAGTTAGGAAAATATACAATAACCAATAACCTAAATATACTAGTTCGTGAGAAGACAGCAGGAACATTATCAGAAGATCAAGATGTATACAGACAGGTTGAAATCAAGATCAAAATCAAGGTCAATGTCAAGAAAAAGGATGGCGCAAGCAGAAAAGGAAACCAGAAAAGAAGAGAAGGAGGCTATATCAACAGAAGATGTGGAGGAGATAGTAGTGGAAGTAAAAGACAAACAAATTGAACCGGCGGAGGGGGTTCAACAACCTATGGAGGAACCGGAAGTAATGATTCAAGAAACTCCACAGGAACCTAGCCAACCCGAAAAAACAATGTCAACAGGAGAGTCCACATTCCAAGAGTGGATGAGACAAATGATGGAGTCGTTGAAGGAAGACAATCGGTCACTAAACAACAGAATGGAAGAAGGCCAGAAAAGGATGGAAGAATCACTTAACTCCACCAAGACGGACTTAAACAGAATAGAAGAAGGTCAGAGATCCACCAAAGAGGATTTAAGCAAGAAAATAGAGGAAGGCCAGAGGGAGAACAAGAAACATATGGAATTATTAAAGGAAGAGTTCAATAACCAGATACAGGAGACGAACAGGAGGATGGAAGATGGACAAAAGAAAACTGAGGAATTACTGGAGAAGAAAATGGCCACCATGAAAGAAGAGTTATCGGCAGAATTGAGAATGAAAAGCGACAAGATCAACAGGAAACTAGACCAAATGATTAAGAGAATGAAGGGAGGTGACAAGGAGATCGTGGAGTCAATAAACACGGTAATGAAAGACGATTACAAGCAATCAGGAAAGGCAATAAAAAGATGTTGTGAAGAGGCGGAAGAGAGTGTTAAGAAGATAAGGAGAGAATTAATAGTAGACGATCAACTGGAAGTTGAAAAAATACCTGAAGATAAAAACATGGAACCGACAAATCTAGAGCCCAAAGGTAGTGGGAACAAGAAGATCCAGATAATTCAAGAAGAGGAAGCAGTGAAGATAGAAGAAAAAAGAACCCTACGTCCGAGGAAGGCAAGAGTTACCAAAGAGTTAATTGAAATGACTAGAAATGGTCTGATTAATGTGGTCAATTTACCAATTGTCAACCATGAAGAAAGGGTCATCAGGAAGGAGTATCGGAGGAGTATCATGGAGATGGACGAGAAGGAAAATTATGTAACAACAAAGAAGAAGATGACCAACAGAATATCTCAACCACGTATTTCCAAAAGACGAGTAAGATATTTTAAGAAAAAGGAAAGCGACCAAGAGAGATGGGACTGGATTGTCGAAGGATACGCCAGAGAGATAAGAGAACTGCGGAAGAAGAGGAGTCAAATAACGGAAGTACACAATCAAAGGATAGATGAAGGTAACGAAACCAAATTGAGGGAGTTATCAAACATCAGTAAGGACAGCCACCAGAAGAACAACAGAAACAAATGTATTGAAGAGAGCGAGGGAGAGAAGACAGAAGAATGGAAGGCGGACTCAACCCTAATAACTTTAAAATGGAAAAACCAGATGGTAGCCCGATATAGATCAGGAACGGACGGAAGCATGGATATTAAAGAAGTCCAATCGACGAGGAGAGAGGAGAACGACGATTACGGCTAAAACATAACATATACACTAGATTATAGGACCGAATATTACGATAACCAAGGGTACCTATAATCAGACTTCAATGAAAAAATACGTTGACAATTGAAATATGAAATTACAAGTGAAAAGTGAGCGATAAGGATTATTTTATTATTAATACTATGTAAAGGATGAAAATATTTATTGTGTAAAATAAAAAGATAATTATGAGTATAACTGTTGACTATATCAAGATGAAAAATGAAATGTGGCCATGAAGATTATTGTTATTTACAAAATGAAAAGTGAAAATATGATTATAAAAATAGATATTGACTGAAGAAAAAGGGTGAATTATTATCATGAAGATTATTATATGTTTATATTAAATGAAAAGTAACTATGTAATTATGTATTGAACATTGAATGTATATTGTCATTTTATAATGTGGGAAAAAATGATCCCAGAGAATTTATGTAAAGGAATCAGAACATTGTATTCATCAACTAGTACTACTATAAAAAAAGATGTCAATACGAGACTGACACACACCATCCTTGGCACCAACTATTTCCAAGAGCCACGTCAACCAGTAGAACCACAACATCTCACCCGTACTACTACTATAAAAAAGGAATATCAATACGAGACCGACACATTACATCCCAGGCATATATGAAGCAAACTCATTATTTCCAAGAGCCTAGTCAACCAGTAGAACAACAACATCTCACCCGTACTACTATAAGAAAAAGAAGAGTTGGAAGAATAAACCAAGTGAACGCTATTACTGTAGAGAAACGACCACACACGACAAATTTGTATTTGAATAAAGAAAAGCCAGCACTACATGAAGTACAAATACCAACTAAAACCTGGAAAAGGAAAGAAAAAATAAATGTACTAATACATAGTATCTAGAAGAATGAATTTGGAACAAAGATTATGACGAAATAACGTTCAAGGTAACACAGAATGAAGAGATTAATCTATGATGAAGAAGAATAAAAAAGAATATACTAACGAAGAAAATCATGAGAGTATACCAGTGAGGAAATGTAAAACAAAATATCCCGATGATATGTGAAGAATTAGTTAAGTTGAATCACAATGTACAAACCGCAGATGCGAGAATTAATCCCAAGAATATTTATTATTTGTCGGAAAAACGGCCACTATTATTATTATTAATGATTTGAGATGAATTGACTGAAGAGTAATGCCAGCAATCATTTATTATTATTAAAGGAGATGATTTGCCTCCATATTTATTGAAATTAGTATGGCCAGTAGAGTCGAATAGCCAAAGTCAGCCGCTCTAAACTGCCCCAGCTAAATGTATGTTAGGGAACTAAATAAACGAGGGAAGTAATTACATAGAGAAGAAATAAATATGATTCAAAGAGCAGAAAGCAAAAGGATATATGGAAAAAACATGTAAATCAATATGGGATGTACAATAATTGATAAATTCTTCATAGAAAAATATAGTATAATCATAACTCAGAATTAATCAATTCTTAAAGGAAGGGATATGTAACATAACCAAATATGGCAGTTACATAAAATGAGCCTAAAGGACGGCAAGTAAGAGAAAAAATATGAATGTAAACCTAGATAAGTAAATCCATGTATATAAAGTGTGTATCTACAAATGTGATAATATGAAAATCCAACTATGAATAAGATAATATCAACCTAGTGACATCAACTACGAAAAATAAGAAAGAAAATGACATGAGCCAAAACAAAATACCAATTATAGACCCAATAGGATCCAAAAGTGAGGGGAAACGACGAAATAAGAATTAACAAACTCCAAAAGTGAGGGGAAACGACGAAATAAGAATTAACAAACTCCAAAAGTGAGAGGAACAATTAAGGAATAAGACTACGATGAAAATAACAAGAAAGAAGAAAGAAGTAGGACAAGAAAGCTGACTCAGAAGAGAGAAGAAGATGAATAAATCATACCAGAAATCAACATAAACCACGTGTACCAAAGACTATATAAGTGACAAGTGAAATAATGATTATCAAATGTGAGGATGAAAAACAGTGCTTAGCATTTAAGGAAACACAAACAATAACAGTGCGTACTTAATAGATGTGAAACATGTGAATAACTAACTATTTCTACTGATAAAACCACACAAACAATTACAGTGAGGAAGTTTATAAGTATATGAAAATATGTTAATTCCATGATGAAAACAACAAGATGTTAAATAAGTCAAATAGACACGAACAATGAGTGTGACGCATTTAATAAAGTTGTGATTAACACAGATAATCATAAGTCCACCAATATAAAACAAAATAGAACAATATAACTATGTTTTATTTTTGGTAAAGAACTGACAACAATATAAAAAACCCTTGTATCAAACAAAATGGATTGAATTGAATTCAACCTATGACTAGAAAAATATCATAAATAATACAATAAGATATGTATTAGTGTTTAAGAAGGAATGTATAAACATGTGTCACAAAATAAGTAAAATATTATTGTGAAATACCATGCTGATACCATATAAGTAGTAGAGACATACTGCATTAAAACAGATGGTACATTGTTACATAACCCATAGAGAAGGTACCTGTTAAACAGAAAACCAAAAATATCAATGAAAATAAATGATTATCAACAAGGATATCAATTAAGGAATTGTTATAAATAACAATACATCCTAATAGACAATGCATTAAAATGCAACCATGTAAATAAAACCAATCAAATGCAATGGCAAACAGCTATAGCAAAGATGCAACAAATATGCCAATTCAATTAGGCAAAGTGCAATATCAAAACCAATATTAAAGTGAATAACAATATTACCAGTAGAAAGACCAATATCTGGTAATGTTTTGAGAACAGATCTTTAACATAATAACAACAGTATTATAAACAAAATGATGTAAACTAACTAACCATGTACAAACAATCAGATGTAAGATGGACCACTGTATGGCCCATTAGTTAAGGAAAATAGTGTATTAAAGCTTAAACACAGATTGTTAACAATATTACCAGTAGTTAGAGGGAAAATCAATACAACTTTGAGAACAGATTAGAACTATAAAAACAGTCAGTATATATGCAAATAATTAGAAACCAACTGACCATAGTGACAGAAATCAGATATAAACCAACCATGTTAAGTAAGTTACTTAGGAAAAATATGACATATAAATTTGTCTAAGAGTAACTGAGAATATTACCAAAAGTAGGAGTAATGTCTAATACTAATATAGAAACACAAACAAAATCTAACAATAACAATTTAATTATTGTTTTTATGAAAAATAAATGACCACTATGTTGAGACACCATAGGAACAAACCCATTATTAGAGAATTGAAGGGTACTAAACTAGCTAGAAGCTGACCAATATATGTAATGTATTAAGTACAATATATGTACACTAATGACATCTAATACATAATATAATTCACATAGAAAAGACTAAAATTATGTTGACAATTGTATGAGACAGGTAGAAGAGGAATAAGACAGTATGTGTATTATATTTAATACAATCATGTGAGGATATTTAAGTATGAAATCATGTAAATAATCGTTTTAGTATTATTAGATTGTAAGATTACTTGTATTAAATAAGGGAAATTCATTTTAAATACATTTATATAAAAACCAAGATGGACGCCTAATGACGCTAAAATAAGCTATTGTTAAGGAAATAATTATTTCCAAATAACAAATCAAAACAAGTGAGAAATGGACTCCAAGTGTTTATCTAGAAAGTGTTTTTATTAAAAATAATTAAATCTGGTGTCAAAAACTTATAAAAATAAGAAACACCCAAGATAATTAATAAAAACGTTATTTTAAGAGAAGCAATGTAAATAAAAAATAATGTTGTTTAGACTTAAATTAAAGAAGAAAATGTCTATAATTCAATGACATAACTCATGTAATGATAGGACGTTCAATAAGGAAGTTATTGTAATTATTAACTTTTCAATTATTTTTTACACTAGTGCTTACGTCACATAAACCAGAACCCAAAGCCAAAATTTGGTAAAACACCAAATATTTTAATAAAACAAAGGCTTTTGGGGTGAAGACTATAGTGATTACAGCCAATCAAATCAACGCATTTTGTCAGACACGAGAGAGACGCTTTGGCAAATTGTAACAGTCTACGAACAGCTTTCAGACGAACAGGTCACGCAACTCGACACCATGAAAAAATATTATTTTCAAATTTGTGCGCGTACATTGACAGTAAGTTGATAAACAGACATAACCCTGACACAACAAATATACTTCCGAGTGATATGTGCGGTATTACCGAACTATATAAGTACGATAGTGTATAATCCCGGTCGTACTCGCGTGTGTTGTGATAATAAACAGGGAGTACAATATTTTATTTAGATAACTTTGATTTTCAAAAATAATATTTTTGAAATAGACATTTTGATACTACGCGAGTCATTACTAGCGCAGCATCAAACTTATAATGGAATTAGTAGAATTCCAAGAAATGTCAATTTATACTTATTAAAATATTAAATAAATATTGTATAATTAATTTTCATAATTATAAAAAGTATGTTTAATGTAATTGTCACTAATTACAAGAGTTAACATTTAGTCACTCTTTTGACTAAACTTGTTTTGATTATTTCGATGTTTTGAAATAAATAACATTAACTTTCGTACAAAAGTAATAAAGCAATTTTAATAGTAACATGTTAAAAGGTTACTAATATTATGTTCAGAAATATAAATTAAGAAATGTTAACCGTTAAGAAATCATTTACCAGAATAGCATTACCTGTGATCGCTAACCTCAAAATGGTAGCGGTAGCTTATTAATTTAACTGTTGCATCTGTTCTCAAATAATTTCCAAACCAAATAGAAATCATATCAAGAGTTTTTTTTTGTATTTTATTAATTTTTTCTCTTGAAAATATATATTTATCAAACTCATTGTTGAAAATAAAACGATATATTGAAACTGTACAAGCCACGAGTCTGACGCTTGCTATAGAGTTTTATAAGGTGCGTGCGCATCTAAGCGTACGATAATTACATACTTACCATACATATGGTATTAAATTTCATTGTTTTATATTTACTCGTTATTTTTAACCATTGTTCAATTTTATTAATTCTATTAATATTACATCTTGACACTGATATCATGTATCCTCAAAGAACCTAACAACCTGATAATATATTAACAAGAAGACATAACCTATTAAGTTCAAATTATTGTACTAAAGACAGGACTACCAGCATTGAGCCTGGATAGAGTTTTATGTTGTATAGTTACGTTATTTTTGAATTTATAGATACGATATATTATATCTCACAATTGTGGTTATGTATACATAAACTAAGACGCCATCTTTATTTATTACCTAAGTCATGGGCCAGAGTTTCGTTACGCGAAGTTATTAGGAAACGGAAATTGCTTGAAATAACAAAACAGCTGTTCTAATTGTTACCAATGAAATACCCCTTTTTATTCTTTACTTTGTTACATAACATTTTTTAAAACCAACTGTAACCCTTCCAAAACATAATGTGTAATAATAAATTTGATTAAGTTTAATGATTATATGATTAAATGATTATACAATAATAACATATATATATTTATATTTATATAGTGGTGCTCAACCCAGCACTTAGAATAATTACGCACGCACACAACCACTCACCCTTTCATTATCATGGTACAAACTTATTTAAATTTTGGAGCTCCTTAAATTTAGATTGAAATTTTTAAAATAAAAATGAATTTCTACAATAAACTGATATTGGGAAATTATGAAATCAGGAATTAAGGAAAGATCTCACCCATTTCGTGTTGGCTTCCTTTGTTTATACGAACTTCGCGCACCGCGAAGTTCGGCGATTTTTCCCGGTCACATCTTGGAGTTGGCGCACTGTCTTTAATATATTTATTGTAGATATTATACTGTTTATTAACCACCTACAGTGGTCTAAAAAGTTAAAATTCACTCGTAAGTGAATGAGCAACCGGCCGGTGCTGATCAGTTGTTGCAACCGAATGACGGCAATTTCTGGTTGAAATCTGCGTAAGTGGGGTGTATTGACGTCACATTTTCTTTGTCTAACGTGTTGACATCGCAGTTTGGTTGCTGTCAACACATTCTCCGCCTCTGATGTAACGAAGGCTTGGCTCTGCTTATCTCAATAACTGCACACTGTTTTTGTGATGTGACACCGTTTTTTGTCATGAATTAGTTCAAATCCTGGCCAATACTGTAATATAGTCCACTCACTGTAAATTCGATATCGGGTGTTTGAGGTTGGATTGGGTATGTCAAAAAATAGGAAAATACAATATTTATTATCTCTTTACCATATTTTAGGTAATTATGAAATGTACCATGATTGTACCATCACAAAACCCCCTCAATGAAAGATGGTGTGATGAAGCACACAAACTTTCATTGACCCTTTCATACTTCCTAAAGGGATCAGTCAGGACAAGTCGCCACAACCCCCTTACAATTTTATATAAAAAATAACAATAACTCACCCTTGGTCTGGTGATGAGGACCGTACCTAGATGACCTTACTGGACTTCTCATGCGAGATCCCAACACCATAAGGCCACTTAGGCTCTTAACGCCCCTGCTCTGACGCGTTGGCCAGCTCAGGACCGCTGTCACACCCCAAACACTGAAACAATTTATAAAAAATATTAATATAGTGGCTTATTGAATCACTCCATCCTCAACTGATCTGGTTCCCCTTAGCTAAGTGCTGGTTTGTGCCAATAAGCACTGGGTTGGCTTAATATATTTTAATATGCTTAATAAAATTATAAGATTATATATTATAATCTTCAAGAATTAAAAAGAATATTATACGAAAATTGAATAAGATATAATTGAAAATATAATAAGAAAATTACACATTATAATCTCCCAAATCTGGAGAAAAACAAATTATAAAAGAATTAATAACTCTATATATTTATTTATTGAATACTCTTAGTGCATGAAAAAAAAATTATTATTATTATTATTATTATTAACAGTTAATCATCTGGCTGATAAATATTATTAACAGCGCCATCATATTTAATCATATCTAAGATATGCATTAACATTTGTATAATTTACTTAAAAGTTGTATTTAAATTAAAATTTACCATTGCAGTTATAAATTAAACATCAAATTTATTTATTTATAATAATAAAATACATTTTGAACTTATTTTTACTATTCATATTACATTATTATTTCATTATTCATTTTCTACTACCTCTCTCCTCTAAACTTTCTACCTACCTAACTACCTAACCTTTCACCTTCTATCTCTGTTTAGTCTGGATAACTCCTATATTCACTACACTTCATTATATAATTTTACTCACTTTCTTCTAACTGACCATCAAATTTACCTATCAATGACACCAATATCTCAATTATATACTTCATTACTACTTTCATTTAAATCCTATGGCACCGCTCGTCTTTGCACTGGGTTGGGTGTTCCCTAACTGGCTATATACATCTCTAATATTTTGCCCTTCCATAAAATTCGGCAAACACTCCCTTAAAATTATGCTAATACCTGCCACAACACTATTGGTTGGCTACTCTTTATCACCTCACCCCCACTACAGAATTCATCAACAATAAATATATGTATGTACCTTTACTTAAACACCTTTACTACAAATAATCACTAACTACTGTGTCCCTAAATATTTAATAATTCTCTTTATATTTTCTTAAAAATTCTTATCTTTCTAACTCCATTTACATTAATTAAATAACTCACCTGCTTCTAATTCAATACCCAGGTTATATTCCTGTTTAAACACTTACCTTACTGTAATCATTTACCACTGTCTTATAAAATTCCTCTCCTACCTACTTATAACAATACCTCTTTTCAAAATTCAAATATAGTTATTTATTTAAACATTCATTATTATTCATTAGTAATTAATTAAAATATTATTATTAAACATGTTATATATATAATATATATAATAATACACACTGGGGTACCTGTAATACATAATACACATCAAAATACATGGATAAATACAATAAAATATACACTCCAACTTCATTATTGTGTCATTAATCGAAATCAGTCCATAACAGTCCAATTCAAAACCACTTTTCATATTATTATTTAATGTTCATTTCACAATATAACAGTCTATCCACCATCATTAAACAACAAACGAATCTTAGGTCTATATAAATTCTTATTTAATACATAGATTTTATTGGATACATTATATTCATATGTTATTGAACGGTTATTAAACAAATATTCCCAGTCACGATCAAGTAGAGTTCCGTTTGTCTTAGTATCATATGTCATTAATTGGTTTATATAATAATTATCCCCATAATATTCCACCACAGGTAAGTACCTAAGGTCTTTATTCTCATTTCTTGTTATTTTCAAATTATTGTTATTATCAGGCAAGTAGTCATCATTTTCATATACCACATCTAACCCTAACCTTTCTAACAGTTGTCTGTAAGTTCTGTTTACTTTAAATATTTTTATTACTCTCTTACTCTTACAATATCTCTCTATACTTTCTCTCTTAATACATTTCTCTCCATAACACCAAAATACACTTTCTCTCTCCAAATATACAAGGGTCCCTATCATAAAATCGTTGCACCTCTTAGGTACACAAAAACTAAAAGAAACTTTATTTGTAGAACTATCGTCTATCAAACTACATGAAGACTTGTCTTCACCCCCTAATACAACATTAAAAGAAAATTCTACCCCCTGCATTCCTTGTACTAAAATACTTTCTCTCAACTTTCTTTCTGACTTTATAAATTCAAATATTTCATTATCATTCATTATAATTTCATTATCATGTCTATCCTCTTCTACCACCACAATCTTACTACCTGTATTATTTGTATTATCTATAGTTTCTTCATTTTTGGAATTATCAGTTTTAAATATGTTATCCAGTACAGCATTTTGCTGGGTACTACTATCTAGTACTTTCTGACTTTCTAATTTACTTTCTACCACATGTAACTTATCTAATTTTGTAATCAGCTGGTCACATTTCTTAATAAGTTTTTCGTGACTCACTTTTATTTCATTCTTTAATTCATTGAATTTAATATCAGAATCAATTTTCGGTTCGTCTAGTTTTTTATCTAGTTTTAATAACAATTGTATCATTGCATTACTTTCATCTGATTTACTGTCTAAATTAGTTGAAATGGATGTGTCAGTTTGTTTTATTTCGACAGACACAGGCGTATTTACTTCGTCATTCTGACTAATGGGATTTATTTGCATATCCATTTCACCAGTTAAAGTTATGTCAGTGGTACTGGTTTTTATGTCACTATCGTCACTTGTACTCATTTTGGCAATTGTGTAATGCACGCATGCATACGATTGTCTAACCTAATTGTGGGTTTATGTTTACTAGTTATAAAATTTTGTCTGTTACCTCAAGCAATTTTTTCCCGTGTTCTTTCTAGGCGTATCCCATGTAATAATATATATACATAATATTACATAGGGTCCCTGTTCTTACGGGCGACATCTGTATTGTTACGTTATTTTTGAATTTATAGATACGATATATTATATCTCACAATTGTGGTTATGTATACATAAACTAAGACGCCATCTTTATTTATTACCTAAGTCATGGGCCAGAGTTTCGTTACGCGAAGTTATTAGGAAACGGAAATTGCTTGAAATAACAAAACAGCTGTTCTAATTGTTACCAATGAAATACCCCTTTTTATTCTTTACTTTGTTACATAACATTTTTTAAAACCAACTGTAACCCTTCCAAAACATAATGTGTAATAATAAATTTGATTAAGTTTAATGATTATATGATTAAATGATTATACAATAATAACATATATATATTTATATTTATATAGTGGTGCTCAACCCAGCACTTAGAATAATTACGCACGCACACAACCACTCACCCTTTCATTATCATGGTACAAACTTATTTAAATTTTGGAGCTCCTTAAATTTAGATTGAAATTTTTAAAATAAAAATGAATTTCTACAATAAACTGATATTGGGAAATTATGAAATCAGGAATTAAGGAAAGATCTCACCCATTTCGTGTTGGCTTCCTTTGTTTATACGAACTTCGCGCACCGCGAAGTTCGGCGATTTTTCCCGGTCACATCTTGGAGTTGGCGCACTGTCTTTAATATATTTATTGTAGATATTATACTGTTTATTAACCACCTACAGTGGTCTAAAAAGTTAAAATTCACTCGTAAGTGAATGAGCAACCGGCCGGTGCTGATCAGTTGTTGCAACCGAATGACGGCAATTTCTGGTTGAAATCTGCGTAAGTGGGGTGTATTGACGTCACATTTTCTTTGTCTAACGTGTTGACATCGCAGTTTGGTTGCTGTCAACACATTCTCCGCCTCTGACGTAACGAAGGCTTGGCTCTGCTTATCTCAATAACTGCACACTGTTTTTGTGATGTGACACCGTTTTTTGTCATGAATTAGTTCAAATCCTGGCCAATACTGTAATATAGTCCACTCACTGTAAATTCGATATCGGGTGTTTGAGGTTGGATTGGGTATGTCAAAAAATAGGAAAATACAATATTTATTATCTCTTTACCATATTTTAGGTAATTATGAAATGTACCATGATTGTACCATCACAATGTTAAAATTAATCAATTGTAATTATTATTTAAAGGGGTATTACCCAAATGATTGTTAATTGTTTTTGAAATTTGCCATTTTAAAATTGTTAATAAACCTTCACTTATTTACCTATGAACAAGAGTATCATTTCAAAATATAAATTAAATTATTTCTTGTAAAACAGTTCTACCAAAGGTGGCGGAAGAATTCAAACAGAGAGTAATTTAAAGTATTACATATATGTGCTAATTCATTCATATTGTGTGTACTAACTGTTTTGAATATTCAAATTGAATATTTGTGTGCATTTTAAATGTATGTATTTCAGCAACAACCGTCACAGAACAGGACTGAAACAGATACTTGTGGTAAGTGAGGGAGGCATACAACAAAAAGTGCGCGAAACTTATTTAAATCAAAAGAGTGAATTATTCACAGACACTTATACAGATTATACAATCACACTAATAACTCCTAATAATTATAATTGGAGCAGTTTTTATAAAAACAACATAATAGCAGATACCGGAGCGTATCGGCAAGCACACTACAACTATAAATACAATTATACTTACACAGTATTACATCATAATAATCTATAAAATTACATTATAGATTGGCTAGCCCAACAGTGTGGCTTTAAGGAGAAATACAAGACAGTATTACATCATCATCATCTATAATAAAACATTATAGATTGGCGCCCAACGTCTGAGCACGAGTTAGGAAAATATACAATAACCAATAACCTAAATATACTAGTTCGTGAGAAGACAGCAGGAACATTATCAGAAGATCAAGATGTATACAGACAGGTTGAAATCAAGATCGAAATCAAGGTCAATGTCAAGAAAAAGGATGGCGCAAGCAGAAAAGGAAACCAGAAAAGAAGAGAAGGAGGCTATATCAACAGAAGATGTGGAGGAGATAGTAGTGGAAGTAAAAGACAAACAAATTGAACCAGCGGAGGGGGTTCAACAACCTATGGAGGAACCGGAAGTAATGATTCAAGAAACTCCACAGGAACCTAGCCAACCCGAAAAAACAATGTCAACAGGAGAGTCCACATTCCAAGAGTGGATGAGACAAATGATGGAGTCGTTGAAGGAAGACAATCGGTCACTAAACAACAGAATGGAAGAAGGCCAGAAAAGGATGGAAGAATCACTAAACTCCACCAAGACGGACTTAAACAGAATAGAAGAAGGTCAGAGATCCACCAAAGAGGATTTAAGCAAGAAAATAGAGGAAGGCCAGAGGGAGAACAAGAAACATATGGAATTATTAAAGGAAGAGTTCAATAACCAGATACAGGAGACGAACAGGAGGATGGAAGATGGACAAAAGAAAACTGAGGAATTACTGGAGAAGAAAATTGCCACCATGAAAGAAGAGTTATCGGCAGAATTGAGAATGAAAAGCGACAAGATCAACAGGAAACTAGACCGAATGATGAAGAGAATGAAGGGAGGTGACAAGGAGATCGTGGAGTCAATAAACACGGTAATGAAAGACGATTACAAGCAATCAGGAAAGGCAATAAAAAGATGTTGTGAAGAGGCGGAAGAGAGTGTTAAGAAGATAAGGAGAGAATTAATAGTAGACGATCAACTGGAAGTTGAAAAAATACCTGAAGATAAAAACATGGAACCGACAAATCTAGAGCCCAAAGGTAGTGGGAACAAGAAGATCCAGATAATTCAAGAAGAGGAAGCAGTGAAGATAGAAGAAAAAAGAACCCTACGTCCGAGGAAGGCAAGAGTTACCAAAGAGTTAATTGAAATGACTAGAAATGGTCTGATTAATGTGGTCAATTTACCAATTGTCAACCATGAAGAAAGGGTCGTCAGGAAGGAGTATCGGAGGAGTATCATGGAGATGGACGAGAAGGAAAATTATGTAACAACAAAGAAGAAGATGACCAACAGAATATCTCAACCACGTATTTCCAAAAGACGAGTAAGATATTTTAAGAAAAAGGAAAGTGACCAAGAGAGATGGGACCGGATTGTCGAAGGATACGCCAGAGAGATAAGAGAACTGCGGAAGAAGAGGAGTCAAATAACGGAAGTACACAATCAAAGGATAGATGAAGGTAACGAAACCAAATTGAGGGAGTTATCAAACATCAGTAAGGACAGCCACCAGAAGAACAACAGAAACAAATGTATTGAAGAGAGCGAGGGAGAGAAGACAGAAGAATGGAAGGCGGACTCAACCCTAATAACTTTAAAATGGAAAAACCAGATGGTAGCCCGATATAGATCAGGAACGGACGGAAGCATGGATATTAAAGAAGTCCAATCGACGAGGAGAGAGGAGAACGACGATTACGGCTAAAACATAACATATACACTAGATTATAGGACCGAATATTACGATAACCAAGGGTACCTATAATCAGACTTCGATGAAAAAATACGTTGACAATTGAAATATGAAATTACAAGTGAAAAGTTATAACATCTTCTCCTGTGTTATAACTTAGGGAACCCGCAATAATTGGTTCTGCCAATTATTCAGGCTGCCTTACTTGTGACGAGCTGAAAATTAATCAGAACAACAAACAATAAATATACAAGGATTCAGGGAAGGGGAGACTGTTGATTTATGCACTCAGTATAGTATGTACTCCTGATGACATCTCTTTATTACATATTGTATTATTTTCTCTACTTAAAATTCTCGACACATATGCTTCAATAGCTTACAGTTTACATGATGATTATATTTTATTCTTTACAAGGCCCCTTAAAATAAGATGTACATGAATTTAATTAATTCTCCGGATCCGGGATTTCCTTTAATACGTTAAGAATGGTTACCTCGCCATATAAAGCTTTCAAAATTTTGCCATTTGAAGAATGGTCTTTATTAATCTTTTAAACAATAAGGCTTTACAGTTTAGAGCTATAACTCTTTTACTAGGGATAAGTATACAAGTTATGAGTATACAATTACTGTTATACAATTACTTAAACGTCTTAATGTGGTTAAATTAATTGTCTTTTGTTGAATATAATATTTAGTATTTCATAAGCACGGAAGGCTTGCCTCCGTGTCACCTTTTTGGATGTCTTCCAGCTCTGCGTTATTCCAGTCGTAGGTCCTCGGTTGCAGCATGTTTGAAGTAGGTCAGGTATGTCTCATTATCTTCGTATCCGGGAATGGTGTAGTCCTGAAGTCTTTTAGATCATGGTGTCTCCTGGTTCTCAGCTCTTGGCTAACTGATAGTAATAGCTCGTTGATCTGAATGATTAACACAAAGTTTCATTCACCTGTATACACTTCACATGATAGTTTGATTGTAGCACTTCACTTCATGGGATTACCACAGTTTAATTACATAAGTATTATATTTCAAGATTCTAGAAGAGATGTCATCGGCGCTAAATTTTAGTTATTCATTCTCACTAGTTTACACCATATTTATATGAGTCGCGGTTCAACTACATTAACGCAACACATTGTTTAATAGTAAAAAGAACGCGTCAGTGTCTTAACTGACGGATTAATTACATTTTGTAATAAACTATTTTTAACGTTGCACATATCGGCAGTACACAGCTTACTGTTTGACCGCTCCCTAGCAAGTGGGCGAAAATAGTTAGGGGTCAGAGTAGTAATCTCGCGACGGTTCAACTCAACATAAAAATAGTTCCAAGTTTCTTTTTTATTTAAAGGACTAAAATTAGATTAAATAATTAAGTAGAGAGATTCTTAGTTACAAATGCTATCAAAGTACATTATAGTGATCTAGTTTAATTATTTAAATAATAATCAATTTACAATTATTTTTAGTTAGTTAAGGGGTCGGAAAACAAGTTGATTCTGGTTAGCGCCTGTTTCTGCAGGATTAATTAACAAGCTTTACCCTTTCTGTACTCTCGTATTCCTTTTAATATATTATTAGACTTTCATTTAAATATTATTATTATTTAATGATTACAATAAGCTTTAGGTAAAAAATGTGAGATTTTATTAAACACTTAAAATTTATCAACCTATACATTATCAACTTAATTAATTAATTTATTTTTATTAATAAAATCGTCACATACTCCGCCTCTTAAAAAAACACAGACTCCTGAAAATTTGGTCAGCAATGTACTGGGAGTATGGTCGGGGAGTACCGCGTGAAATTTCTCTCACCAGTTTTTCTTTGTATGTAATTACGATCAGCATAAGTCATTCTTGACTTGCTGATTCTTACTATCTATACATATTTCATAATTTACAGACTAATTCTACTACTACATAAAATTCACACACTATAAAGGTATTTTAAACATTATAAATTTTCTTAACTCTACTACTTATGACTACTACCGGATTTTTCTTTAGCTGTGAGTTATTCTCGTTATAGAATTTACTCTTTAATTACTCCTTTTTTTTATTATTATTATTCCTCATATTGGATGTCAGCTGACTTCTTACTTTGCTCTACTTTCGATGAATAGGATTCAAGGTTGATCAGGCCTCGTACCTATTTATACGATAAGGTAGCCAAATGTTACTCAAGTACTCTTTGCATTTGAGTACCTACATCTAATACATTTATTTAACTTGCACTCTACCATTTCCTTCTTCGTGATAATGTTTTATCTGCGAAATATGTGTCCTTCGTACATATTTTTGAGTAGAGGGTTCGTACAGGGCTACAGTTACTGGAGTTAAGTATTTGTGAATTTGATAAGGACCGCACCATCTGTATGATAGCTTGGAAGTTGTCTTATCGATTGCACTACTCGTTGGGTGCGTTTTGTACATAACTAAGTCACCGATATGGTACTTTACTTCATTATTATTATTTTTTCGCTCGTGATATTTCCTTGATTTCGCTAAGTTTGTTCTTAAATTAGCGCGCGCTTCATTCCATATTTTCCTAATATTTTTATCCCTAATTTCAAGGGGTAACAATTCATGTATTTTCCACTTAGTGGATAATGGGTGGTTAGGTTTATACTTGAACAATAATTCGAATGGGGTAGACTTATGTCCTTCATGATATGCTGAATTAAAGGCGAATTGTATCCAGGAGAGGTTCTGGTCCCAAGAAGTATGGTCATTAGCATGGTAGGCTATTAAAGCAGATTTTAGGTTTCGCAAATACCTCTCAGCTATATTACCTTGCGGACGATACTCTGTAGTGGTAATGTGGTCTATACCTAGTTTGAAACACATGTTCCTGAATTCCTTGGACTTAAACTGTGGTCCGTTATCCGACACTAGATGGACAGGAATACCGAATTCTTTAAATAATCTATGCTGTAAAATACTTACTGTGGTTGTAGCTAAGGCTCGTCGCATGGGGTACATCCAGACGAATTTGCTAAAAGAATCTACGCAAATTAGTAACATTGTATTTCCTGATTTAGAACGCGGGTAGGGTCCTGAAAAGTCTAAATAAATTTTGGAGAATGGGGTAGCAGGAATCTCTGAGATTAATTGACTTATTTGGCTGTTTCTCGCTGGTTTGCTGAGTGCACACAACTTACACCTTTTCACAAAATTGGCGATCTCACTGTTCATATTTTCCCAGTGATATTCTTTACGAATTCGATGTATGGTTTTATTTATTCCCATATGTGCTCCAATGGTGGAGGAGTGATAATATTCCATCAACATAGGTTTAATAATATCAGGGGCGATTATTCGTAAATATTTTCCGTTCGCTATTCTACAACATAATACTCTCTTACTTAATAGGTATTTTTCTGACTTGTTTCCTTTTTCAAGTTGTTCAATAATTGGACTCAAACGAGGGTCTTGTCGTTGGTAATGGGCTAAATCCGTAAATGCAAGAGGAAATTCGGTAATTAAAGTATTAATAATCGGCGTTTCTCTACTCTTGTTTTCGTAAGTATTACTACTCGGCTGGAACATACGTGATAGGGTATCGGCAACTACGTTTTGGGTGCCTCTAATATGTTGTACTTTGAATTTAAAACAATTTAATCTTAATACCCATCTTCCGATACGACCTAACTGTTTTGGGTGATTTAGTAGCCAAGATAAAGCTTGATTATCTGTTTCTAACAAAAATTCATTATGTTCTAAAAAAGGTTTGAACTTCTCAAAGGCGAAAACGATAGCTAAACATTCTAATTCGTATGAGGAGTATTTCTTTTCTTGGTCTGCCAGGGTGCGTGAAGCATAACTAATAGGTAATCTAGAGTTATCTACTTCCTGATATATTACTGCACCTAGGGCTACACTTGAACTGTCTGTCTGCACAACAAATGGTTTTGTAAAATCGGCTAATTGTAGTACGGGGGGTGATATTATGCTTTCTTATTATTTCTCAAGTACACAATCAAAGGATAGATGAAGGTAACCAAACCAAATTGAGGGAGTTATCAAACATCAGTAAGGACAGCCACCAGAAGAACAACAGAAACAAATGTATTGAAGAGAGCGAGGGAGAGAAGACAGAAGAATGGAAGGCGGACTCAACCCTAATAGCTTTAAAATGGAAAAACCAGATGGTAGCCCGATATAGATCAGGAACGGACGGAAGCATGGATATTAAAGAAGTCCAATCGACGAGGAGAGAGGAGAACGACGATTACGGCTAAAACATAACATATACACTAGATTATAGGACCGAATATTACGATAACCAAGGGTACCTATAATCAGACTTCGATGAAAAATACGTTGACAATTGAAATATGAAATTACAAGTGAAAAGTGAGCGATAAGGATTATTTTATTATTAATACTATGTAAAGGATGAAAATATTTATTGTGTAAAATAAAAAGATAATTATGAGTATAACTGTTGACTATATCAAGATGAAAAATGAAATGTGGCCATGAAGATTATTGTTATTTACAAAATGAAAAGTGAAAATATGATTATAAAAATAGATATTGACTGAAGAAAAAGGGTGAATTATTATCATGAAGATTATTATATGTTTATATTAAATGAAAAGTAACTATGTAATTATGTATTGAACATTGAATGTATATTGTCATTTTATAATGTGGGAAAAAATTATACCAGAGAATTTATGTAAAGGAATCAGAACAGTGTATTCATCAACTAGTACTACTATAAAAAAAGATGTCAATACGAGACTGACACACACCATCCTTGGCACCAACTATTTCCAAGAGCCACGTCAACCAGTAGAACCACAACATCTCACCCGTACTACTACTATAAAAAAGGAATATCAATACGAGACCGACACATTACATCCCAGGCATATATGAAGCAAACTCATTATTTCCAAGAGCCTAGTCAACCAGTAGAACAACAACATCTCACCCGTACTACTATAAGAAAAAGAAGAGTTGGAAGAATAAACCAAGTGAACGCTATTACTGTAGAGAAACGACCACACACGACAAATTTGTATTTGAATAAAGAAAAGCCAGCACTACATGAAGTACAAATACCAACTAAAACCTGGAAAAGGAAAGAAAAAATAAATGTACTAATACATAGTATCTAGAAGAATGAATTTGGAACAAAGATTATGACGAAATAACGTTCAAGGTAACACAGAATGAAGAGATTAATCTATGATGAAGAAGAATAAAAAAGAATATACTAACGAAGAAAATCATGAGAGTATACCAGTGAGGAAATGTAAAACAAAATATCCCGATGATATGTGAAGAATTAGTTAAGTTGAATCAAGAAAAGAGAGAATCACAATGTACAAACCGCAGATGCGAGAATTAATCCCAAGAATATTTATTATTTGTCGGAAAAACGGCCACTATTATTATTATTAATGATTTGAGATGAATTGACTAAAGAGTAATGCCAGCAATAATTTATTATTATTAAAGGAGATGATTTGCCTCCATATTTATTGAAATTAGTATGGCCAGTAGAGTCGAATAGCCAAAGTCAGCCGCTCTAAACTGCCCCAGCTAAATGTATGTTAGGGAACTAAATAAACGAGGGAAGTAATTACATAGAGAAGAAATAAATATGATTCAAAGAGCAGAAAGCAAAAGGATATATGGAAAAAACATGTAAATCAATATGGGATGTACAATAATTGATAAATTCTTCATAGAAAAATATAGTATAATCATAACTCAGAATTAATCAATTCTTAAAGGAAGGCATATGTAACATAACCAAATATGGCAGTTACATAAAATGAGCCTAAAGGACGGCAAGTAAGAGAAAAAATATGAATGTAAACCTAGATAAGTAAATCCATGTATATAAAGTGTGTATCTACAAATGTGTTAATATGAAAATCCAACTATGAATAAGATAATATCAACCTAGTGACATCAACTACGAAAAATAAGAAAGAAAATGACATGAGCCAAAACAAAATACCAATTATAGACCCAATAGGATTCAAAAGTGAGAGGAAACGACGAAATAAGAATTAACAAACTCCAAAAGTGAGGGGAAACGACGAAATAAGAATTAACAAACTCCAAAAGTGAGAGGAACAATTAAGGAATAAGACTACGATGAAAATAACAAGAAAGAAGAAAGAAGTAGGACAAGAAAGCTGACTCAGAAGAGAGAAGATGAATAAATCATACCAGAAATCAACATAAACCACGTGTACCAAAGACTATATAAGTGACAAGTGAAATAATGATTATCAAATGTGAGGATGAAAAACAGTGCTTAGCATTTAAGGAAACACAAACAATAACAGTGCGTACTTAATAGATGTGAAACATGTGAATAACTAACTATTTCTACTGATAAAACCACACAAACAATTACAGTGAGGAAGTTTATAAGTATATGAAAATATGTTAATTCCATGATGAAAACAACAAGATGTTAAATAAGTCAAATAGACACGAACAATGAGTGTGACGCATTTAATAAAGTTGTGATTAACACAGATAATCATAAGTCCACCAATATAAAACAAAATAGAACAATATAACTATGTTTTATTTTTGGTAAAGAACTGACAACAATATAAAAAACCCTTGTATCAAACAAAATGGATTGAATTGAATTCAACCTATGACTAGAAAAATATCATAAATAATACAATAAGATATGTATTAGTGTTTAAGAAGGAATGTATAAACATGTGTCACAAAATAAGTAAAATATTATTGTGAAATACCATGCTGATACCATATAAGTAGTAGAGACATACTGCATTAAAACAGATGGTACATTGTTACATAACCCATAGAGAAGGTACCTGTTAAACAGAAAACCAAAAATATCAATGAAAATAAATGATTATCAACAAGGATATCAATTAAGGAATTGTTATAAATAACAATACATCCTAATAGACAATGCATTAAAATGCAACCATGTAAATAAAACCAATCAAATGCAATGGCAAACAGCTATAGCAAAGATGCAACAAATATGCCAATTCAATTAGGCAAAGTGCAATATCAAAACCAATACTAAAGTGAATAACAATATTACCAGTAGAAAGACCAATATCTGGTAATGTTTTGAGAACAGATCTTTAACATAATAACAACAGTATTATAAACAAAATGATGTAAACTAACTAACCATGTACAAACAATCAGATGTAAGATGGACCACTGTATGGCCCATTAGTTAAGGAAAATAGTGTATTAAAGCTTAAACACAGATTGTTAACAATATTACCAGTAGTTAGAGGGAAAATCAATACAACTTTGAGAACAGATTAGAACTATAAAAACAGTCAGTATATATGCAAATAATTAGAAACCAACTGACCATAGTGACAGAAATCAGATATAAACCAACCATGTTAAGTAAGTTACTTAGGAAAAATATGACATATAAATTTGTCTAAGAGTAACTGAGAATATTACCAAAAGTAGGAGTAATGTCTAATACTAATATAGAAACACAAACAAAATCTAACAATAACAATTTAATTATTGTTTTTATGAAAAATAAATGACCACTATGTTGAGACACCATAGGAACAAACCCATTATTAGAGAATTGAAGGGTACTAAACTAGCTAGAAGCTGACCAATATATGTAATGTATTAAGTACAATATATGTACACTAATGACATCTAATACATAATATAATTCACATAGAAAAGACTAAAATTATGTTGACAATTGTATGAGACAGGTAGAAGAGGAATAAGACAGTATGTGTATTATTTTTAATACAATCATGTGAGGATATTTAAGTATGAAATCATGTAAATAATCGTTTTAGTATTATTAGATTGTAAGATTACTTGTATTAAATAAGGGAAATTCATTTTAAATACATTTATATAAAAACCAAGATGGACGCCTAATGACGCTAAAATAAGCTATTGTTAAGGAAATAATTATTTCCAAATAACAAATCAAAACAAGTGAGAAATGGACTCCAAGTGTTTATCTAGAAAGTGTTTTTATTAAAAATAATTAAATCTGGTGTCAAAAACTTATAAAAATAAGAAACACCCAAGATAATTAATAAAAACGTTATTTTAAGAGAAACAATGTAAGTAGAGGGAAAATGCCGGTCCTGACGCACAAAGGATGCCGCCTTTCCCACGGTCTAGATCAAAGAGATGCCGCCGTTCCCACGGTCCAAGATTTTTTCCCACGCTCTCCCCACCACCGCTGGACCACAGCATCCCAAAGGACCGCGAATTTCCGCGAATAAATTTATTTATTTTTTTTTAATTTGATATTTTTATTTTTTTAATTAAATTGATTTGCATATCCGCGAATATATGCAGCCTTTCGCGAGCCTAAATCACTTTCACTTTCTAATTTCCGCGAATATAATTTTGTATATGCAGCCTTTCGCGAGCCTAGATCACTTTCACTTTCAACTGGACCACAGCATCCGCGACTTTTACGCTGATCTGTGTCAAGATCCACGACTTTTTCGCGTATCTGGACCACAGCATCCGCGAATATAATTTTTTATTTTTTTATATGCCGCCTTTCGCGAGCTTAGATCACTTTCACTTTCTATCACTTGATGCATTATAGTGTATATATTAAATATATGATCGGGGAGTACCAACCTTGCATGAGTTCAAATTTGTTATAATGTATATTAAATCTATATGATCAGGTTTACCAACCTATGGTGGGGGGTTCCGACTTGATGCATTATAGTGTATATATTAAATATATGATCAGGGTTACCAACCTTGCATGAGTTCAAATTTGTTGTGTGTTATAATGTATATTAAATCTATATGATCAGGTTTACCAACCTATGGTGTGGGGTTCCGACTTGATGCATTATAGTGTATATATTAAATATATGATCAGGGTTACCAATCCTGCATTATTGTGTATGTGTATAGAACAGATCTGCCAACATTTTTCTTCGGTGGGAAATTCAAACTATATTATAGTAAATTGTTAACGACGACTTCGATATCAACTCTCTCTCCCCTCCTCTCTCTTTGTCTCTAGACACAGTTTTCGATCACAATATAAACTCTCTCTTTCTTTATGTCATCAGTTTTACATAAGTGTCGTGCTACTTATTGTAAGTAGCGATACTAAAATGTAATCACCAGGAAATGTATATATTTATCACCTACCTCGTTGCATCCCTTTTTGACACATGACAGTCATTGACCACGATTTAGAAATTAATATATCCCTTATTCAACGATTTGTATGTGTGTACACGAACTTAAATACAGATGATTGTAATTTTAAAAATTCATTTTTTGCATTAAATATATATCGTAAACAATGAAATAATAATATTTCGTCATTGTAAGATTTTAATAAAACAATTATCAGTTTAAATAATAATTTTCATGATTGTAAGATACAACCTACAAATTAGTAAAATGTCTCTCTCACACACATTTCTGATTACTATACAAATAATTGTATGCATATTCGGAGGTTTATAACGAAATAAACCATAATTTGTTTTAAATAATTAAATATATATATTTACAACACTGTTGTTACTCTCTCTCTCACTCTCTCTCTCTCTCCTCTCTCTCTCTATCTATTTATCTCTCTGTCCGTCCGACTGTCTATATCTGTCTGTCTGTCTGTCTCTCTCTCTCTCTCTCTCTCTCGTTGTCAAACGTTATGTTCAAACCGTTTCTCCTCTCTGCAGTCATTACCGCGCATGTATATGATTTTAGAAAGTTTATATATGTTCGACAAATATTAACTGTGTACGTACTTACAACACCCGCTCTCTCTCTCTCTCTCTCTCTCTATTTATCTCTCTGTCCGTCCGTCCGTACGACTGTCTATATCTGTCTGTCTGTCTGTCTGTCTGTCTGTCTCTTTCTCTCTCTCTCTCTCTCTCTCTCGTTGTCAAACGTTATGTTCAAACCGTTTCTCCTCTCTGTGATCATTACCGCGCATGTATATGATTTTAGAAAGTTTATATATATTCGACAAATATTAACTGTGTACGTACTTACAACGCCCGCTCTCTCTCTCTCTCACTCATCGTCAAAACGTTGACTTCATTTTTCATTGTATTAAATAATTGACAAATATTAACTATGTGTGCGTGTGTGTTGTCAACTACTTACATGCGCGTTCTCTCTCTCTCTTAACATAACGCTTCGTGTGAAGCGTTTTGTAGAGCAGGTTTCAACTGTGGAAGGTTTCATACCGTTTCTCCTCTCTCTCTCTCTCTCTCTCTTGCTCGCAGACGTCGGAAGCAATTCCTAGTTTATAATGTAATTACCTGTGCGTGTATGTCTCTCTTTATTCGACAAATATTAACGCCCTCTCTCGCTCGCAGACGTCGGAAGCAATTCCTAGTTTATAATGTAATTACCTGTGCGTGTATGTCTCTCTTTACTCGACAAATATTAACGCCCTCTCTCTCTCGCAGACGTTGGAAGCAATTCCTAGTTTATAATGTAATTACCTATGCGTGTATGTCTCTCTTTAGCATAAAAAAAAATCTCCTTGAAATAAGGTATTTTCAAAAGTTTTGTGTACACATATGAAATAATAATAATATTTTTAATAAAACAATTATCAGTTTAAATAATAATTGTCATGATTGTAAGATACAATCTGCAAATTATTCAGCTTCAAATAAGTGATATTTACAATGAAACTATTTTCAAATAAAAATGATGTTGGTTCGACAACCTTTTGTTTTTAAGACTATAACAAGAATGAGACAAGGATCAGCTCTCTCTCCCCCCCTCACACACACACACACACACACACACACACACACACACACACACACACACACACACACACACACACACACACACACACACACACACACACACACACACACACTTAGTATGAACAGACGTGTCTTTGTTAGTAAAATGTACAATCACATGACTTTATATGAACTTCAAAGGGTTCAAATGTTTCAAAATAAAAATATATAAAACAAAAAAATACAGAATATATGAAATGTATATTACAAATAAAATATATATTACATATTATGAATTTATGAAGGAATCTTCTTCTTCTTCATTTGGTACTACATTAAGACAGTCCTTGGACTTCACTTTTATGGGGTTTTCATAAACATAAAGATCACTACCACCAATAATTTGTGGTACAATACTTCTATTCAATGGTAACACCTAAGACAAAAATAAAACATGCAATCAGTATTAATAATACAAAATCACTGTTTTATTATTTTAAAATACTGTAATTTTCATCCAAAATATTTAAAACAAAATACAGACTATATGAAATGTATATTAACAATGTATATTTACAAAATAAGTATATTACAACTCAGGAAAGAGTGGTACGTAATTTTCACTCACCCAATCTTTTATAAATTTGCCATAATTTACGCCACCAGCATGGGTGGTAATAAACTGTGTGTAAATATTTGTTAACTCTTTTTTTACTTCTGTCTCGCCTTGAGACTGAGAATAGCAATGGCATGTCACGGAACGACGTTGTAATAGTTCTCTATTATGCTCCACTTGAGTGGAGCGTCTTTCTATCCATTCAACCATATAACTTTCAAAACTGCCTCCAGACATTATACTCGACTAAAACAAAGACATTCACGTTGTTTATCACTTAATATATTATCATGATATTTTCATTATATTATCATTTAAAAATATGTTAGCAGTAACCAGCGAGAAACACATGTTTGTCACAGTATACTTCAAGCGTTAGCCGTACATATCAAATTCTTTCTTTACGTTTGTATTTTGTCTAAGCTATGTTAACTTCACACACACGCACGCACGCACACACACACACACACACACACACACATTGATACATTTGGAAACTGAGTACAGAATAAATCTACAATCACCTAGTCGGTTTGTTGGCAGAAAACAATTATGTGATCAAATAAACATTATCAGAGAACAACGTCCTCCTAAAGATAAATTTACCAGAGCTCAAAACAGTACAAAGTCATACTTTTGGTGAAGAAAATCACGTCATCAACAACAAAAGTTGTTTGTGTTTAAACAGCTACAAACAATAATTAATTTTCTTACACTAGTAAACATTTTGCTGTAATTGTTTCAATTAAAGGAAATATATATATATATATATTCGTTGAGAAAATCTGTTGTGGCTGAACGAAACATGTGTCTGAATAAATTTTCTCTCTACATAGCAGTTGTAAAAGTAGTCATATACATTATGTGCTATATATACAAAAGGCTTTCAACGTGTTTGTCATTTCAACCAATTTGTACCGTGCTCTAATTATGTAAGAAAAAAAAAAAAAAAAATAACTGTACCGCTCCATACAACTGAGAATAAATCCGTACACACACACACATGAACAATTTTACGTTTAAATAAAATCTGTACATACAATAAAATTATGTTTCAGTATTAATGATATAAATATTACTGTTTTATTAATTTAAAATACCGTATAATTGCTTACGACGCACACACTTAGCAACGTTTTTACTTATTTGAACAAGTCATGTATTAACTTCAATAAATAATGCACTTGATAATGTTTAAATATTTCCAATAACTATGTTGATTAGAAGTGCTGTAAGTTCAATAACAATGTTCGCTACGTAACGTATTCAAATCTGTTTACTCACCTCTTAAATGTTGATGCACGCAATTATCGATTTCACAATGAGGTATGAAGGCTAATTGCATTCTTCACGTATATATATTGATGTATCTTACAACGGTAGGGTAGGGGTAGCTTAGCGTGTTGTTTTGAAAGTCATTGTCCGCCGTTGGAAACTTTCAGAAGTTAGCGATACTGAAAGTATTTTCGTGCATTAGTCAAAATTAGGAAAACAATGCAGAGAGAGAGCGAGTGGTCACACATGTAAGTAGCTCGATACTCAGTGACAACACACACACACACACACACACACACACACACACACACACACACACACACACACACACACACACACACACACACAGTTAATATTTGTCAAATATATAACAACGAGTGAGAGAGAGAGAGAGGAGGGGTCATCGACCGTGATGGAAAAGCTTTACCTCACTGCTTTAAGAAGTTAGCGATACTGAAAGTATTTTCGGACAAGTTAACACGACTCTTTTTAAGAAACATTCTATCATTTATTTGATGTCGATACCGGTATTAATTATAGATTACACTTAGTTCCATTCACTTCCATGTGCTTACAAATACTTGTAATTAGTTTCGTTAATAACTAGGCCAAAACATTGTCATTACATGTCAACTCTTCCGTCTGTCTCGTAAATTTTGCGCAGCACTGTTTGAGTCTTATCTTTGTAAATAAAGAGCAACAGCAACAGTGTCATAATACTCTACTTATTTGAACAAGTCCTGTATTAAATGCACTTGTTAATGTTTTAATGTGAACAATTTTACGTTTAAATAAAATCTGTTAGAACGATTATATTATTATTATTTAGTGATCAGATAATTTCATAAAAAATAAGAAACGTAAAAGATATACGCTGACTTTACCGCAACCACGTCTATTTAGATAAACGGCTCGGAAGAAAAAATAATTCTTCACAAAGCAGACAACAACTACAGTCTCAAATAAATATATTTTAAACCTGGGGGCTATGCGTGTACGTAGGGAAGGTCTTCATATGCTTACTGGACAAAATATAAATATTCGCTGGCAGATAATTTCATAAAAAAATAAGAAACGTAAAAGATATACGCTGACTTTACCGCAACCACGTCTATTTAGATAAACGGCTCGGAAGAAAAAATAATTCTTCACAAAGCAGAACGACAACTACAGTCTCAAATAAATATATTTTAAAAAAGATAAATATACATTAGATGGAAATGGCTTTGCGCACTAAAGTCACCATCTATCTCTTGTTTCTCCGGTCAGTATTGACCTATGCTGCTCCCGCATGGTGGTCGCTTGTCTCGACCACTAACAAGTGTAGGCTGGAAGCTTTCCAGGCCCGTACCCTCAGATCCTTGTCGGGGTCTCCATGGTTTGTGAGAAATAATGTTATTCGTGGAGGCCTTCGAGTTCCCACCCTTGCTGATTTTGTCCGGTAATGAATAGGAATTATATAAATAATCTAAGGATTAATTGATAATAATATACTTATGACGATTAAATTTAAAATATTATTGCGGAAAGTTTTAATGAATAGGAATTGATATAGATAAAATAAATATCAGTTTACGTAATGAGAATGTTTGTTTGCATTGAGTTTGGTTTAGCTAAATAACACAAGGGAGCACATTTCGCAGTTGGCTTTACATACCTCCAGACAACGGTACAAGCCAATTTAGATAGCACAACATGAACTCTGAATCGTCGGCTATATTAGAAATTCCTTCCTTTCAAAGCGTGTAATGAGACCGTTTGAATATCTTATAGCAGTGTCAAGTAACTCAATAAATTGCTTGGAACTACGAAGAAGTTTCAATGCTTACAGAAGTTTATTCAATGTGTACATTCTTTTGGACAGTACAAAACGCTCTGGTTGCTTTATGGAAATATTCATTAAAGTTTTAGAACAAATAAAACTATTTTATCTAGTTTTATTCTAAATTTACTTAAAATTTGATCACAAGAAGAGAGAGAGAGAGAGAGAGAGAGAGAGAGAGAGAGAGAGAGAGAGAGAGAGAGAGAGAGGTAATATTTTTTTTTTCTAGTGCCTAATCTTTTAAACTAAAAAACGTATTACTTTTACAAATATAGCTTGAACGTAACACATACACACAGACGTTAGGGAGAGACTGCAATGTGTCAGTGTAAAGTCGTGTCAATGACCTCCTGTATTACAATGGTTTAGCGTAGTTTCTTACTGAAGGCTTGTACGCTTTAAATTCAGCTATACCTAAAATATATCTTCAATTAGGGTCATTGTACACACACAGTGGAATGCTTTCAGAAATTTGCGACACACACACACACACACACACACACACAAACACACACACATACACAACGATGTTTCTACTTATTTGAACAAGTCCTGTATTAAATGCACTTGTTAATGTTTTAATGTGAACAATTGTACGTTTAAATAAAATCTGTACTTACAATAAATTATGTTTCAGTATTAATGATATAAATATTACTGTTTTATTAATTTAAAATACCGTATATATATATTGTAGCGTGACAGATGTTTGCATAATATTGAATGGCAATTGATCATTAGAATAATGAAGTTATAATATTTAAATTTGGAAGAAAGCATTAAGTCTAATATAAATAGATTAATTCATAGCAACTGTGGAAAGAAATCATTATTATAATGAAAATCCAAGTTCAAGTAAAAGGAGTTACTAGTGATGAGTCATCCAAGACCAGTATCATGACCAAAGGTTTTCAAGGTATAACCCAGGAAGGTAAAATAGTAAATAACAAAGCAGTACACAATATGACCAAACCCACAACGAGGAAGAATAAATAGAAGAGAAACCCTAAAATAAGCCAAGATCAACCAATACAGGTTGTGTATTTCTGTAATAAAGAAGAAGATGGAGAAGATCCCAAGAAACCTGATGGCAACAAGAAAAGATGGAGAAGATACCAGTCCCAGAAGGCAGGAGAAAAGAAGACTGAAGAAAGAAGAAGAGGGCAGCATCCTGAAGAAGATGTCATGCTCTTATAAAAGACACCCAAATCCCTATATCCCAAAAATAAAAAACAAAAGTATAACGAAATAAAAACCACATGTATATAAATTTAAGAGAGAGGAGTGTATAAAGTAAAAGTTTCCTGTGAACTAAGATGAAACAATAATATAGTACCCATGGAACAAATCTCCATTGAAAAAACGCTAACCAATTTATTATGTTAATAAGACTATACGACCATTTAGCATTAACATAATATATAAGTGCAAAGTGAACCAGTGATAGTTTTGGGTATTATAAAAAATGAACCTTGTGTTTCATTCTTGGCAATCACAAACATTGGATGCAATGAAATATGCATTTTTCAATGACTTAAAATGTGTACGGTGACAATATGTTGTTCATAAGACATGAATCTGTTTAAAATAACATTTTTGTTTTACATGAAAAAAGAAAAACAGATTTCATAGTGCTTTTGAACAGTTCATACTATTTATTTGTTAATGACAGGGTACAATTCCCCAAAGACAAGGTATAAAAGACTGTATAAAAACTGTAGAATCCTACTTATAATAATAGTTAGAAATAAGAATATAAATATAAGGTTTTAATGTATATAGTACAAGAATGTTTAAAAATGTTTTAGATATAAGGCCATTTGTTTGGGTCTGAAACAACTAACATCAGAACTATAAAAATAATTACCACTTGTAAATAGTAGAGAGTAATTAAGATGTTAGTTAGTACAAAACCTTTTTTATAAACCATGTTTACATGTTGGAAATGGGAATTTTGTTGCAAAATGTCTGATTTGAAGACAACCATTTATTTAAAAAAAAAAATATTCGTTATTAGTTTTAACTATTGTTTGTATTGTAACCAATACTAATTGTTTTTGTGTAATTTAAAAACATGTTTAATTTATAATACTATTTGTAAAAGTCAGAGAGGGTATCACACATCATATATTGTTTGTAAATTATTTTGTAAGAAAAATTGTTAAAAAATCATAGGCCAAAAGAATGGAAACCAAACTTCATCAAAACAGAGAAATTGCTCAATTAAATGCAAATAAACAAAAGGGGTTTAGACAAAATAAACTTGAGATCATGCCATATAATTGCACATACCATTTAGAGAGATTTTAATAAATTATATTCAGAATTATGAATAAATGTGAAAATGACTAAACTCAGAAATTTAGACATGGGAGTCATATATTTCAGAATAATGTTTCAGAATACAACTAATTCAATTAATTACCAGAAAATAAGGGAATAGGAACCTTTTAATACAATATAGGATTATTAATATTAAATATAACTGATAAAGTGGCTGAATTTATATAATGACAGGAAGTAAATTTTGATGTTTTGACTCTTCACAGTATACCAAACTGAAAGTGAAATTACTATTTTTTTTGGACAGAAAACACTATAAAATGGCATTATTTAATCTGAAAATAACCAGAATGAACTGAAAGATTAATTTAAATCAAATCTAGTGAATAAAATTGACAAATAACCAAAGTATAGGCATTCATATAGTGAAAATGTAAAAGTGCATACAGGATGTGAAAAATATTTGAACAATGTTAAGGATAATATTATATGGGCTAAGAGTTTAATTGAAACTGAAGGAAACAGTTAGTTAATTATTGGTTTTTGAACGGTTAACATGACATACGTTCGGTAACGTGTATAACCTAACCTATAATAGACATACAAAGCGAGTGTATAGTACGTTATTGTGAAATCGCGAGTGACTTGTAAAATACTTCTAAAACTATCATATTATAACAGAAACAATCAAGTAACACTCCATAACACAGAACAATATAAATTTACTCTGAAAAACACCACAAAACACAAGAAAACTGTGTAATACATTAACCCAAATTAGTGATGGAACCGGGGAAAGTGTTTGAACTAATAATTATACGGATACACTAAATACAACTCAGAAACAGTACACTAGACACTACACAACATTTTACAAGAGATTCGCAGACATCAGAACAGGAATACTACAGGAAAATCTTTTATTTGGAACGTCCAATATACGAATGACATCTCACTAACTTCACGGCGGCCATTTGCTTTGACGATTTCAGTGCCTTCTTCTTGGTTCATCACAGCTGTTTGGTGAAAACAATTATTATATTTACAATTTATTATTCAATGTCTGTGTTTATTAATAACTATTAATTTGATTGTAACATTATACTTTTTAAATATAAGCCCGATTTCTCTGACTTTGGTAATAACTGGCTGTTTAAAGAACCCTATATAATTTTTATAATATATACTTGTAACTTTTTTCGATATCCTGAGAATCGATACTAATCGATAAGAGTCAATATTGCTGTTACTTAATAAAACATTAATACTTTTCAATACTTAATAGTTCTTTATTTCTTCAATAATACTAATTACCAATAATATAATTCTAATTGATAATCTACAAGGACTTTACCACCCGTAAGTGAAGATAACCTAAAAAATAGAAAGGTAAACAAATATCGATTGGTTTACAGACAGTCTTATGAGTGGTGATAGATTATTTAAATTATACTAAAACTTTAATAAAAATTTTCAGAAGAGCATTACACTGTTTAAAACTTCACAGCCCTATATTAATTAATTGATCCTAATTAATTAATTAATAAAATTAAAATTTTTTTTTTATTATTTTTTTTTATAAACATAATTTTTTTTTTAATTTTCTTCAAAACAATAATTTTTGTTTTGAAACTTTCGGTGAAGCTGAGCATATATATTTCTTCATCAACTTTACGCTACTCGACCGGTCTTGCTACCATTGGGACTCGACCAGCTGGGAAACTTAAGGAAGTGTTTCAGGCCAGTAAGACGTCGAGAGCCACACCAATTAAACATATTACATTGGACTTGATTACATCGGAGTCGAATTTCACAATCACAATCTCTTATATCATCAACACACATCTATACTTATTTAATTTGAATTATTACAAATTGGCGCACAACTTTAGGGGCTTTAATTAGCGATTGGAAGGCCAATACATTCTGCACAATCACTAGTTGGAGCTAGGCAACAGCTACAAAGTCAGAGAAAGACAATAAAAAGGGAACGACAAAAAGCAAAATGGCAGAACTCGCACAAAGAGAAAATACGGGTTGGGGTGAGATAATGGAAAAGATGAAGGAAATGTTCCAACATATGATAGACGAGGATAGACGATTCAAGAAGGAAATGGATAAGAAACTGGACGAGGTAAGAGAGGGAACCAGGAGTATGCATAAGAAACTGGATAATCAGAGTAAAATGCTAGATGATTGGGGTAAAGAAACAAGGGAGGAGACTAAGGAAATAATAGAGGACACTAAGAAAATGAGGGAGGAGAGATTAAAAAGGGAAGAATTAAGAAAGGAGAAGACCGAAGAAATAAAAAATGATAGCCAACCAGAATCAGAAGAAGTACCAAATGATAAAACGCAGGAACAAGTAATGGTGGTACCTGAAATTGAAACTAACCGAAACCAGGAAAATATTAAACAAAGGGAAGGAGAATCAAGGATGAGAAGAATATATCCAAGAAATGTAATAAAAACGAAGGAAGAGTTGGAGATGATGAAACATGGGTTAATTGATGACAGTAATATCCCAATTATCTATGACAAAGACATCATGAATTCCAGGAATTATAGGAGAATCGAAGTAATTTCCAAAATAATTTACCACAAGACAGTAGTCTACCAATGGGAAAGGACCAGAGGTAAACAGAATACGACATGTGGAACAGACCAATTTCAGCGCAAGACTGGACAATGTTTTTCAGAAAGATGGAAATGTGATATCGTACCAGACTGTAATGATGACACAGATGAATCACCAGAATGTATTCCATTAAGGTGCCATCTAGGACAGTTCCAGGGTACGGTTAGACTAAAATATATTCCTTCAGAGTGGATATGTGATGGTAAACCAGCTTATGGTGTTTCAGATAAACAAATAATAAGTGATAACCCAGATGAAGATCCTCACAGATATTTGTCAAGTAACACAAAACATGGACCAGAAAAGTATTGGTGTATACAATATGATGATAGAGGGAACCAACCCAGTAATTACGACGGCCATAACAACCCGCCGTGTAATAACCAGTGTATCGGTAATTCTAACGGCGTTAGGGATAACAACCCCTATCCATACAATAGAAACAATTTATGCCAACATAATAATGTCCCATACAGTCAGAGAAATCCATATCCCAACAATAATGGTGACAAACCTTACCAACCTAACCGAAATTATTATCATGATAAATTTAGTAATAAAAACAATAACAGTAATAATAACCGAGTGTCGCGCCCTAGGGTAAATTTTATAAGAGCAACTGAGATGATGGACCCTGGTTGACACAAATACCACACGACATCAAGAAAAGGGACGGATCATGATAACCGACTACGGCGAAAAACAATGTTGAAGGAGACGAAATAAATATCATTGAAAGGAAATGATACGAAGAATAAACATAGAAACAAAACTGGGTTTTATGAGTGAAGACTATGTAAGAAAATGAACATGACCAATAAGAATATGAGCAATAGAACGACATAAAGAAAATCGTCCATCTTCCTGGGTATATAAAAGAAAAGGCATTTATAAGGAAAGAAAAAGAGAAGATCAACTTACAAAAGTATAAATAATATGGGCCAGTGTAGAGTACAATATAACCCCATATGTTGTGGTAAATGATAAACATAACAATACATATGAGTTGAAGGAAATCGTTTCAGGAAAGATCAAAGGAGTGTACAATCAAGCTTCTATGAAGAAATATTATGAAGAATGAGTTGTGAGTTATAGAATTTTGAATTTAATTTTTTTTTAAATCCTAAAATAATGTAAGTACATCTTACAACCTAATATTTTGAAAAGAACATTCTGGAGAATTAAAAGAAAAAAAATTTATATGTTAAAAATTCAAAAATAATGTAAGTACATCTTACAACCTAATATTTTGAGAAGAACATTTTGGAGAATTATAAAAAGAAGGAATTTAGAATTTTTATTTAAAAAAATTCAAAAATAATGTAAGTACATCTTACAACCTAATATTTTGAGAAGAACATTTTGGAGAATTATAAGAAGAAGGAATTTTTTAATTTAATTTGTAAAAAATTTTAAAATAATGTAAGTACATCTTACAACCTAACAATTTTGGAACAAACTTTATGGAAGAAAGGAAAAGAAAGACTTTTGAATTGAAATATAATTATAAAAATTTAAAATTGAGTAAGTACTTCTTACTACAACCTGATAATTTAGAACAAAACTTTATGGAAGAAAGAGAAAGAGAGAGAATTTTGAACTTAATTATACAACAAATTTTAAAAAAATGAAGTAAGACCAACTTACTATAACTAAGTTTGTGAGAAAACTTTATGGTAAATAATTAAGAAGAATTTGAATTTGGAGAAATACCAAAACATTCAGAATAATAGTAAAATCACAATACTATAAACAATTCTGAATGAGACAATTCTGGGAATAAATGAATTAAACAGAATTTGAATGTTGATAGAACGTCAGTACTTTGAAACAAGATAAGATCAACATATTACAAGGATTTATGAGAAATATTTTTCAATTAAATAAAAAGAATAGTTTGAATTTTATATTAAAACTAACCAAGTTCCAAGAAATAATTATGTGTCAATTATGATTGAATTGAGAAGAAAATAAAGTAATTAATTCAGAAAAGAGAATTAACGTTAATCCAGAATAAATGCTAACATTCACAATAGAATTTGAAGGAGTAGAGAAGAATAACAAGAAAGAGTGTAATATGCCAGAGAAGGAGAAAATTTGGAAGCAAAGAGACTAATTACCTATGAAACGATAATGAAAACAGTTAATTAAGAGCAAAGAAGAACAACTCATACCAAACAGATGGAGGAGATGATTTTGAACCAATGATAATAATAAGACCTATATGAAATGCAAAGAGAAGCAATACCACATGAAATATGATATAAATGAATTAATGTTAATGAATGCGAAGGTGGATTAATAACTTTCTAAGAGAAAGGAAAGAACCAAAATGTTTAAATAAAATGATCAATATAACAACCTGTATATCTAATGTAAAGATACAATGTTAAAAAATTAAATATAATATATTAAGACCATTCAAATAATGAATAAGAAAGACTATATATAAAGACCATGCTAATACTATGAGTAACCAGAAGAAAGTATAAAGAGAATTCAGATGGAGAAGAAAGAGAGTTACACTGTAAACAGTAGCCAGAATTATTAAAAGAAAGGTTTTCAACCATAATTAAAATAAATATAGCAGACAAGTTAAGAGTTTTGAAAAAATATATATGTAATGAGTATAATAATGATTATGAAGATTTATTAAGATAGAAAATGTGAGATAATCTGAGAGACTACGAAGTGGAGAATCCAAAGATATTTTGATTAGTCGAAAATGAGACTACTTTTTATTTATTTATTCGATGACTGACTGAAGATAATTCCAGCAGCATTATGTTTTTTGAGCAGGGATGGATATGCCCCTGTACTCAATTTATAGAAGTGGTGTATGGCCAGCAGAGAAGTAGCGTACAGTGCCCCTCTGATCTGCCCCAGCCCACGTGATAGGGAATGTTAGGGAATTAATATCCCAAGGATACAACACGAAGTTGATATAGAAAGAAAATGTATTACAATTATAATATATCTCAGAAGACACTAACTATCCGAAAAGGATCAGTAGTAAAACAAATAATTATATATATAAAATTAATTAAACTCTAATTATAAAATGTCGATATACAAATGGAGAAGAAAATGAATTATAAGAAATGATGAAATTATCATAAGAAATTATTTCATCCATAAACATGTCTGAAATAATTACTTCTGGAGGGGAGCAATCTGTAGCGTGACAGATGTTTGCATAATATTGAATGGCAATTGATCATTAGAATAATGAAGTTATAATATTTAAATTTGGAAGAAAGCATTAAGTCTAATATAAATAGATTAATTCATAGCAACTGTGGAAAGAAATCATTATTATAATGAAAATCCAAGTTCAAGTAAAAGGAGTTACTAGTGATGAGTCATCCAAGACCAGTATCATGACCAAAGGTTTTCAAGGTATAACCCAGGAAGGTAAAATAGTAAATAACAAAGCAGTACACAATATGACCAAACCCACAACGAGGAAGAATAAATAGAAGAGAAACCCTAAAATAAGCCAAGATCAACCAATACAGGTTGTGTATTTCTGTAATAAAGAAGAAGATGGAGAAGATCCCAAGAAACCTGATGGCAACAAGAAAAGATGGAGAAGATACCAGTCCCAGAAGGCAGGAGAAAAGAAGACTGAAGAAAGAAGAAGAGGGCAGCATCCTGAAGAAGATGTCATGCTCTTATAAAAGACACCCAAATCCCTATATCCCAAAAATAAAAAACAAAAGTATAACGAAATAAAAACCACATGTATATAAATTTAAGAGAGAGGAGTGTATAAAGTAAAAGTTTCCTGTGAACTAAGATGAAACAATAATATAGTACCCATGGAACAAATCTCCATTGAAAAAACGCTAACCAATTTATTATGTTAATAAGACTATACGACCATTTAGCATTAACATAATATATAAGTGCAAAGTGAACCAGTGATAGTTTTGGGTATTATAAAAAATGAACCTTGTGTTTCATTCTTGGCAATCACAAACATTGGATGCAATGAAATATGCATTTTTCAATGACTTAAAATGTGTACGGTGACAATATGTTGTTCATAAGACATGAATCTGTTTAAAATAACATTTTTGTTTTACATGAAAAAAGAAAAACAGATTTCATAGTGCTTTTGAACAGTTCATACTATTTATTTGTTAATGACAGGGTACAATTCCCCAAAGACAAGGTATAAAAGACTGTATAAAAACTGTAGAATCCTACTTATAATAATAGTTAGAAATAAGAATATAAATATAAGGTTTTAATGTATATAGTACAAGAATGTTTAAAAATGTTTTAGATATAAGGCCATTTGTTTGGGTCTGAAACAACTAACATCAGAACTATAAAAATAATTACCACTTGTAAATAGTAGAGAGTAATTAAGATGTTAGTTAGTACAAAACCTTTTTTATAAACCATGTTTACATGTTGGAAATGGGAATTTTGTTGCAAAATGTCTGATTTGAAGACAACCATTTATTTAAAAAAAAAAATATTCGTTATTAGTTTTAACTATTGTTTGTATTGTAACCAATACTAATTGTTTTTGTGTAATTTAAAAACATGTTTAATTTATAATACTATTTGTAAAAGTCAGAGAGGGTATCACACATCATATATTGTTTGTAAATTATTTTGTAAGAAAAATTGTTAAAAAATCATAGGCCAAAAGAATGGAAACCAAACTTCATCAAAACAGAGAAATTGCTCAATTAAATGCAAATAAACAAAAGGGGTTTAGACAAAATAAACTTGAGATCATGCCATATAATTGCACATACCATTTAGAGAGATTTTAATAAATTATATTCAGAATTATGAATAAATGTGAAAATGACTAAACTCAGAAATTTAGACATGGGAGTCATATATTTCAGAATAATGTTTCAGAATACAACTAATTCAATTAATTACCAGAAAATAAGGGAATAGGAACCTTTTAATACAATATAGGATTATTAATATTAAATATAACTGATAAAATGGCTGAATTTATATAATGACAGGAAGTAAATTTTGATGTTTTGACTCTTCACAGTATACCAAACTGAAAGTGAAATTACTATTTTTTTTGGACAGAAAACACTATAAAATGGCATTATTTAATCTGAAAATAACCAGAATGAACTGAAAGATTAATTTAAATCAAATCTAGTGAATAAAATTGACAAATAACCAAAGTATAGGCATTCATATAGTGAAAATGTAAAAGTGCATACAGGATGTGAAAAATATTTGAACAATGTTAAGGATAATATTATATGGGCTAAGAGTTTAATTGAAACTGAAGGAAACAGTTAGTTAATTATTGGTTTTTGAACGGTTAACATGACATACGTTCGGTAACGTGTATAACCTAACCTATAATAGACATACAAAGCGAGTGTATAGTACGTTATTGTGAAATCGCGAGTGACTTGTAAAATACTTCTAAAACTATCATATTATAACAGAAACAATCAAGTAACACTCCATAACACAGAACAATATAAATTTACTCTGAAAAACACCACAAAACACAAGAAAACTGTGTAATACATTAACCCAAATTAGTGATGGAACCGGGGAAAGTGTTTGAACTAATAATTATACGGATACACTAAATACAACTCAGAAACAGTACACTAGACACTACACAACATTTTACAAGAGATTCGCAGACATCAGAACAGGAATACTACAGGAAAATCTTTTATTTGGAACGTCCAATATACGAATGACATCTCACTAACTTCACGGCGGCCATTTGCTTTGACGATTTCAGTGCCTTCTTCTTGGTTCATCACAGCTGTTTGGTGAAAACAATTATTATATTTACAATTTATTATTCAATGTCTGTGTTTATTAATAACTATTAATTTGATTGTAACGTTATACTTTTTAAATATAAGCCCGATTTCTCTGACTTTGGTAATAACTGGCTGTTTAAAGAACCCTATATAATTTTTATAATATATACTTGTAACTTTTTTCGATATCCTGAGAATCGATACTAATCGATAAGAGTCAATATTGCTGTTACTTAATAAAACATTAATACTTTTCAATACTTAATAGTTCTTTATTTCTTCAATAATACTAATTACCAATAATATAATTCTAATTGATAATCTACAAGGACTTTACCACCCGTAAGTGAAGATAACCTAAAAAATAGAAAGGTAAACAAATATCGATTGGTTTACAGACAGTCTTATGAGTGGTGATAGATTATTTAAATTATACTAAAACTTTAATAAAAATTTTCAGAAGAGCATTACACTGTTTAAAACTTCACAGCCCTATATTAATTAATTGATCCTAATTAATTAATTAATAAAATTAAAATTTTTTTTTTATTATTTTTTTTTATAAACATAATTTTTTTTTTAATTTTCTTCAAAACAATAATTTTTGTTTTGAAACTTTCGGTGAAGCTGAGCATATATATTTCTTCATCAACTTTACGCTACTCGACCGGTCTTGCTACCATTGGGACTCGACCAGCTGGGAAACTTAAGGAAGTGTTTCAGGCCAGTAAGACGTCGAGAGCCACACCAATTAAACATATTACATTGGACTTGATTACATCGGAGTCGAATTTCACAATCACAATCTCTTATATCATCAACACACATCTATACTTATTTAATTTGAATTATTACAATATATATATATATAACCTAGGAACTTCGCAGGTGAAGAAATTAATTTCTATATTTCATCTGTAACGACATGCGTGTATAATTTTAATTTATTTCACTATACACCTTCGCCACCGCTGCTACCACAGTCGTCAGTAATAAAAAAAGAAGAAGAAGAAAGATCAGTTAGGAAACGCATCAGTACTCGTTCGAAACGATTAACATCAGTCCCAATGGACCACAGCATCCGTGAATTTCCGCGAATAAATAAAAAAAAAAAAAAAAAGTAAAACGTTCTACTTACGTTTCATGTTAGGTTTAAAAAATACAGTCCACGTACGTTTCACGTTTACGTTAGGTTAAGATGCAGTCTACTTACGTTTCACTGTTAGGTTAAAAATGCAGTCCACGTACGTTTCACGTTTACGTTAGGTTAAGATGCAGTCTACTTACGTTTCATGTTAGGTTAAAAAATACAGTCCACGTACGTTTCACGTTTACGTTAGGTTAAGATGCAGTCTACTTACGTTTCACTGTTAGGTTAAAAATGCAGTCCACGTACGTTTCACGTTTACGTTAGGTTAAGATGCAGTCTACTTACGTTTCACGTTAGGTTAAAAAATGCAGTCCACGTACGTTTTTCGTTTACGTTAGGTTAAAATACAGTCTACTTACGTTTCACTGTTAGGTTAAAAATGCAGTCCACGTACGTTTCACGTTTACGTTAGGTTAAGATGCAGTCTACTTACGTTTCACGTTAGGTTAAAAAATGCAGTCCACGTACGTTTTTCGTTTACGTTAGGTTAAAATACAGTCTACTTACGTTTCACGTTAGGTTAAAATGCAAACACACGCACGCACACACACACACACACACACGTGTGTATTATTTAAATTATTATTTAAATAACATACACACGCGTTAGGTTGCAACATAACACGTGTGTGTGTGTGCGTGTGCGTGTGTTTGCATTTTAACCTAACGTGAAACGTAAGTAGACTGTATTTTAACCTAACGTAAACGAAAAACGTACGTGGACTGCATTTTTTAACCTAACGTGAAACGTAAGTAGACTGCATCTTAACCTAACGTAAACGTGAAACGTACGTGGACTGCATTTTTAACCTAACAGTGAAACGTAAGTAGACTGTATTGTAACCTAACGTAAACGAAAAACGTACGTGGACTGCATTTTTTAACCTAACGTGAAACGTAAGTAGACTGCATCTTAACCTAACGTAAACGTGAAACGTACGTGGACTGCATTTTTAACCTAACAGTGAAACGTAAGTAGACTGCATCTTAACCTAACGTAAACGTGAAACGTACGTGGACTGTATTTTTTAAACCTAACATAAAACGTAAGTAGAACTTTTTTTTTTTTTTTTTTTTTTTTTTTTTTATTCGCGGAAATTCACTGATGCTGTGGTCCATTGGGACTGATGTTAATCGTTTCGAACGAGTATTGATGCGTTTCCTAACTGATCTTTCTTCTTCTTCTTCTTTTTTTATTACTGACGACTGTGGTAGCAGCGGTGGCGAAGGTGTATAGTGAAATAAATTAAAATTATACACGCATGTCGTTACAGATGAAAAATAGAAATTAATTTCTTCACCTGCGAAGTTCCTAGGTTATATATATATATATACGGTATTTTAAATTAATAAAACAGTAATATTTATATCATTAATACTGAAACATAATTTATTGTAAGTACAGATTTTATTTAAACGTAAAATTGTTCACATTAAAACATTAACAAGTGCATTTAATACAGGACTTGTTCAATTAAGTAGAAACATCGTTGTGTATGTGTGTGTGTGTGTGTGTCGCAAATTTCTGAAAGCATTCCACTGTGTGTGTACAATGACCCTAATTGAAGATATATTTTAGGTATAGCTGAATTTAAAGCGTACAAGCCTTCAGTAAGAAACTATGCTAAACCATTGTAATACAGGAGGTCATTGACACGACTTTACACTGACACATTGCAGTCTCTCCCTAACGTCTGTGTGTATGTGTTACGTTCAAGCTATATTTGTAAAAGTAATACGTTTTTTAGTTTAAAAGATTAGGCACTAGAAAAAAAAAATATTACCTCTCTCTCTCCCTCTCTCTCTCTCTCTCTCTCTCTCTCTCTCTCTTCTTGTGATCAAATTTTAAGTAAATTTAGAATAAAACTAGATAAAATAGTTTTATTTGTTCTAAAACTTTAATGAATATTTCCATAAAGCAACCAGAGCGTTTTGTACTGTCCAAAAGAATGTACACATTGAATAAACTTCTGTAAGCATTGAAACTTCTTCGTAGTTCCAAGCAATTTATTGAGTTACTTGACACTGCTATAAGATATTCAAACGGTCTCATTACACGCTTTGAAAGGAAGGAATTTCTAATATAGCCGACGATTCAGAGTTCATGTTGTGCTATCTAAATTGGCTTGTACCGTTGTCTGGAGGTATGTAAAGCCAACTGCGAAATGTGCTCCCTTGTGTTATTTAGCTAAACCAAACTCAATGCAAACAAACATTCTCATTACGTAAACTGATATTTATTTTATCTATATCAATTCCTATTCATTAAAACTTTCCGCAATAATATTTTAAATTTAATCGTCATAAGTATATTATTATCAATTAATCCTTAGATTATTTATATAATTCCTATTCATTACCGGACAAAATCAGCAAGGGTGGGAACTCGAAGGCCTCCACGAACAACATTATTTCTCACAAACCATGGAGACCCCGACAAGGATCTGAGGGTACGGGCCTGGAAAGCTTCCAGCCTACACTTGTTAGTGGTCGAGACAAGCGACCACCATGCGGGAGCAGCATAGGTCAATACTGACCGGAGAAACAAGAGATAGATGGTGACTTTAGTGCGCAAAGCCATTTCCATCTAATGTATATTTATCTTTTTTAAAATATATTTATTTGAGACTGTAGTTGTCGTTCTGCTTTGTGAAGAATTATTTTTTCTTCCGAGCCGTTTATCTAAATAGACGTGGTTGCGGTAAAGTCAGCGTATATCTTTTACGTTTCTTATTTTTTATGAAATTATCTGATCACTAAATAATAATAATATAATCGTTCTAACAGATTTTATTTAAACGTAAAATTGTTCACATTAAAACATTAACAAGTGCATTTAATACAGGACTTGTTCAAATAAGTAGAGTATTACCACACTGTTGCTGTTGCTCTTTATTTACAAAGATAAGACTCAAACAGTGCTGCGCAAAATTTACGAGACAGACGGAAGAGTTGACATGTAATGACAATGTTTTGGCCTAGTTATTAACGAAACTAATTACAAGTATTTGTAAGCACATGGAAGTGAATGGAACTAAGTGTAATCTATAATTAATACCGGTATCGACATCAAATAAATGATAGAATGTTTCTTAAAAAGAGCCGTGTTAACTTGTCCGAAAATACTTTCAGGATCGCTAACTTCTTAAAGCAGTGAGGTAAAGCTTTTCCATCACGGTCGATAACCCCTCCTCTCTCTCTCTCTCACTCGTTGTTATATATTTGACAAATATTAACTGTGTGTGTGTGTGTGTTGTTGTCACTGAGTATCGAGCTACTTACATGTGTGACCACTCGCTCTCTCTCTGCATTGTTTTCCTAATTTTGACTAATGCACGAAAATACTTTCAGTATCGCTAACTTCTGAAAGTTTCCAACGGCGGACAATGACTTTCAAAACAACACGCTAAGCTACCCCTACCCTACCGTTGTAAGATACATCAATATATATACGTGAAGAATGCAATTAGCCTTCATACCTCATTGTGAAATCGATAATTGCGTGCATCAACATTTAAGAGGTGAGTAAACAGATTTGAATACGTTACGTAGCGAACATTGTTATTTAACTTACAGCACTTCTAATCAACATAGTTATTGGAAATATTTAAACATTATCAAGTGCATTATTTATTGAAGTTAATACATGACTTGTTCAAATAAGTAAAAACGTTGCTAAGTGTGTGCGTCGTAAGCAATTATACGGTATTTTAAATTAATAAAACAGTAATATTTATATCATTAATACTGAAACATAATTTTATTGTATGTACAGATTTTATTTAAACGTAAAATTGTTCATGTGTGTGTGTGTACGGATTTATTCTCAGTTGTATGGAGCGGTACAGTTATTTTTTTTTTTTTTTTTTTTTTTACATAATTAGAGCACGGTACAAATTGGTTGAAATGACAAACACGTTGAAAGCCTTTTGTATATATAGCACATAATGTATATGACTACTTTTACAACTGCTATGTAGAGAGAAAATTTATTCAGACACATGTTTCGTTCAGCCACAACAGATTTTCTCAACGAATATATATATATGTTTCCTTTAATTGAAACAATTACAGCAAAATGTTTACTAGTGTAAGAAAATTAATTATTGTTTGTAGCTGTTTAAACACAAACAACTTTTGTTGTTGATGACGTGATTTTCTTCACCAAAAGTATGACTTTGTACTGTTTTGAGCTCTGGTAAATTTATCTTTAGGAGGACGTTGTTCTCTGGTGATGTTTATTTGATCACATAATTGTTTTCTGCCAACAAACCGACTAGGTGATTGTAGATTTATTCTGTACTCAGTTTCCAAATGTATCAATGTGTGTGTGTGTGTGTGTGTGTGTGTGTGTGTGTGTGTGTGTGTGCGTGCGTGTGCGTGCGTGCGTGTGTGTGAAGTTAACATAGCTTAGACAAAATACAAACGTAAAGAAAGAATTTGATATGTACGGCTAACGCTTGAAGTATACTGTGACAAACATGTGTTTCTCGCTGGTTACTGCTAACATATTTTTAAATGATAATATAATGAAAATATCATGATAATATATTAAGTGATAAACAACGTGAATGTCTTTGTTTTAGTCGAGTATAATGTCTGGAGGCAGTTTTGAAAGTTATATGGTTGAATGGATAGAAAGACGCTCCACTCAAGTGGAGCATAATAGAGAACTATTACAACGTCGTTCCGTGACATGCCATTGCTATTCTCAGTCTCAAGGCGAGACAGAAGTAAAAAAAGAGTTAACAAATATTTACACACAGTTTATTACCACCCATGCTGGTGGCGTAAATTATGGCAAATTTATAAAAGATTGGGTGAGTGAAAATTACGTACCACTCTTTCCTGAGTTGTAATATACTTATTTTGTAAATATACATTGTTAATATACATTTCATATAGTCTGTATTTTGTTTTAAATATTTTGGATGAAAATTACAGTATTTTAAAATAATAAAACAGTAATTTTGTATTATTAATACTGATTGCATGTTTTATTTTTGTCTTAGGTGTTACCATTGAATAGAAGTATTGTACCACAAATTACTGGTGGTAGTGATCTTTATGTTTATGAAAACCCCATAAAAGTGAATTCCAAGGACTGTCTTAATGTAGTACCAAATGAAGAAGAAGAAGAAGATTGCTTCATAAATTCATAATATGTAATATATATTTTATTTGTAATATACATTTCATATATTCTGTATTTTTTTTGTTTTATATATTTTTATTTTGAAACATTTGAACCCTTTGAAGTTCATATAAAGTCATGTGATTGTACATTTTACTAACAAAGACACGTCTGTTCATACTAAATGTGTGTGTGTGTGTGTGTGAGAGAGAGAGGGGGGAGAGAGAGCTGATCCTTGTCTCATTCTTGTTATAGTCTTAAAAACAAAAGTTTGTCGAACCAACATCATTTTTATTTGAAAATAGTTTCATTGTAAATATCACTTATTTGAAGCTGAATAATTTGCAGATTGTATCTTACAATCATGACAATTATTATTTAAACTGATAATTGTTTTATTAAAAATATTATTATTATTTCATATGTGTACACAAAACTTTTGGAAATACCTTATTTCAAGGAGATTTTTTTTTATGCTAAAGAGAGACATACACGCATAGGTAATTACATTATAAACTAGGAATTGCTTCCAACGTCTGCGAGAGAGAGAGGGCGTTAATATTTGTCGAGTAAAGAGAGACATACACGCACAGGTAATTACATTATAAACTAGGAATTGCTTCCGACGTCTGCGAGCGAGAGAGGGCGTTAATATTTGTCGAATAAAGAGAGACATACACGCACAGGTAATTACATTATAAACTAGGAATTGCTTCCGACGTCTGCGAGCGAGAGAGAGAGAGAGAGAGAGAGGAGAAACGGTATGAAACCTTCCACAGTTGAAACCTGCTCTACAAAACGCTTCACACGAAGCGTTATGTTAAGAGAGAGAGAGAACGCGCATGTAAGTAGTTGACAACACACACGCACACATAGTTAATATTTGTCAATTATTTAATACAATGAAAAATGAAGTCAACGTTTTGACGATGAGTGAGAGAGAGAGAGAGCGGGCGTTGTAAGTACGTACACAGTTAATATTTGTCGAATATATATAAACTTTCTAAAATCATATACATGCGCGGTAATGATCACAGAGAGGAGAAACGGTTTGAACATAACGTTTGACAACGAGAGAGAGAGAGAGAGAGAGAGAGAGAGAGAGAGAGAGAGAGAGAGAGAGAGAGAGAGAGAGAGAGAGAGAGAGAGAGAGAGAGAGAGAGAGAGAGACAGACAGACAGATATAGACAGTCGTACGGACGGACGGACAGAGAGATAAATAGAGAGAGAGAGAGAGAGAGAGAGAGCGGGTGTTGTAAGTACGTACACAGTTAATATTTGTCGAACATATATAAACTTTCTAAAATCATATACATGCGCGGTAATGACTGCAGAGAGGAGAAACGGTTTGAACATAACGTTTGACAACGAGAGAGAGAGAGAGAGAGAGAGAGACAGACAGAGAGACAGACAGACAGACAGACAGACAGATATAGACAGTCGGACGGACAGAGAGATAAATAGATAGAGAGAGAGAGAGGAGAGAGAGAGAGAGAGAGAGAGAGAGAGAGAGAGAGAGAGAGAGAGAGAGAGTAACAACAGTGTTGTAAATATATATATTTAATTATTTAAAACAAATTATGGTTTATTTCGGTATAAACCTCCGAATATGCATACAATTATTTGTATAGTAATCAGAAATGTGTGTGAGAGAGACATTTTACTAATTTGTAGGTTGTATCTTACAATCATGAAAATTATTATTTAAACTGATAATTGTTTTATTAAAATCTTACAATGACGAAATATTATTATTTCATTGTTTACGATATATATTTAATGCAAAAAATGAATTTTTAAAATTACAATCGTCTGTATTTAAGTTCGTGTACACACATACAAATCGTTGAATAAGGGATATATTAATTTCTAAATTGTGGTCAATGACTGTCATGTGTCAAAAAGGGATGCAACGAGGTAGGTGATAAATATATATATTTCCTGGTGATTACATTTTAGTATCGCTACTTACAATAAGTAGCACGACACTTATGTAAAACTGATGACATAAAGAGAGAGAGAGTTTATATTGTGATCGACAACTGTGTCTAGAGACAAAGAGAGAGGAGGGGAGAGAGAGTTGATATCGAAGTCGTCGTTAACAATTTACTATAATATAGTTTGAATTTCCCACCGAAGAAAAATGTTGGCAGATCTGTTCTATACACATACACAATAATGCAGGATTGGTAACCCTGATCATATATTTTAATATACACTATAATACACACACACATATCAAGTTTGAACCCATACATATGTTGGTAAACCTGATCATATAGATTTAATATACATTATAACACACAACAAATTTGAACTCATGCAAGGTTGGTAACCCTGATCATATATTTAATATATACACTATAATGCATCAAGTCGGAACCCCCCCACCATAGGTTGGTAAAACCTGATCATATAGATTTAATATACATTATAACAAATTTGAACTCATGCAAGGTTGGTACTCCCCGATCATATATTTAATATATACACTATAATGCATCAAGTGATAGAAAGTGAAAGTGATCTAAGCTCGCGAAAGGCGGCATATAAAAAAAAAAAATTATATTCGCGGATGCTGTGGTCCAGATACGCGAAAAAGTCGTGGATCTTGACACAGATCAGCGAAAAAGTCGCGGATGCTGTGGTCCAGTTGAAAGTGAAAGTGATCTAGGCTCGCGAAAGGCTGCATATAAAAAATTATATTCGCGGAAATTAGAAAGTGAAAGTGATTTAGGCTCGCGAAAGGCTGCATATATTCGCGGATATGCAAATCAATTTAATTAAAAAAATAAAAATATCAAATTAAAAAAAAATAAAAAAATTTATTCGCGGAAATTCGCGGTCCTTTGGGATGCTGTGGTCCAGCGGTGGTGGGGAGAGCGTGGGAAAAAATCTTGGACCGTGGGAACGGCGGCATCTCTTTGATCTAGACCGTGGGAAAGGCGGCATCCTTTGTGCGTCAGGACCGGCATTTTCCCTCTACTAATGTAAATAAAATAATGTTGTTTAGACTTAAATTAAAGAAGAAAATGTCTATAATTCAATGACATAACTCATGTAACGATAGGACGTTCAATAAAGAAGTTATTGTAATTATTAACTTTTCAATTATTTTTTACACTAGTGCTTACGTCACATAAACCAGAACCCAAAGCCAAAATTTGGTAAAACACCAAATATTTTAATAAAACAAAGGCTTTTGGGGTGAAGACTATAGTGATTACAGCCAATCAAATCAACGCATTTTGTCAGACACGAGAGAGACGCTTTGGCAAATTGTAACAGTCTACGAACAGCTTTCAGACGAACAGGTCACGCAACTCGACACCATGAAAAAGTAATATTTTCAAATTTGTGCGCGTACATTGACAGTAAGTTGATAAACAGACATAACCTTGACACAACAAATATACTTCCGAGTGATATGTGCGGTATTACCGAACTCTATAAGTACGATAGTGTATAATCCCGGTCGTACTCGCGTGTGTTGTGATAATAAACAGGGAGTACAATATTTTATTTAGATAACTTTGATTTTCAAAAATAATATTTTTGAAATAGACATTTTGATACTACGCGAGTCATTACCAGCGCAGCATCAAACTTATAATGGAATTAGTAGAATTCCAAGAAATGTCAATTTATACTTATTAAAATATTAAATAAATATTTTATAATTAATTTTCATAATTATAAAAAGTATGTTTAAAGTAATTGTCACTAATTACAAGAGTTAACATTTAGTCACTCTTTTGACTAAACTTGTTTTGATTATTTCGATGTTTTGAAATAAATAACATTAACTTTCGTACAAAAGTAATAAAGCAATTTTAATAGTAACATGTTAAAAGGTTACTAATATTATGTTCAGAAATATAAATTAAGAAATGTTAAACGTTAAGAAATCATTTACCAGAATAGCATTACCTGTGATCGCTAACCTCAAAATGGTAGCGGTAGCTTATTAATTTAACTGTTGCATCTGTTCTCAAATAATTTCCAAACCAAATAGAAATCATATCAAGAGTTTTTTTTTGTATTTTATTAATTTTTTCTCTTGAAAATATATATTTATCAAACTCATTGTTGAAAATAAAACGATATATTGAAACTGTACAAGCCACGAGTCTGACGCTTGCTATAGAGTTTTATAAGGTGCGTGCGCATCTAAGCGTACGATAATTACATACTTACCATACATATGGTATTGAATTTCATTGTTTTATATTTACTCGTTATTTTTAACCATTGTTCAATTTTATTAATTCTATTAATATTACATCTTGACACTGATATCATGTATCCTCAAAGAACCTAACAACCTGATAATATATTAACAAGAAGACATAACCTATTAAGTTCAAATTATTGTACTAAAGACAGGACTACCAGCATTGAGCCTGGATAGAGTTTTATGTAAAAATTAATCAATTGTAATTATTATTTAAAGGGGTATTACCCAAATGATTGTTAATTGTTTTTGAAATTTGCCATTTTAAAATTGTTAATAAACCTTCACTTATTTACCTATGAACAAGAGTATCATTTCAAAATATAAATTAAATTATTTCTTGTAAAACAGTTCTACCAAAGGTGGCGGAAGAATTCAAACAGAGAGTAATTTAAAGTATTACATACATGTGCTAATTCATTCATATTGTGTGTACTAACTGTTTTGAATATTCAAATTGAATATTTGTGTGCATTTTAAATGTATGTATTTCAGCAACAACCGTCACAGAACAGGACTGAAACAGATACTTGTGGTAAGTGAGGGAGGCATACAACAAAAAGTGCGCGAAACTTATTTAAATCAAAAGAGTGAATTATTCACAGACACTTATACAGATTATACAATCACACTAATAACTCCTAATAATTATAATTGGAGCAGTTTTTATAAAAACAACATAATAGCAGATACCGGAGCGTATCGGCAAGCACACTACAACTATAAATACAATTATACTTACACAGTATTACATCATAATAATCTATAAAATTACATTATAGATTGGCTAGCCCAACAGTGTGACTTTAAGGAGAAATACAAGACAGCATAATATCTCATCATCTATAATAATACATTATAATACACACACATATATATATTGTAACATTACATAATCAGTGCTCAATACTGATAAAAAATAAAGAAATACCTATTATTATTATTTGTAAAAAAGTCAGTGGTTACCCCATTACAAAAGTCAGAAATGAATTATTAGGTATCATACTATGAAACATTTGTACAATAAAACACTTTAGAAATTAAAAAACAGTGTACTAAGTGTTACCATAGAAGTGCGGTGTGTACAAAGTGCAACATAGTATGATATATGTAAATTTTAAACTAAAAAGACATCAATCAGAAATAGGGAAGACACAGGACTATAGTAATAAACTATAAGTTTAGTAATAAGTTGTAGTTTTGTTTTGTTAGGCCACAAAGGCAATATCAATGTAATTAAAAGATTTTTTGTTTATGTTTGAAGGATCCAGGGTTATATAAGAAATTTATAATTGCTAATTAAAATAAAGTAAAGAGATGGTGGAAAATAAAATATTGCCTAGGGCAATAATACATTTACAGAAGTATAAGTCAAAAATAAACCAAGTTAAAAACCACTAAATTATAAAATACAAGTATCTGAGTTTATGTAAAGATGTGAAGAAAAACATTGTATAAATTAAATGTAATTATAGTTAAACATTATAAAGGAGTATTTTTCCTAAAAAAAGGGAAGAACTAATAATAATTAATGCTAGCCTATTTACTAAAACTGTACCTAGGTTAGCCAATAAAAACTCATCAATTTCTTGGTTACTAAGAGTAACCGAATTAACAAGATGGGTAATTGTTAAATTGGATTTCAAGAGAGTAGATGACCAAAAATAATGTCCAGCAAATTTTAAAAATTATTAACTACAATTCGGGAAAACACTATTCTAAATTAATGAAACGATTCAGCACAAGCAACTACGCCTGAGACATCCGTTGAACCACAATAATTGATGCAAGAATATCGAAGAACATTGAAAATAATCCAACCCTCAGATTGATTGAAAAATTTGAACTATCACTACATTGGTGAGAACGCCTACCTTAATAAACTAAAAAATTACACATCACCAACAAGTAACGACGACTAGAAACAGTACAACATCATTCAATTTAAAATAAAACTTAGTGTGAACAATTTAAACTTTCTTTATTTAACCAAAAACAGTAAAAACGTGGGTTCATTAGAAATCTACAGCAGCCATATTTCTTTATATGCCTTCAGTGTGAATACGAGTCGTCTGCGCTCTGGAGTTTAAAAAACTAACTTATTTAATCAGACTTTAAGAAACAAATATTAATTATTGTAAAGTATGATACTATTAACTAAGCATTTCTGACTTTCTTATAGTTCAAAGAATCCCCAAATAACCCTGAGATACATAGTTTATTAATTTTAATAGTAACTGTAATTGAATATATCTGTTGTGTTATATAAAAAAAACTTATATCGAAAAATGTTGTGATTTCGAAAATAATCTATTTGTAAACCGATGAACTGGAGGTAATAATTTCCAGAAAATAAACCAAATTCAATCAATAAATACCTTTCTTTTAGGGAATTTACTTTGTATTATTTCTTGTAGATAGCAGCTTTGTTACAGGAAACAGGTGAATAGCAGGGAAGAGTAAGAAAGTTAGCTCAGACATCATAGCCTATGTAGTACGACGGACAACATAACCTGTAATTGGTTATCAAATTGAAAACAGCTGATGCAACGCGCGTATAAAACAAACGATCAAATCGTACACAAAGAGAGGAATTCCCTCGCTCTCTCTCTCTCCTACTTTTTTACAAACAACTGAATAGTAATACCTGTAAGAAGATATAATACACAATAAAGAATACCGTGGTTTATTTTTCATTACTAAAGAATTATACACACAAAATACAAATACCATAACAGATAGTCGTAAAAAGTCGCAAGACGTTACAATATATATATATATATATATATATATATATATATATATATATATTGCAACGTTATTATATTTCAAAAATTCACACAAATACATTACCATGTACTCAATGCAACTATAAAGTGTATTACACCGGCCAGGTCGCAGGATTTTTTTTATTCTCGTTGCGTCAAGTATATGTAGTTGCACAATAATTAAATAATCTTCAAAGAGGAGTGAGATGTTGTTGACATGAAATAGTTAATTAAAACCGTTTCAAAATAATCATTCTATGATTTATTAATGTTAATTGAAAATATTCAAATATTAAAATTTCAAATCTTTGATAAATAAAATATTCTCTTTTATAAGTTTACATAAAGTACCATATAACCTTCTCTGCTATTCATAACATATTAAAATAAATAACCATATAATCTTAATAGCTAAACAGACATGTTAAACAAATTATCTAAACTCTTTTTATTTCAGTGTGTCTGACTGTTACTCCAATTTTTAAATAATAATAGCAACTCATATACAAACAAAAATAATATTAAACTCAAGAATAAAATTACTTGTTGCTATAAACAAAAATAAAATAATAACATTTACTTTCAACCTATTATTTAATTCTACTGACACACCCAGATTTTAACATATAGCAGAAGATTAGTATTTTTTTAAATTTTCTTATTCAATTAAATTATCTACTTTACTACTATTTAAATTTAAAACTTTAAGTCTTTATTGTTCATGTATAATTTTTTCTTTTTAAAAGTTTTTTTCACCAACAAAAAAATATAATTATTTGTTATCGCCTGCGTACATCTGCCGTTAACGTTGCGCGCGCGCGTGTGTTCTGAATCCTGAGAATTTGATGATGTGATGATGATGATGATGATGCTGATGCTGTGTTCTCTGTCTCTACGGGTTGTTGTTTGTGCAGGTCCAGAGTTCCTCCATACGCGTCTTGGTGTGTGTGGTCCTGATCGATCGGCAGACCGGTAGCGTGACGTTGTGTGAAGATTTCTTGAGTCTGATCCGCCCCAAAATTGCCGGTAGTATTTATACTGGACGGCGATCTGACAGATCCAGGACTGTTTTCGACTTGTTAGATATTGTTACTTCGTGCAAAGCGTCCTTTTAACTACAAATCACTTTTTGGTTCATTTTCTCGATTTCGTAAACATACTCGTAGCACGAGCGATATCATTGTTTGCATAATTTTTTCCTGGTCACTCACATATAACAAACATATTAATTACTATTTAATTACACTAGTTATTACCATTAAATTACCCAGCCTTTTTATTATTGCACATTTTGCAATAATTTTTATATCACCATATTCATTAAAAATTCCTTAACGTAATGGTGTTTTTATAATTTGGGTAAGTCTTCGTTAATACGGTTGTTATCTATCCAGTATTCTGTATTCATCCATGTGACGATTGACTTTGAATTGCTCTAATTTGTTTACAATTTTGACAGTTATTGCTGTGTCCCATCTTTGAACTTGGTCCTCCTGTCTTCTCTGCATTTCTACAATCTTTCTTCTGTTCCTTGTCTCTGCTTAATCCATTTAGTCTCTGTACAAACTCCCTGGGCATACACTTCTCCTGCTATCTCTTCGGCCCCACCCGACCTATAACCTGGTCTCATAACATGACCATACAGTCTCAATCTCCTGTTCTCATAACTACTTAATTATGTCAGTTCCGCTCTTAACCTTCTTCTTCTTCTAAAGAAGAATTACTCGTTTTTCACTGTATCTGGTAAAGCCTGGGACCACATGCCTGGAAATAGGATGAAAAAAGGTGATACCGCCCTGCCACCGTGGGTATCTGATCTCCTTACACGCCACCCGGCCCAAACTGCCACAATGTTGGTATTACAGTGAAATGGGACTTCGGCTGAAAAGGAACTGATGTGTGCAGGTCATGTGTGTAGTGCGACTGTGAACCAAGGATGGTTCCGTCCCTGGCAGGGAGCCTACTCATGTCACTCATAGGCGTGTGGCAACGAAGAAGATACGCTGGGTGCAAGAAACATCCACCCACGGCTTAGACTCCGAGAGAGGAGATGGAAGGCTATATCATCTACATGCCTATGCTACCTTATGAGGCACGGGGGTAAACGTTCTTTGGCTGCATCGCGGGAGCCTCGTATAAGGAGTGTACCCGTGAGAAAGTTATGGGCTGTTAAATCCTAGATAGTGAATAATCTGAACCCGACGGAGGGAAGAGAGCTGCACGTCTCATATTCCCATCAGTACCGACCATTTCATCGTCGGGCGCTTAGTCAGCGTTTTAATGTATTAGTTGTAGATAAGTATGGGGTTCTGGGTCTTCCCTTGGAAAATAACTTCTTTGGTCTGGGGCCTAGAGAGTAGTGGCAGGAGTGACTCGCGTGATAGCGGGCAGGGCCGCCCAGAGACTTTTGGTGGCCCGGGGCAAAGTTTGGATTTGTGGCCCTCTCCTTTACAATGACTTATATATATATATATATATATATATTGCGACAACACAAATTACTTATACTATTGGCGCATAGGATATGGTAGTATGTGTATCTTAAATTAAAAGTCTATATTGGAGGGTTTAAGATTATTTATTGCACAAGACAGATGTAATTGTTTATATGGTATATTTGATAAGTATAATAATGATAGTGTTTGATATAGAGTCTTTTAAAATGTTAAATACTGTTCATACACGTGATGTGATACGTTACATAAGTGAAGATTACCACGATGATGTTACTGAAGAGAAGGGGGGGTTTTGCTGAGTTGTTGAGTCGTCAGGCGTGGCTTATAGATGATAGACGGTTCACCCTGAAACGCTTTCAGCTGGGTTGGTGTCCTGTAACAGCTGGGCTGGTGTCCTGTAATTCCCACGATGACTCTGACGCTTCGCACACCACACCGGTTCTATGGATCTTACTATTCGTTAAATTAATATAGAGTTTACAACTAACAAGTATCTTAGGTGACAGTGAGTTTTATATAACAACGGTATATTGAACTTATACCACTCCGGACTCTTCAAGTGTTCACGCGAATCACAGGTCTACCGCGATCAGCAGACCTCCCTATGCGGAAATCTTCCACTAACGCGGAAACTTCTTGATGATACAACTTACTATTGCGTAACTATTAAATTTTACTGACACTGCAGAAAATCTCACACAGTGATACAGTTCACACTCACTTATTACACACGTAATGCTTTAGTAATAATGCCGTGTGTAAGAAGGTAATATTCAACTGTTCTGAGTCTTCACCCGCGTTACTATCGCCGAATAGTCTTTACAGATTCTTGCAAGCGACAGAATCTTGAACAAGAACTGCGCGACCCGATCGTGATAGATGGTAGAGAAGAACTCTCGTAATTATGCACACAATGCTGTAATAATAACACTGTGTGTAGTTGTAAAACACGAATAACTCTGAGTCTTCACACGCGTTACTATCGTCGAATAGTCTTTACAAATTCTTGCAAGCGACAGAATCTTGAACAAGAATTGCACGTCCCGTTCGCGGTAGCTGGCTGAGAAGAACTCTCGTAATTATGCGCGCAATGCGTTAATAACAATACTGTGTGTAGGTGTAATACACGCACAGATCTGAGTCTTCACACCCGTTACTATCGCCGAATAGTCTTTACAGATTCTTGCAAGCGACAGAATCTTGAACAAGAACTGCGCGAACCGACCGTGATAGCTGGTTGAGAAGAACTCTCGTAATTATATGCGCGATGCGTTAATAACAATACTGTGTGTAGGTGTAATACACACACAGTTCTGAGTCTTCACACGCGTTACTATCGTCGAATAGTCTTTACAACTTCTTGCAAGCGGTAGAATCTTGAACAAGAATTGCACGTCCCGTTCGCGGTAGCTGGCGGAGAAGAACTGCTTGTGTAACAACAGGCTTAAGAAAATTTCCGACCACCTTCCAGCAATTTATTGGTGGAAGGAAACATACACCATGACGTGCAACTTTTCATGCTGTAAAGTGCATTTACTTTGTAAGAGCATGCATAGCGGTAATCAGAATACCCTTATCTCATGCATAACTGCATACTTTACTAATATCATATATGAATGTAAATAATAGCCAGAAATATACAGGGATTGTAGCGAATACATATGTCTACGTTCAGTTCAATGTCATAACACAACGATAATTTATTCACGCACAGCCAGGGAAACGTTTACCACTCGCGCACGCGCGCACATTTCCACAAACACAGTACATGAATAAACAATAAATAACTAATACACAGTTTTACTAAACTTAAATCCTTATCCATACTAAAATACAACTGATAACATAACCAAATCTAACAATCTACCAATTTAAACATGACTGTTCATAGTCTGGTTATAATATGAGCTTGCCCCGCTTATCAGGATCCTGTGATTCATTGCAAGATTAGCCCCTTCCCGCATAAAAAAAAAATTTTTTTTTTTAGTTGCCTAACAAAAAAAATAAAAAATTTTTTTTTTGTTGATATACCAAAACAATTTCCTAATCCTGAAACAATAATACTAATACCCTAAAACCAAAAATCAAATAAACACCCTCATAGCAATACTAACATTTGATTACTGTCAACTTGATAGAAGCAACAAATCAAAGACACGTGGTAACCTTAAAACCAAAACAAATACACATGTTCTTGACAAGCAGATAACAAAATTACGCAGGGTCACAAAGTACAACAGACTGCATTCCTTATCTTAACTAGACTATCGCTCATTCACAGAGTCATCTTACATATAACATTTAAACCTGAACTGACATATTTAAATAGCTACACATTCTTACCCCTATATCCTGACATTTATTTCTGAGTTTTTGTATAAATTTTTCTCAGGTTTGAAACGCACACGTTTACTTGGAAATATAGATTTGAATTTGTCTAATATACGCCGTATTTGCTTTATCTTGCAACCCATTAACTGAACCTTGCGGGTCAGTGAGTTATTCGTTATCTTATCTTTCGAGCGTCCCAGTCTGATAACGTGCGGTACACTATCAACTTTACCTTGCAATGTTTCGTTCAGAAATTCAAATGTAGCGTGCTGTTTATTCACTTTATCAACATCCAAAATAATATCATGTCCGAGTTTTCTAACTCCAAGTACAGCGATCTCTATTTCCATTCCCTGTACGTATTTTTTTTAAGTGCCTGTTTTTCAACTATCTGCGACTCACACGTTGCTGATTTTATCCTTGTGTGACTTACCGGCAGAACCGGAGTTTGTATAAAGTGGTTTTTATGCCTCTTTAGTACCCGCTCGTCCATCAGCGATATTTCTGCGCCGCTGTCGAACAATATCTCGTCAACATAACCACTGATTTTTGCTTCGACACTAAGGTCGGTGCCATTTTCAATACTAATATTTCCCTCATATCTACTACTATTATCATTACTACACACTAAACTATCCCTAACTTCTGCAGGATATAGGCCAGACATAACAGTTTTATTCTTATAACTAACATTTTTCACACTTGATTGATTGAACTGCTTTTTAACTGAATCACTTTCAGTAACTGTTGCCAATAAGTTGGCATTAAATTGCTGAGTTGTATTTTTATGTTGTTGTGATTGCGATTGATTTTGTGGCGGTTGAACTTGAAACTGATTACGCGGTGCTTCATTATTATTTACCATAATTGTTGTCACTTTATTGTCATCAGTATCATTCACCTCTCCGTCCTCCATAAACATCTCAGTATCTGATACAGATTCATCTAGTACCTCATCATTACGACATGTGTCATAAATACCTGCACCGTTAGTCTCCATACTAGTTCCAGGCTCTACTACTGGTTCGGGAATTTCATGTGTTATGCATACATTGTCCGAATCCATAATAGCTTCAGATTCTATGATCCGTTCACAGCTCTCGCCTGCTATATCTGTTACATTATAAACTATCACCTCATCATTGCACTCACCTGAAGTATGTTCTGGACTAATAGTGTTGTTACTACTAATTTCACTTCCGTTATCTTCATTACAATTTGATGCATAATCTAGATACTCGACTTTACCGAGATATGAACTACTATGCCCTAAGTGGGTTGTTTCTGTATAATCACTTTCAATTTCATCTACCACGCTACAGTTCTCCGTTAATCCTTCAGATGTAACATCTTGGTTAACTTCCATATTACTTTCGTTGAGAGTATGTTCAACAAGAACATTTGGTACTTCAAAATTATTACAAGGTACACTATTCTCAACAGTTAGATCTACTTCAATATCAGCTGACATTTCCTGTAGTTTCGCCATCCTCTCCTCTCTATCGGCGTCCATTTCTTCCCAAAATTTCTGCCTAATGTCGTCAAGTTCTTCATCTTCGGCTTTCATCCTCTCATGCCAGGCTCTAATTTCCTCTGCGAGTTGCTGCATATCGGCTTTATTTTCTTCCGAGATTCTCTGCATATCCGCTATCATCTCTTCTCTACCAGCTTTAATTTCTTCTGACATGATTCGATCTTCGCTAATATGGCCGCTAAATATTCTCTACCCATTTTTGACTCCGCCATAGTGATCACAAATTAATTTAAAATTTAATAAATTTAAATTTATTGATTTATACGCTAAGAAAATTATTATTACTACAAGATTATTAACGTAGTGTAACCAGTTTATACGCACAGAGAAAGCTGTTCAAAATATCAACATGTAAATAAACCTTATCTAACACACAACAACTAATAATCAGTAGGGTAAGAATGAGAGTTCTAACGCGGAAGTGACGTCACATCCCCCCTTTTGGCGCGAAATTCAAAAATCCAGGTGGTGGGGGTAGACTTCCGGCGCAGCGTGTCGTCATGTGCAGAGGTTATGATTGACCGGGGGGGTAGTGGTGTGTCCCACGTGACCTCGATGGGCGTACCGAAGTTGTCGGCCATGTTGTCGGCGTTCGGCCATGTTGTCGTCGTCGTCCATTTTGTGGGGTTACGTGTGCGTTGATTGGCGGAGGCGTGGCCGCCGTTCGCTGTTCGCCGTTCGCTGTTCGCCGTCCGGCGGGGGCTTGGCCGCGGCCAGGTCGTGGCTTGACCGCCGCCAGGAGTGGTGGGGTCGTCGTCCATTTTGTCGGCTGTGTGGTGGCCATGTTGGGAAAGCTGGGATGTTGTCGGATTGTGCGTGTGTGCTGGTTAAGGTTGGGCCACGTTGCCGCATCGTGGTGTGTTATAGTGTATGGTTTGGATATATGATTTGTTTTTCCGGAAGGTTAGCCATGTTGGAAAAGCGTCGACGTTGTCAACTTGTGCCGGCCACGTTGTCGGCTCGTGCATGTGTTATAGTGTACGGGTTTTGTATATGTTTACACTGCCACCATTGTCTGTCGACGTTGTAACTTGTGCGCCACGTTGTCGGCTCGTGCATGTGTTATAGTGTACAGGTTTTGTATATGTTTACACTGCCACCATTGTCCGTTGACATGAAGAGGTGAATTGTGCATTGTTGCCAACTTGAGAACTGTGGGTTCAGATATTTACACTGCTACCGTGCGGATATCGTCGATGTGAAGAGATGAATTGCAGTGTTGCCAACTCGTGAACTGTAAATTTGAATGTGTGCTTTTGTGGTAAGTATATATTGTAAAAATACAAAAAATGTGCACATCATCGATGTGAAACTCTTGTTGACTGGCTATTGCGGTGTAATTGTTTTGATTGACACTTCACTTATAAAACATGCATGATAGAAGGAAAAAGGATAGTTGAAAAGAAATAACTAAGCAAATCAAAAAATTTACATATTTATATTGTAGCAAACAATTTTAAGATACAAATTTCAAATACAATATATATATACAGAAAAAAAACATTAAAATAGACATATAAATATTATAATTTAATGAAAAAAAAATAGAAAATTCAGTTTATATTACATTTTATATACAATATATATATACAGAAAAAAATACGGATACAATATATATATATATACAGAAAATAAAACATTATATCAAAAAAAAACATCACTTTGTACATTACAATATATATATAGAAAAAAAATACGGATACAATATATATATATACAGAAAATAAAACATTATATAAACAAAAACATCACTTTGTACACGAGCATCATACATTTAATGTGCACGACCATCTGTAACAGAAACAAAAACAATATTAGTGATGTATAATTGATACGTGTAGGATGGATTAGAATAATGTGTACTGTTACATACCACAAAAATGCATGCGTGCATAAAATGGGTGTATTGGTCTGCTGAATGCATACACTCTACATTGCGGACATCCTGGTGGCGACCCCTCCAGTGCCACGGTTTGGAACCAATTAATTATGCATAAATAGTGGTAAGTATGCCCACACATTAAGCCGAGGAGTCTCTGCCCCTCAGTATAATTTTCTTGGCACACACTACAAGATGTGTGCCCTAACATACCCTGAATGGGGCAGAGGTCTCCACGGCTCCATCGCCACGTCGGAAATCTACTTCTTAGAAGTAATCTCATCGTGGCGACTTCGCTATGCATCCTTGGTTCCACCGTGTCGATGATATCGTAAAATATCGTCCATGGTGCGTCTTCTGGAGGGGACTGTAAACGAGGATCGTGTCGCATATGCTGTTGCTGAGGTTGTGGTTGAGGCTGCTGAGGCTGCTGAGGTTGTGGCTGCTGTTGAGGCTGTGGGGATTGCGGTTCTGGTCGTCGTTGATTTGTACTGATCCATTGCGGACGCGGTTGCGGCTGTTCCTGTGGTTGTGGCGGTGGTGGTGGTGATTGTGGTGGTGATTGTGGCGGTGTGATTGTTATGTGCCGCGCTTGTGGCCGAATATCACTGGTGAAAAGAAAAAAAGTATAAAAATCATGTAAAAAAAAACATGAAAGTATGTACACATAAGAAGAAGACTTACATATTAAATGTGATGGTTGGTAATTGTTGTTGTTGATGCTCATCAACATTATTTTCATCATCATCATTATTATTGCTTTCGTCAAGCAGTATTGTATCACTGTCACTATCATCATCACCATAAACCATCATCTCATCATTGCTGAAAAAAAAGTACACTTTTAATACCAGATGTAAACGCAATAGTACAAGTGAACGTTAATGAAAAAAAACGTACCGACTCGTGCCGGCTTCCTGAGATGCAGCAGCAGCAGCAGCAGCAGCAGCAGCGGCAGCAGCAACAGCAGTAGCAGCAGCTGAACCGGTAGCATCACTGAAAAAAAAGAATAAATTTGAATAACGAACGTAAACGCAATAGTACAAGTGATTGTTAATAAAAATGGACTTACCGACTCGAGTTTTGTTGTGATACTGAAGGTCCCAATAAGGCCTGTCGTAACCTTTGGGAACTATAAAAAATAAACAGTAAGTCAGTCGAATGTTGTAGTCTGTTTGTACTCGTTAAATAAAGAAAAATGTTGTAATTTACCTTCGAACTCGTCGCTGCTCCTCACAGACTCTTTTATATATTCTGTTATCACTTCCACTCATTCTGTAAAACGTAACAAGAAAAATGTTGTATAGTAATTTGCTAACACCAATTGAAAATTAAATGAAAGTAAATAAATAAATTTTATATTTGCAATACAAGTTTATTATTACCATGAGTTACTGCTCTGTGTATCTTAGTCTCTTCATGTTAGGACTGGTATCGTCATTGGTTAACGCACGTTTACACACTCTGTAGTGTCCGTACGCGAGTGTAGTTACACCATCGTCCAGTACGTACCTCTTATCGTCATAAGGAGACAGGGAAAGTTTTGTTACACGTTGCGTGTACAGCTTATGACGATCGCTTCGTATACACTCGGCAGAGGTGAAAACTGTACGACTATCGAAAAGACACTCGCTGTATAACTGATGACGTAACCTTTTTTTTATTGCCGTTCTTGGAACACCTTTCGCCACCTTTTTGTCGGTACAGTCGGACAACAGGAGCGAGTAACATTTAGCTCTGAGTCCGACGAATTCCCTGATGGGTTTCCCATTAGTTTCATCCTTGAACTTCCCCACGACTTTTTTGTTGTCGTCGCAATGACAAGGATGATCTGAGGGATAGTCCGACGTGTCGAAAAGGTGGAGATCCTCTTTCATATCCAAGTACACATCGTCAGTCTGTATGCTGTAAAGTAAACTGTCGGTATCGGTCATTAATAATGTTAATCGTTGTCCGTACTTGCTGACAGCGTACCGATAATGAAAATCGTACATTATCAATTTACTGACATCAAGTACTGTGAAACCAACATACACTGGACGGGAAAGGTATATAGTTCTGTTTCGTAAAGCCAATCCGACCAAGTCGTCGGTGTAGCGGATCATACGCTTTAGTCGTGGATTGGAAACAAGTTTCTGCAGCCGCCCTTTGGTAGAGACTAGTTGGAAGTCTATTCGTTTCCTTACGTTCTCCAGCGATTTACCATAGACAGCGTTGACCATCAGTTTGAAAAAATCTTTTTCAAAACTGTTGGTGGCTGCTGCTCTCTTTTGTGTGTTGAAATCGATAAACGGTTTCATCCACGCTTTCTGTTTAAAACTCAACACCCTATGGATCGCTTTCAATTCTAGACCAAGGTTCAGATACAACTTTAAATTTCGAAAATGAAGAACGTATTTTGCTTATCGTCCAAAGTCGTTAGCAACTTGGGGACGGACGATGAGGGCGTTTCTGATCCGTTATACCCTTTTGTATAGTGTAGTCGTGTGTGAAGTCGTCGAGAGTACGGTGAAAGTATGTCAGGATTGACGCAGGAACGCACAGGTGCTAGTGGATAATCTGAGTGAAGATCATGAAGTTCGGATGGATAGTGTAGGTCGACCTCAAGTATGTAGCCCATGTCACTGTCATCACTCAGAGTACGTACGTCCAGTGAGTCGATCTCGTTACGATCGAGCCATCTAAAGTCACCGTAAGGGAGTGGCTGTGACATGGCTGCACCGTAAAGGTTGTTGCAGTCGGTGTACAATATGAAAGAGGTCGGCTTTGAAGCATCATACTGATCAGCGATTAGCGGGTTGTTGGCCTTGGCATAGCGGTTGGGTACCATGCTAACACTACCGCGAACGGCTGATTCAATAAAAAGATGCTGATCTATATCCGTCAACAGTTCCAGTCGCACACCGGTCATCTTTAACATCGCGTGCCAAGCAACGCCGGGAAGCGAGTAAAGATGAGCCGGATCAATCTGGTAGTACCGTATGGCCATCTCACGAAACGCCTCGAAGACGTCAGCTAGCAGCAGTACATCTATTTTAAGATAAAGATCGTGATAATCACCCAGCGTGCGGATTCCGAAAGTCTGCCACACATTCTGTGCATGTGCGTAATCTTCGTCCAACACGGGTGATTCACTCAGCCTATTGAAAAAGTGTTCGCGTGCGGGCAGACATGTTTCGTCGAACTTCTCGCTACCTGTCATGTAATCGTAAGGGTACACCCCCTTACGTAAGAGTAGCTCGAAGTGTTCTTCGAAACATTGCTTTGTTAAAGCGAAATCCGCACCGCTCGCGCGCAAGTTTCCAACAAGTGTATCCAAGGACGTGTTCAAAAATTGTAACGTGTCTACGAAACGTAGGGCACCCAACGTGACTGATACGAAGCGTTCACTAGTGGTAGCGATACAAGTGAGAGTTTCATCATTGTATTTACCCAACCCTTGTATCAAGTGATGTGCGTCGTAACCTCGTAAGTTATGGAAAAAGACAGGAATATGTTGGGCGGACTTGGAGTTGAGGTTACATACGTTGTGAGCTGCGCCAAGGTATCGTCCAGTCAGATGACAATGGTTGCGCACCTTGTCGTCATCAGTCAGCGGTTTTTCGCAGAGATGGCATACGACAGCATTCGTGAAAGATAATACGTCACGATCACTCATAGTCATAGGGATATTGGTACGCATGATCCTGTACAGTTCATGCTCTTCATCGATTAGTCTATCTAAAAAGGTTTCTATCACGTTCACATCGCGATAAACGACCTGTGGTTTGAAAATGTTACCCTCGTGGTCGACTATGAGGTAGGAAAAACCTGAAGGAAGATGTAACGACTCTGTTGTGGTGGACGATGTGTGTGGAGGAGCATTGCAACGATGGCAAGGTACAATGAACGATTCAAAGTTTGCATATATAGCGAAAGGGACTTTATGACAGTACGTGTAATTTTTGAAGTACATAACCTTCTCCTTCTCTTTCGTTGGTAAACGAATTCTTTGTTCACCATACGGTGAACAACGAGGGACATGTTCACTAAGGAGTCGTTCTTCACAGAATCTATGCAGACAGTAGTTGCAATAGAAAGAACGTCCGTTGTGTTTGGTTAGTGAAGATAGTAAGCGGCTAATATTTTTTATTAAACAGTAATGTTTTCGGTCAGCGGTGGTGAGAAGTAATAGATTAAAATGGTGTTGTCTGTCACTGAAAGGAGTTATTCTTAGCGGGTAAATTTCATTTTCTTCGTAACCAAAAACATTTATAGAAATGTCAGAATTGTCTCGTTCGAACTTCACAATATCGCATAGGCGGGTGGGATAAGTTATACCAGAAGTGGTGATACTGTGAATATGTGATTTGTATTTGGATACACGCTCGCTGTCTCTGTGTTGTGGAAACAGTGCGGCCAACACTGACCATATAAAACACATTTGATCGCCTGTATTGTTTACATTGATGATGGATTTAGTACAAGACAATTCAGGAGGTGTACGGATGAAACTGGAGGCGGCCAGCGGTTGGTATCGTGAGAGAACGAGTTCTAACGAGATTATATGATCCAACGCCCAACCGCTACCCTCACGAGTGAATTTATAAAGCGATTCGATGATTTTTTCGTACGAAGCTTCTAAACGTTCAGGCAATACGTTCTGATCAGCGATCAATGTCGTATGACATCGTCCATGAAAATAGCCTTCACTCGTCACTTCTTCGTCCTCGTTCGTGTCGGCATTTACAATGTACTTGACAAATCTCGCTTTTAGCGCTATATGCCACTTTATAGTAAGCAAACGTGTCAGTTCGTTTAGAATGTCCGTACGTAACATATCGTGAATTTCATCGAAAAAGGTAATGACATCGTTGACACATTCTTCTTCTTCCTCTACAAGAGGTGTGTAAACGTACGACACCAACGAGCCACGCAACGAATGTTTACGATCAACAGAAAACGTCTGCATTGTTAGAATAACGATAAAAGCAAAATCAATTACTTGCTCACTTGAAGAACATTAGAATACTGATACAAAGTTAGAAAATAAGTAACATTTTATAAGCAGTGCGTGAAAGTTAGCCTGCACGAGACTCGAAGGTGAACGCAGGCAGCGATCATCGCTCCACTTATACTATCTATGATGAGTGCGTGCGCAGCTATTTGTTCCCACTACTGTGCTTTATTTCATACCGACCAATTGACGACAGCAATCCCCACTACGATTGCGCGCGCAGCTACCACTGAGGAAGTGAAATGCAGCGCAACAAACCAACATTCTTGCTTCAGATATGGACGTGCACACATATTCTTTTGCAAGCCGATTAAAAAGCTTTTATAACATCCATCGTCGAGGTAACATTAAATTTTACGTTCGTAAATTTCCGAATACGAACGTGAGATTTTTTGACCTAGCCAAAGCCGGGTTTATTTATGAAGGCGATGATGATGTTGTAAGATGCTGCAATTGTCAAATACGAATTATGGATTGGATGACGGGTGATGATCCTGTCCAAGTCCATAAGGCGTCAATGCCTACATGTAGTTTCGTTCGTGAACACTTGTAGAAGTCGACGCACGCAAAAACGGCTCTTTTCAGAGGCAACATAAACTCATGTACAAACATACCCGTTTGGGTAGTACTATTAGTACTCTGTGTTAGTACTATACTAGTACTAATAGTACTATATATATTACTATTACTAGTACTACTACTAAATGTGTGTACACAATTCAATGTCTGACTGTTGGCGCCAATGATAAAAAAATAAAACAAAAGATTTCATAAAAATTATACCTATTAAATATCATGACAATTTCGAAGTTGTATCACTTGCATCACAGATCGATGACACAATGGATGTTTATCGATACGATGATGGGAAACATTTCACACTAACAAAACCGTTACGAAGCGCGATACGTTCCAACTTGTGTTCTATGTATTTTGTGAAGAAAAAACGGTTTTGTGGTAACTACTGTACACGTTATAAGTTTGGTGTTGACAAATATCACGGACGTTGTTGGCGTCACATAAAGAAACGTAGCGGTTATCTGCCGCCGATCGTGCTGTTGATGATAATCTCTGATCGTATACACAACAAATCACGATGGCTTCATTTTATCGAAGAGTGTGATCGAAACAATGTACCGATTGAACTCGTGGTTTATGAAAAGAATATGTTCAAGTGTACAGTACGTCACGCGTGGAATTTTATTTCACGTTTCCGACCGATTCCTGAACTGTATCATGCCGTTCAACGTGTTCACGGCTTACATGATTCACACGGACAAATGAACTATGCGACTGTGTACACAGACATGCTCGCCTACGGAAGTTCAATCCCACACGCTTTGTGTTGCATTGTCATTACAGAGCGCACTATTCCGATACGTACAGCGATTGAAATATACAGAAGCGCGATTATGATAGCACCAAAGTGCGCAGTGGATCCTAGCTACAACGTAAGTTTTGACGTGCGCTGCCCGCCATCTTCGTTACCGACACTTGCGAGAGGGAAACAGTTCACATTGGTGAACAACAAGGCGCAGGGATTGTTTTCAGTAGCCTTTCTGAAGGAATCATTGCCTACACTCCGCAAGTATTGTGAATACTTCGGTCTGCAGTATTCACATGAAAAAGGGTACACAGTGAAAGATCGACGTTTATACGAACAGTGGCAACGATGTACAGGTGCTATGGCAGGCGAGTTTTGGTTGTTGAACTCGTATCTTATACACCTGCATATGGAGTCGAGAAGTCATCGTCCGATCACAGAACTCAAAGCTAAACACATGTGCGAGCATCTACCCGTAAACGATAACGTCATAGTCGCGGAAATGCACGAGTATCGTGCCAACGTTATACGCAGCGTCATGTTCAAAGACATGAATTCCGTCAAGACCGTAAGAGCGTTGGACATGAAACAACACACGCTCATGAGATATTACATCGGTATGAGTCTCGTGCGTAATGGACGTATGAAAATCAGTTTAGCGCATGTTTTAACGTACTTACGGAATCACAAGAAGAACGCGTTGTTTTTCCGTTCGGTCGAGATGATATAACTGGACGTGGAGTGGAAATCTTACTACAGTCACGCGATGGAAAGCAGACGTACGAGAACGGTACCGAGGAGAGTTACATTCAGCACTGAGTTAACGCTTTACCACGTTCCGACGTATTGTGAATCACGGTTCGTACGATATGAGAATGAAACGACAGGTGAAGAACATACAGCAGAGCGTTCGCAAGACTATCGCGAAGGAGTTGCACAGACCGGTAAGAAGGAATTTTCCGAGACGTGCGGTGGAGTTAAAGGGACTTCACGACTTGTACCAAGGGGACCTGGTAGAGATGATACCGCACGCGAAGGTGAACAAGGGATTCAAGTACCTTATGACAATCATTAACGCGTTTAGCAAGTACGCGTACGCTGTTCCGTTGAAAACAAAAACGGGCGTAGAGGTCGCACGAGCTCTGGAACCGATTCTTCGTTCTAATAAAATGAAATATCTGCAGACAGACAACGGGAAAGAGTACTATAACAGTAGCGTACAAAAATTGCTGAGCAGATACGGTATCACACTCTATTCCACGTATAGTGAAAAAAAGGCCTCCATTGTGGAACGTTTTAACCGTACGTTGAAAACGCACATGTATCGTGCGTTCAGTGAACAAGGTCATTATCGTTGGTTGGATATGTTGCCGGAACTAGTCAACACGTACAACAACAGCGTGCACAGAACGATTGGAATGAAACCGTGTCAGGTGAAAGAATCCAACGAACGTACAGTGCTACAAAGGATTCGTGTGAACACAGCGAGGAGCATCGTTTATAAACGACCGAAATTCAAAGTAGGCGATCGTGTGCGTATAAGCAAACACAAAATGACATTCGCCAAAGGATACACACCAAATTGGACAAACGAGATATTTCTCGTTCATTCGGTGCGTACCGGCAGCGTACCCATTACCTATTCGCTAAAGGATCATACAGGAGAAGTGTTGAAAGGTGGTTTTTATGAACATGAAATCAGTAAATCGAACGTTGGTGACGTGTACTTGGTAGAAAAGATTGTACAACGTAAAGGCGATCGTGTAAAAGTCAGATGGTTAGGATTCGATGGTAAACACGATTCGTGGATACACAAGAAGAACTTGCTATAACAACTATTCGACTCATGGAAATAGAACCAGTATGCATCGATGCGTTATGATGACAACATGCACGCTGTGTACAGTGTAAAAGACATTGTGTCACATCCTGGTTACGATGAGTACATCGTGAACACGACTGCAAACGACGTTGAACGCATGCGTAGGATCTTGACAGTGCACGAGTACTGGCAACGGGTTATCAATCGTGTGAAGAGATTCCGTCTTAACGAAATAGTACCAAGTGGTACCGGATTCGATCACTACAAAGAATGTGTTTGGTCGGATCCGAACTGTGAAACGGGTCCGGACACTTGTGTATGCAGTTACATATCTACCGACTGCTGCAATATAGTGCGACTATTAAATAGACTGTGCACGGAACGTCAACATGAAAATATTGCAACAAGCGCACAGATTAAAAATAAAGGACGTGGACTATTCGAAATTGTGCGGCGATGGTGGTGGAGGTGGTTGTGGCAGAAAAAAACGTAAACACGGACGTCTTCTGCCCGATACCGTTCGTTCGATCATCTGCGGACCTTCTGCGTGCGGGAAGACAAACGTCATGTTCAACCTGTTGTTCGATGTAAACGGATTAAGATTCGCGAACTTATACGTGTTTTCTAAATCACTATTTCAACCCAAATATCAGATGCTGGAGACCTTGATGACACAACTTTCCAACGAAGGAATGGGTTATCACGCCTACAACGATAACGAAGAGGTACCGCCTCCCGACGAGGTCGATCCCGATTCTATTATGGTGTTCGATGACGTGTCTTGTGAAAGACAACACAATATACGCAAGTATTTCTCTATGGGACGTCACAGCGGTGTGGACGCGTTTTACCTTTGTCAGACGTACAGTCAAGTGCCAAAACAGTTGGTTCGTGATAATGCCAATCTAATAGTATTGTTCAAACAGGACGATCGCAACTTGAAGCATGTGTATAACGATCATGTCAACACGGACATGAAATATGACACGTTTAAGAACATGTGCGCTGAAGCGTGGAAAGATCGTTACGGCTTTCTCGTTGTGGACAAGGATTCTTCTATCGACACCGGTAGGTACAGAGTCGGTTTCGATCGTTTCATAGTAGTCGCACCTAACGATTAAACAAAAAAAATTGTCAAAAGTTTAGCTAAATACACGTGTCCTGCTGTCAACGACTTTAGTTGTCGTACTACCGTTTATCGAGATGGATGACAAGAAAAAACGATTAGCACGTGATATCGACACGATCAGTGATGACATACGGAAGAAATACCGTGCGTTAAAACATGGTATTCGTGAAGAAGAAGCAACGTTATCCAAAAGTTACAAACCGATTCTGGAACCGTTACAAAATATTTCGCAAGCATTGCTTGAAAAGAAACGTAAAACAACAAATGAAAAGCCGATAAGAGTGAAAAAAATGAAACGAGAAGAAGAAGAGGAAGAAGAAGAAGAAGAGGATCCAATAGATGCAATTAGTAAGAGCGATGTAGGAACACCACTTCGTTCCCGAACGAAACCGTCTTTCCTGAAAACACCCGTGATAGCCGAAACATCAGGTGATGACGATGAGGACGATCCTAGTCAAAACATTGAAAAAATGTTAGACACACCGGAAGGAAGACGTGAAGCGCGTAGATATTTTCAGGACAAATATGACAGCGAATCGTTAGCGAACAAGTACATGCGTATGATCGTTTCGTCCGAACGCGATCGTCTGATGGACTATATGTACGGTGTAAGACATGAAAACGGAAAATGGATGATTGGTGATTCACAGTTCGAAATCGATAAGGACGATACGATTCTTATCAACGGTAAACGATACAAAGGTACACCTGGACTCTACGAACTTGTATTCATGAAGCATCCTAATGAAAATATTTACAAGGAATCAGATCTGAAAGCGTACAAAGATATACTGCGTAACACCAACGCGCATAAGCAGTATTACTTAGCGAACGCACAGGTGAACGCGAACAGAGGTGTAAAGTATAAACGAATAATATCGCAACTGTTTCCACCGAAACGTACAGGACAGGGGCATAATAATATTGATACATCGTATATGACGCTAACGAGAAAAAAAGACAAAATCGATTACGTGCACTGGGACGATCCGAACGAACTGGTGGACAGATTGCGACTGTTAATGGCATCACAACGTGTTGGAAACAGTGGGCACACGAACGAAATCGTCTCCATAGTGGAAGAACTACGTGAAGCAGACATAATCGTATAACAAGAGCGGTATATATCATCATCTGACATTAGCAGCAGCAGCAGCATGGAATCGATCTTAAAGGACTCGTTAATGCCATGTGCTCCCTATTCGATTCTGAAAGCCGATAAAGTATAAATAATACTGTCGTACACGCACCGGGGGACATTCCACGTTTGGTTGTGACAACATGGATATCGTGCTACTGTTTATTATTGCGTGCACAAACGCTGTCGTCGCATCGTCCGTTAACGCTAACGATGTAGATTTCGCTATAGATTATTTGGTGCGATACGGATACGTGCCCGACGATAGTTTACGACTCACGGACAACACTACCATCGATATGGACGCCTACCTTCGCACGTTTCAAGTGAATTACAATTTAACCGTAAATGGAGAATTGAACAATGAAACGATGAATCTGATGCGTGCGCGGAGATGTGGTAACGAAGATTTCGTGTCGTACACCTTACGAACGCCGTGGGCCAAGAAACGTCTGTCGTGGCGATTCTTTCACGGTAGCGTCAGCACTATAGAAGCGTCGCGACAAGCGTTCGCTGTGTGGCAGAAACATTCGAATCTGGAATTCGAATATCGACCCAACGACATAAACGCAGACATGGTTATCGCTATGAAATATTTTAAACACAGGTGTCTGACTTCCAGGTGCACGATCTGCGGGTACGATTTGGACGGACGAGGAGGTATACTCGCTCACGCTTACTACCCTCCTGATTTACCGTATAACACTACTGAAATACATATGGACTACTACGAGTCGTGGAATTATACAAACGCAACCGAAATACCGGACGATCAGACCAGTTTTCTTCAGGTGCTAACGCACGAAATCGGACACGCGTTAGGACTGTCACATTCCCTCGAGAGGGATTCGATCATGTACCCGTTCTACGTACCACGCTCGGACGGACCGTTCGACCTGAGAGACGACGATATAAGAGGCATTCAACGCTTGTACGGGAAGCCGCCGCCGCCGCCGCCCGCTACGACGACGACGACAACGTCAACGTCGACGACGACGTCAACGACGACGACGACACCGACAACGAACGAGACCGTGCGGACGACAACGGATTTATTTCGACTAAAGAACGTTAACCAATTTTTAATAATCAACAGACATCTGTATATCGTGCACGATAACTTTTTGTGGACATTGGATATCGAGTCGAAGCGAACGGGCGAGAGTCCGCTTCTGTTGACGGATTGGTTGACTTTCTTACCGCTGACGTTCACCAACGTTTCGGCGATGTACCAGAGACCGCGGACCGAAGAAGTGGTGCTTTTCATAGACAACTATGTATACATGTTTGATATACACAGTCTGCAGCCGGTGAACGGGTATCCGCGTTCAATCACAACGCTCGGTGTTCGCACGATGACGAAAATAAACGCTGCAATACACACGTACACGGGTCGAACTCTTCTGTTGTACAACGATATGTATTACAGTGAGATAGACGAGTGCACGTTCACGATCAAGAAACATGGTTATGTTAAAGATCGTTTTGTCGGCTTACCAGAAGCCGTTGATAGTGCGTTCCGATATATCGACGGAAAAATTTATTTCTTCAAAGACACACACGTATACGTGTACGATGAATTTCTAGATACGATTGTAAAAGGAAAACATAACGACGCACTCTCCGTTGTCGGAATAAAATGCATAGACAGTACGATCGTATCAAAACTAATCGATTTATTACGTGAATACGTATAAATGCCGTGCACAACGAACGAGGCGCATCATTCACGAGATGAGTGTCGACAAGTTTGGCAGACACCAGAGCGCTGTCAGAGCGCGAAGAGAGACGCGACGCAGTCTGCGAGAGGATATTGGTATCACAATGACCGAGGACGGACACTTTGATGTAGCGGGAAAAAAAATACATAATTTGGGCGAACCGCGCGATGATAGCGATGCCGTTTCACTGCGCTTTGTGCGTGACAATTGTCTGTTAGCTGGCGATCCGTCGATGGCGGCGCAAGGAATAGATGCGAAAGGTCGTAAGCTCGTCAACGTCGGCGCTCCTGTCGATCTCGGGGATGCTGTCAACAAGCAGTACGTAGACTACTCGTGCTTACGTTTCACACAATTGGTACCGAACAAGAAGAACGGTGCTGTCGTCGACGCACGAGACCATCGCATACAGTCTCTGAGGGAACCGATTCGTGCGAGAGACGCCGCGACCAAAATATACGTGGACTCGAAAATCATACCGAAGGATACGAACTCTAACCTAATGGTCGGCAATGTGCGGATAACACAGTTAGCTCCACCCATGAACAACAAGGACGCAGTGAATTTGGAATTTTTGAACCTACACACGATCACCGCGGTAAACGATGCTTATTTCAACGCGCAAGGAAAAACCATTCTAAACGTTGGCGATGGTGGCGCACGGGCCACAGATGCAGTGAACGCGCGTCAATTGGAGGACGTGAAGCGGTACGCGAAGAGCGAAACGTACAAACTCGCAAAAGTGTTCCAACATCGTTGGGAGAAAGTGGTATCGTATATCTATAAATTGCATACACGCGCAGCGCGTACTTCACTTGGTGCCGAAGAGGCAGACTTACTACTTATGAACAAGACGGAGACGAGCGTGTTGATTAGTGATCTGGACAAATCCAATAACGAGCAAGATTGGAGATCTCTTTATCGAGAGCACACGAAACAGTAGTCATGTATGAACTACGTAGCCGTGTTGATAAAAAAAAAGGGGGGCGTGGTCTTATCGGAAAAATAGTTAAAAGCGCGGTACCATTCGTCGCGAAGTCAGTACCTACACTGATCAATCGAGCGGTGGACGTATTACCGGTAGAACTACATCTGCCTGGCTACAGGTTCTGCGGACCAGGAACGAAACTAGAGGAGAGATTGAGTCGTGGTGATCGAGGAATCAACGAGTTGGACGAAGCCTGTCGCGAACACGATATCGCTTACAGCAAGTACAAGGACAACGAACGACGAGGTATAGCGGATCGTGTGCTAGCCGGTAAAGCGTGGGAACGAGTTAAAGCTTTGAATTCAGGCATCAGTGAAAGAGCGTACGCAGCAGCCGTAGCAGCAGCAATGAAGGCGAAATCTGCGTTAGGCAGCGGGCTATGCTGTAGTGGCGGTGGTGGTGTGCGTAAACGTCAACGTCGCACCAGACGACGCAAGCCGGTTCGACGCACGATAATCAGGAAGAGGAGGAGGACGACGACAACAGGGACAGGAAAACGACGAAGAAAGAGTGGCGGTAAAAAGGCTTCAGGACTCTATCTTCGACCGTACCGAAAAAACTAATCAAAATACCCGTGCGTCCATTGTCCGATCATGATCTTTATGAGTACACGAAACGATTGCGTATACCCTATTTCAGAGGTGTGTACATGCGCGACGCACTTCCTAGTACATCACCGTGGGTGAACGAAAGTGCGATCGTGAATCTGGACGATGCTAGCGGACCGGGCACGCACTGGGTATGCTACAAGAAGCGAGGCGACAGAGTCTGGTACTTTGATGGATTCGGCAATCTACGTCCACCTGTCGAGCTAATGCGGTACTTTGGATCGAACGTGACCGACGTTCATTACAATTACATGCGAAAACAGCCGTCAGATACGGTCATCTGCGGACATTTATGTTTAGAGTTTTTGACATCGAACGATCAGTAAACTACAAGATGTCTTCGCTTACGGTCACCGTCACAGGAACGGATCCGAGCGCACTGGTTTGTGACTTTTTTCCACCGCTTGAATTAACGGACGGTGAATGGTACGCAGGACTGCTGGACTTTACCACGTACAACTCTATACCGAACGTGGAGAGTGGAAAAAACAATGTCTTTCCTGTACTAAAGGGAGCACGTAAAACGTTAGACCCTGTCAATATACCGACCGGTGTGTATGAAATCAGTGATATTGAAACGTACCTGAAAAAAGAACTAGTAGACCCGAAATTTTCTCTACGACCCAACAACAACACATTGAAATGTGAAATTTATTGTTCATACGATATCGATTTCGGATGTACGGAACATACGATCGGTACCATGTTGGGTTTTTCCAAGAGCCGCAAGTTAGAAGCGTATATATTACACACGTCGGATGCGCCTGTAAACATTAACAAAGTGAACGTTTTGGAGATAAGGTGTAACGCTGTTCAAGGTTCATACAAGGCGGGTCGAAACGAGCATATATTGCACTCGTTCTATCAAACAGTTGAGCCAGGATTCAAGATAGTCGAAACGCCTAGAAACGTCATTTATTTTCCGCTTAACGTACTACACTTGCGTAACGTTACAGTGTCCGTACACGATCAGGACGGTGATATTGTGAATTTTCAAGGGGAAGTCATCACTGCACGTATACATTTGAAACGTGTGTAGTAATCATGGGAATTTATTTCACCGAAACCTCCATGATGGTGAAGAGCGGAGGTAGCGACGGCTTGCACTGCAAGATAAAAGAGGACAACACTTTTGGAAAAGGTATCAGTAGACGTTCGTCGTTGACACGATTAACAGCAACTAACCGACGCTACCTGATTTCACTAGGATTCAAACTCAAGAGAAACAAGTAACATGACGGACAGCGGTATAGTCTTATCGGTTGAACGTCGACCGTTCTTTGAAGACAACATCACACATTATGAATATCATCCTCATGCACCGTACGCGTCGGCGTCACGATATGGAAATAATGATGAGATACGCATACCTATCCTGCAACAGGAAGTCTTCACTTTACCGATGGAAAGTTTCCTGTACGTTGAAGGCAAGTTGAGCAAAAAAACCACTGCCACTGGTAATGTGAACGTGAAAATGATAAACAATGCGATTGCGTTTCTCTTCGAAGAAATCCGTTACGAATTGGCCGGCGTGGAAGTAGATCGTACCAAGAGTGTTGGCATCACGTCCACTATTAAAACCATACTATCTGCCAGCAAGCAGGACATTGTTTCGATGCAAAATGCCGGTTGGGTTGCTCCTACAGCTGACGAGCTAACACCATCTGGTAAAAATAATGAATTCAACTTTTGCATACCGTTGAGGATGCTGATGGGATTTGCTGAAGATTTCACACATGTTATTTTAAACATGAAACAAGAACTGATACTATTACGCACTTCCACTGACGTTAACGCTCTGTTCTCGTCTACGGATGCGCCCGCTAACGCTGATATAGAACTAACAAAAATCTCTTGGATGATTCCGTTCGTGTACGTGAACAATGAAGTACGGATACGATTATTGGATGTCATACGCAAAGACCTACCACTATTCTTACCGTTTCGTAGTTGGGAACTGCACGAGTACCCGGTTTTATCAACGACTGACAGACAGACTTGGACAGTGAAAACAACTACACAACTGGAGAAACCGCGGTACGTGATACTCACCTTCCAGACCAGCAGAAAGAATAATCTGAAAAAACATGCCGGCGAATTCGATCACTGCAATGTGACAAATGCGAGACTCTTTCTGAACGACAAATACTACCCGTACGATAACCTGAACCTGGATATCGATAACGGACGTTATGCATTGCTGTACGACATGTATACACGATTTCAAAAGTCATACTACCACAGAAGTCAACCCAACGTACTTCTAACGCCTACTGAGTTCATAGCAAAAGCACCGTTATTCGTCTTCGATTGTAGCAGACAGGATGAGTCGCTCAAGTCTTCACCAGTCGACGTCAGATTGGAATTCGAGTCATCGAGCAATTTCCCCGCTCAGACCGCGGCCTACTGCTTGATACTGCATGATTCGCTCAACGTGTACACTCCGTTATCCAACACAGTGCGCAGACATAATTAAACATTTACTATAAATTATTGTTTTTTTTTGCTGTAAATATAATGTTGCTTTTTAGAATGTAATGTATGCGTTACATGTATGCGATTTTTATTTAAAAAAAAAAAATGTAATCAATTTTTATGTATTTGCTGTAAATAGAATGTAATGTATGACTTACATGTATGTAATTTTTTTTTATTAAAAAAAAAAATGTAATCATTTTTCATGTATTTTATTTTGTGGAGGGGGAAACGATTATCCTCTTCTTCCTATTTTTTTTTTGCTCAGTGTTTCATCAATACGACTCGCGAGAGGACGCACAAGATGCTTTCACACGATTTCGATGATGATGATACCAAACCCAAGAACGACCGCTATTTCAAACAATGCGGTGAAGCGACAGCAACAACAATCAAGTCCTTATCACCAGACGATAAAGAAGTGCAAGTCATCTTAATTCAAAAAATCACATCTCCGTACCCGCGTTACAGAAGCTTGGAAAATCGTTTAAAGAGTTTTAAAGAATGGCCTGTATCGTTAACGATAACACCTAAAGAATTATCAGAAGCGGGTTTCTTTTACACTGGATGCAACGATAGAGTGATTTGTTTTTGCTGTGGAGGCGGATTAAACAAATGGGAACGTGGAGAATATGCTTGGATGGAACATGCACGTCATTTCCCTGCGTGCTCTTACGTAATGTTAATGAAAGATAAAAATTTTATCATCAAGGCACTGGGTATCGTTACCGAAGCGCAAGCACCAACAGCAATAGCGACAGCAGAGAACGAACAACGCGTCGACACGATCAAGGAGAATATAAAAAACATAGAAGGAAGCTCTAATCGTGATACAATGTGCAAAGTCTGTTACGCACAAAACGTGGAAGTTGTACTTATTCCCTGTCGACATTTTATCACATGTGTGAATTGTGCCATAACCCTACATACTTGTCCTTTATGTAGAACCACATGCACCGCTTACATGAGAGCGTATTTCTAGTTCATTTTCACGCCTTAATTTAATCGATTAGTGAACACAAGGTTTGAAAATATATGCTGCCGTGGCAAAAGTGTTTAATCCGAGTTCACTAATATCGCATACCTCAGTGTTTGAACAGCACGCGTTGAAGACGGACGCATGGAGCTGTTATCTCCGTACCAGTACATACGCTGTAGTGAATTAAAGCACACAATACTATACCCTATAGAAATTTTTGTATACAACATTTTGACCTGTAAATTTGTTGCACTGATCCGTGACGAAAATATAAGGTACAAAATAAACGTTCCGAAAAAATTCTTTACGAGCGTTTCACAACATACAACGTGTCTGTTCCGTAAGACGGACGGATCTGCAGCGTTCTTAGTAACACCAAACACATTATTTATAACGAAAAAAGGATGTGCGAGGATAATCTAGCAGTCATCCTTGACTTTCACTGTTTCATCGACAACGATGGAAACGAACTCGTTAAGGAACTAGCCATTATGGATGTCACTGCATTTGCCAGCAGACATTGGATATTTTCACCTCCAGCAAACATGATTGTTTCGAATCATAAACATGTGAGGACAAACAGATGGTTAACAGAGCATTATCATGGACTAGCGTGGACGGACGGGGACACATCGTATGAACATCTTGTACCGATATTAGAAAAATATACATTTCCTTTTAAATTTGTGTTCGTAAAAGGATTGCAAAAAATAAATTTTCTACAGAAGCGTATCGTGCATTTTAATATTATAAATTTAGAAGATTTCGGTTGTCCTAAACTCGATCAATTACAATCAATACATGGAACAGTCTGTCTCGCGCACCACTTACTTCCAGAAATATGTACAAATACTAGAGTACACGCTTTACGCGAGTGGGTTGTATCAGATTTTAGAGTAATCAATATGTTTCTGATAAATTACTAATTGAAAACATTATTGTTTAGCGCTTACGTAAAACAAATTAACCTTTCTGACGATTACATCACTCTGTATAGTCATATAAAAAAAATTAGATTCACCGACATGTTCTAACACGCATGAGTGCTGTTAATTAAATCATTCTGTCTATTCATAAAAAAAATAACCGAGTCGTCTCCTCTTCCCCGCCTACCCATCGAGTCGTGAGAAGTCAAGTCGTATCCTGTTCACACGGTTAAAAATAAACGCTTACTGTACGATAAAAAAATTAGCTTCAGCGACATGTTCTAACACGTATGAGTGCTGTTAATTACATCATTCTGTCTATTCATAAAAAAATAACCGACTCGTCTCCTCTTCTCCGCCTACCCATCGAGTCGTGAGAAGACAAGTCGTATCCTGTTCACACGGTTAAAAATAAACGCTTACTGTACGTTATGTAGTTCCCCCTCTCTGGTTCCACCTCCACAACTACCTCCCTATTTATTCCGCTGTGCGCGAGCGTTATTCGTTCAGTCCTTGAGAGACGCGCGAGACAAATATAAAATTCTTTATTTTAAAATGGCATCATTCACTGAAAAATTTGCAACTATTAGCGCAATTGAATATAAAAAAATAAAAGAATTAATAATCGGCGTAAAATATCCGATAGAAGAAATGCAGAATATAGACGCGAAGTACGGGAAAGCCGTACTCGTCACTCTTCAAGATTATAAAGACCCTAAACTAAAATATCGCGTATATCTACCTAAAAGATACGCGAGCGTTTTCGAAGATGATGAATTAAAAGATTTAGTACCGTGTTCGCTGCATCTAATTTTTCGTGGAGAAAAGGATAGAGCGTACATAGTAGAAATTGTACAGTAAGACCGAATGGACATACTCACTTACCATGTATAATTTTCATTGTAAATACACATAATTGTCATTAGCTGCACGTACAATTATATATTAACATGTACTTAGTTGTATTTTAATTTATAATATATTGTGCTTACACATATATTTCATTTAATTTAATTATATTTAATTATCAATGTACTTACTGTATATCTAGATAATAAAACAAGGCTTACATGGTGTACATTTTAGAGTAAGCCTGGATAGACATCTTCAAAATTAACAAATATATTTGTTCAAAATTGTCATTGCACACGTACACAAATAGTAAATATAATGTGCTTACACTTATTTTATTTTAATGTAATTCAAAACAATTATTAAAACAATTACAAATAATAAATTATTATGCGTAATGAATTTATAAATTAAAATCTAATTTGCTTACACATAATATAAATGTATACAATTGTATTTATTAGTTTTACTTAGTTGTAATTCATACACAATTGTCACACATGTTTACATATTAATTTTTGTCATTACTGTGTACGTCATCATATTTTAATTTGTAATTACTTTATTTAGATGAATATTGTACACAAATGTCATATTGTATATGTTTACATATTATGTATTTTGTACTTGTCACCACTGTTTACTATTACATAATATTTATTTTAAATTGTAATATATTTTGATTACTTGTATTTTAATTAAATAATATTGCTTTAACATTTTTATTCTATATTTATTTCACAAATCCTTGAAAGATTAACACTAATCATCACTCAATATACAAGCTAAAAGAAATGTTGCGCAATGTGCATTCATGTGTTATTACATATAACTAATTTAAAAAATCAATATTATTAAACAATAATTGCTTGATTATATTATACTTTAGAAATTACAAAAATTATTTTAAAATGAAACTTACCTTGTACGAGCTCTAGTTGAGAATTGCTTGATTATATTATACTTTAGAAATTAAAAAATTATTTAAAAATGAAACTTACCTTGTACGAGTTCTAGTTGAGTTACTGAATGTGAATCTCGTCGAACGAAAATTAAAAAAAAATTATTTAAAAAATGAAAATTATTTAAAAAAAAAATGAAACTCACTCTGTACGACTGAATGTGAATCTTAACGAACGAAAATTAAAAAAATTATTTAAAAAATGAAAACTTATTTAAAAATGAAAAACTCACACTGTACGAGTTCTAGTCTCGTTGAACAATGTGATGATGTGAGCAATTCGTACAGCGTATATATACGCTATCTCAAGGATGAACGCGAAAGCAGCTGGTATCAACCAGAGCTGCTACACGTGCAGTCAAGGACAACCATTTAGCTTGGCTTTTCTGTTTCGACGACAAAAAAAACCTAGAGCTACTACACGTGCAGTCAAGGACAATCACTTAGCTTGGCTTGGCTTTCTGTTTCACACAATAATTTATGTACGGTCATCACTTCGTTCACACACACACACACACACACACACACACATTAACAAATGCACAGACAGCTGGAGCCCAATTAAAATATTACATCACCAACGACTTGTGTTCTTCAAATTATGTACGGCTATTAAAGCCTCAGCTCTCACGCTTTGGTAATAGATGGCTAGACAATTACATCATCACCAGCATGTGTACATATGCTCAGATAGCCGAAGCCAATTATTATTCATTAGTTAGTCAACGGCTCGGGTTCTGTTATTAAACAAATGGATGTACGCACACGCAAGCGCGCACAGACAGCTGGAGCCCAATTAATAATATTACATCACCAACGACTCGCGTTCTTCAAATTATGTACGACTAATAAAGCCTTCGTTCACACGCTTTGGTAACAGATGGGCACACAGATGGATTGATTACATCATCACCAGCATGTGTACATATTATGCTCAGATAGCCGAAGCCAATTCATTACAACTAGACATTCAATTATGCAATGCATATCATGTGTATTTTCTTACATGTACACAACACTACTCATTTTTTTAAGTTCATGCAATATAGATTACTATAGTAATAATTATTTATGCATAAATGCATATATTCAATATTTACAAGTGAAATGATTTTAAATTTTGCACCGAAAGACTGTGTCAACAAAAATTTCACACTGATGATGTGCTTTTTTTTATTTATACTTACCACATGCACGAGTTGACAATGTGACCTACGTTATTACAGTTCTCAAGTTGGCAACAATGCACAATTCACCTCTTCATGTCAACGGACAATGGTGGCAGTGTAAACATATACAAAACCTGTACACTATAACACATGCACGAGCCGACAACGTGGCGCACAAGTTGACAACGTCGACAGACAATGGTGGCAGTGTAAACATATACAAAACCCGTACACTATAACACATGCACGAGCCGACAACGTGGCCGGCACAAGTTGACAACGTCGACGCTTTTCCAACATGGCTAACCTTCCGGAAAAACAAATCATATATCCAAACCATTCACTATAACACACCACGATGCGGCAACGTGGCCCAACCTTAACCAGCACACACGCACAATCCGACAACATCCCAGCTTTCCCAACATGGCCACCACACAGCCGACAAAATGGACGACGACCCCACCACTCCTGGCGGCGGTCAAGCCACGACCTGGCCGCGGCCAAGCCCCCGCCGGACGGCGAACAGCGAACGGCGGCCACGCCTCCGCCAATCAACGCACACGTAACCCCACAAAACACAATTCGGCCATGGACGACGACGACAACATGGCCGAACGCCGACAACATGGCCGACAACTTCGGTACGCCCATCGAGGTCACGTGGGACACACCACTACCCCCCCGGTCCATCATAACCTCTGCACATGACGACACGCTGCGCCGGAAGTCTACCCCCACCACCTGGAATTTTGAATTTCGCGCCAAAACGGGGGGATGTGACGTCACTTCCGCGTTAGAACTCTCATTCTTACCCTACTATAATCTACCTCCAATATACTGATAAAATTTGTTCATATATGATACACAAGAGAATATGCACAATTGATAAATTATATCCTCAGATTTTCATATGAACTATACACATACAATTTTTACATTAATTATGATTATACGTCGGATGTTACCAACAAATTTTATACTCTTACACAAATATATAATAGCGTACAATTACCGCTACTTTATGTGCCCTACGTTGTTGCTAAGCGCCAAATATCACTATGCGACAACACAAATTACTAATACTATTGGCGCATAGGATATGGTAGTATGTGTATCTTAAATTAAAAGTCTATATTGGAGGGTTTAAGATTATTTATTGCACAAGACAGACGTAATTGTTTATATGGTATATTTGATAAGTATAATAATGATAGTGTTTGATATAGAGTCTTTTAAAATGTTAAATACTGTTCATACACGTGATGTGATACGTTACATAAGTGAAGATTCCCACGATGATGTTACTGAAGAGAAGGGGGGGTTTTGCTGAGTTGTTGAGTCGTCAGGCGTGGCTTATAGATGATAGACGGTTCACCCTGAAACGCTTTCAGCTGGGCTGGTGTCCTGTAATTCCCACGATGACTCTGACGCTTCGCACACCACACCGGTTCTATGGATCTTACTTATCGTTAAATTAATATAGAGTTTACAACTAACAAGTATCTCAGGTGACAGTGAGTTTTATATAACAACGGTATATTGAACTTATACCACTCCGGACTCTTCAAGTGTTCACGCGAATCACAGGTCTACCGCGATCAGCAGACCTCCCTATGCGGAAATCTTCCACTAACGCGGAAACTTCTTGATGATACAACTTACTATTGCGTAACTATTAAATTTTACTGACACTGCAGAAAATCTCACACAGTGATACAGTTCACACTCACTTATTACACACGTAATGCTTTAGTAATAATGCCGTGTGTAAGAAGGTAATATTCAACTGTTCTGAGTCTTCACCCGCGTTACTATCGCCGAATAGTCTTTACAGATTCTTGCAAGCGACAGAATCTTGAACAAGAACTGCGCGACCCGATCGTGATAGATGGTAGAGAAGAACTCTCGTAATTATGCACACAATGCTGTAATAATAACACTGTGTGTAGTTGTAAAACACGAATAACTCTGAGTCTTCACACGCGTTACTATCGTCGAATAGTCTTTACAAATTCTTGCAAGCGACAGAATCTTGAACAAGAATTGCACGTCCCGTTCGCGGTAGCTGGCTGAGAAGAACTCTCGTAATTATGCGCGCAATGCGTTAATAACAATACTGTGTGTAGGTGTAATACACGCACAGATCTGAGTCTTCACACCCGTTACTATCGCCGAATAGTCTTTACAGATTCTTGCAAGCGACAGAATCTTGAACAAGAACTGCGCGAACCGACCGTGATAGCTGGTTGAGAAGAACTCTCGTAATTATATGCGCGATGCGTTAATAACAATACTGTGTGTAGGCCTAGGTGTAATACACACACAGTTATGAGTCTTCACACGCGTTACTATCGTCGAATAGTCTTTACAACTTCTTGCAAGCGGTAGAATCTTGAACAAGAATTGCACGTCCCGTTCGCGGTAGCTGGCGGAGAAGAACTGCTTGTGTAACAACAGGCTTAAGAAAATTTCCGACCACCTTCCAGCAATTTATTGGTGGAAGGAAACCTACACCATGACATGCAACTTTTCATGCTGTAAAGTGCATTTACTTTGTAAGAGCATGCATAGCGGTAATCAGAATACCCTTATCTCATGCATAACTGCATACTTTACTAATATCATATATGAATGTAAATAATAGCCAGAAATATACAGGGATTGTAGCGAATACATATGTCTACGTTCAGTTCAATGTCATAACACAACGATAATTTATTCACGCACAGCCAGGGAAACGTTTACCACTCGCGCACGCGCGCACATTTCCACAAACACAGTACATGAATAAACAATAAATAACTAATACACAGTTTTACTAAACTTAAATCCTTATCCATACTAAAATACAACTGATAACATAACCAAATCTAACAATCTACCAATTTAAACATGACTGTTCATAGTCTGTGTATTATATGAGCTTGCCCCGCTTATCAGGATCCTGTGATTCATTGCAGGATTAGCCCCTTCCCGCATAAAAAAAAAATTTTTTTTTTTAGTTGCCTAACAAAAAAATAAAATTTTTTTTTTTCTTGATATACCAAAACAATTTCCTAATCCTGAAACAATCATACTAATGCCCTAAAACCAAAAATCAAATAAACACCCTCATAGCAATACTAACATTTTATTACTGTCAACTTGACAGAAGCAACAAATCAAAGACACGTGGTAACCTTAAAACCAAAACAAATACACATGTTCTTGACAAGCAGATAACAAAATTACGCAGGGTCACAAAGTACAACAGACTGCATTACTTATCTTAACTAGACTATCGCTCATTCACAGAGTCATCTTACATATAACATTTAAACCTGAACTGACATATTTAAATAGCTACACATTCTTACCCCTATATCCTGACATTTATTTCTGAGTTTTTGTATAAATTTTTCTCAGGTTTGAAACGCACACGTTTACTTGGAAATATAGATTTGAATTTGTCTAATATACGCCGTATTTGCTTTATCTCGCAACCCATTAACTGAACCTTGCGGGTCAGTGAGTTATTCGTTATCTTATCTTTCGAGCGTCCCAGTCTGATAACGTGCGGTACACTATCAACTTTACCTTGCAATGTTTCGTTCAGAAATTCAAATGCAGCGTGCTGTTTATTCACTTTATCAACATCCAAAATAATATCATGTCCGAGTTTTCTAACTCCAAGTACAGCGATCTCTATTTCCATTCCCTGTACGTATTTTTTTAAGTGCCTGTTTTTCAACTATCTGCGACTCACACGTTGCTGATTTTATCCTTGTGTGAATTACCGGCAGAACCGGAGTTTGTATAAAGTGGTTTTTATGCCTCTTTAGTACCCGCTTGTCTATCAGCGATATTTCTGCGCCGCTGTCGAACAATATCTCGTCAACATAACCACTGATTTTTGCTTCGACACTAAGGTCGGTGCCATTTTCAATACTAATATTTCCCTCATATCTACTACTATTATCATTACTACACACTAAACTATCCCTAACTTCTGCAGGATATAGGCCAGACATAACAGTTTTATTCTTATAACTAACATTTTTCACACTTGATTGATTGAACTGCTTTTTAACTGAATCACTTTCAGTAAATGTTGCTAATAAGTTGGTATTAAATTGCTGAGTTGTATTTTTATGTTGTTGTGATTGCGATTGATTTTGTGGCGGTTGAACTTGAAACTGATTACGCGGTGCTTCATTATTATTTACCATAATTGTTGTCACTTTATTGTCATCAGTATCATTCACCTCTCCGTCCTCCATAAACATCTCAGTATCTGATACAGATTCATCTAGTACCTCATCATTACGACATGTGTCATAAATACCTGCACCGTTAGTCTCCATACTAGTTCCAGGCTCTACTACTGGTTCGGGAATTTCATGTGTTATGCATACATTGTCCGAATCCATAATAGCTTCAGATTCTATGATCCGTTCACAGCTCTCGCCTGCTATATCTGTTACATTATAAACTATCACCTCATCATTGCACTCACCTGAAGTATGTTCTGGACTAATAGTGTTGTTACTACTAATTTCACTTCCGTTATCTTCATTACAATTTGATGCATAATCTAGATACTCGACTTTACCGAGATATGAACTACTATGCCCTAAGTGGGTTGTTTCTGTATAATCACTTTCAATTTCATCTACCACGCTACAGTTCTCCGTTAATCCTTCAGATGTAACATCTTGGTTAACTTCCATATTACTTTCGTTGAGAGTATGTTCAACAAGAACATTTGGTACTTCAAAATTATTACAAGGTACACTATTCTCAACAGTTAGATCTACTTCAATATCAGCTGACATTTCCTGTAGTTTCGCCATCCTCTCCTCTCTATCAGCGTCCATTTCTTCCCAAAATTTCTGCCTAATGGCGTCAAGTTCTTCATCTTCGGCTTTCATCCTCTCATGCCAGGCTCTAATTTCCTCTGCGAGTTGCTGCATATCGGCTTTATTTTCTTCCGAGATTCTCTGCATATCCGCTATCATCTCTTCTCTACCAGCTTTAATTTCTTCTGACATGATTCGATCTTCGCTAATATGGCCGCTAAAGATTCTCTACCCATTTTTGACTCCGCCATAGTGATCACAAATTAATTTAAAATTTAATAAATTTAAATTTATTGATTTATACGCTAAGAAAATTATTATTACTACAAGATTATTAACGTAGTGTAACCAGTTTATACGCACAGAGAAAGCAGTTCAAAATATCAACATGTAAATAAACCTTATCTAACACACAACAACTAATAATCTACCTCCAATATACTGATAAAATTTGTTCATATATGATACACAAGAGAATATGCACAATTGATAAATTATATCCTCAGATTTTCATATGAACTATACACATACAATTTTTACATTAATTATGATTATACGTCGGATGTTACCAACAAATTTTATACTCTTACACAAATATATAATAGCGTACAATTACCGCTATTTTACGTGCCCTACGTTGTTGCTAAGCGCCAAATATCACTATGCGACAACACAAATTACTTATACTATTGGCGCATAGGATATGGTAGTATGTGTATCTTAAATTAAAAGTCTATATTGGAGGGTTTAAGATTATTTATTGCACAAGACAGATGTAATTGTTTATATGGTATATTTGATAAGTATAATAATGATAGTGTTTGATATAGAGTCTTTTAAAATGTTAAATACTGTTCATACACGTGATGTGATACGTTACATAAGTGAAGATTCCCACGATGATGTTACTGAAGAGAAGGGGGGGTTTTGCTGAGTTGTTGAGTCGTCAGGCGTGGCTTATAGATGATAGACGGTTCACCCTGAAACGCTTTCAGCTGGGCTGGTGTCCTGTAACAGCTGGGCTGGTGTCCTGTAATTCCCACGATGACTCTGACGCTTCGCACACCACACCGGTTCTATGGATCTTACTATTCGTTGAATTAATATAGAGTTTACAACTAACAAGTATCTCAGGTGACAGTGAGTTTTATATAACAACGGTATATTGAACTTATACCACTCCGGACTCTTCAAGTGTTCACGCGAATCACAGGTCTACCGCGATCAGCAGACCTCCCTATGCGGAAATCTTCCACTAACGCGGAAACTTCTTGATGATACAACTTACTATTGCGTAACTATTAAATTTTACTGACACTGCAGAAAATCTCACACAGTGATACAGTTCACACTCACTTATTACACACGTAATGCTTTAGTAATAATGCCGTGTGTAAGAAGGTAATATTCAACTGTTCTGAGTCTTCACCCGCGTTACTATCGCCGAATAGTCTTTACAGATTCTTGCAAGCGACAGAATCTTGAACAAGAACTGCGCGACCCGATCGTGATAGATGGTAGAGAAGAACTCTCGTAATTATGCACACAATGCTGTAATAATAACACTGTGTGTAGTTGTAAAACACGAATAACTCTGAGTCTTCACACGCGTTACTATCGTCGAATAGTCTTTACAAATTCTTGCAAGCGACAGAATCTTGAACAAGAATTGCACGTCCCGTTCGCGGTAGCTGGCTGAGAAGAACTCTCGTAATTATGCGCGCAATGCGTTAATAACAATACTGTGTGTAGGTGTAATACACGCACAGATCTGAGTCTTCACACCCGTTACTATCGCCGAATAGTCTTTACAGATTCTTGCAAGCGACAGAATCTTGAACAAGAACTGCGCGAACCGACCGTGATAGCTGGTTGAGAAGAACTCTCGTAATTATATGCGCGATGCGTTAATAACAATACTGTGTGTAGGCCTAGGTGTAATACACACACAGTTATGAGTCTTCACACGCGTTACTATCGTCGAATAGTCTTTACAACTTCTTGCAAGCGGTAGAATCTTGAACAAGAATTGCACGTCCCGTTCGCGGTAGCTGGCGGAGAAGAACTGCTTGTGTAACAACAGGCTTAAGAAAATTTCCGACCACCTTCCAGCAATTTATTGGTGGAAGGAAACCTACACCATGACATGCAACTTTTCATGCTGTAAAGTGCATTTACTTTGTAAGAGCATGCATAGCGGTAATCAGAATACCCTTATCTCATGCATAACTGCATACTTTACTAATATCATATATGAATGTAAATAATAGCCAGAAATATACAGGGATTGTAGCGAATACATATGTCTACGTTCAGTTCAATGTCATAACACAACGATAATTTATTCACGCACAGCCAGGGAAACGTTTACCACTCGCGCACGCGCGCACATTTCCACAAACACAGTACATGAATAAACAATAAATAACTAATACACAGTTTTACTAAACTTAAATCCTTATCCATACTAAAATACAACTGATAACATAACCAAATCTAACAATCTACCAATTTAAACATGACTGTTCATAGTCTGTGTATTATATGAGCTTGCCCCGCTTATCAGGATCCTGTGATTCATTGCAATATATATATATATATATATATATATATATATATTTTTTTCACTTTTTTGACCGCATAGGACCACTTTAGTCAGTCCATTATCCAAGTCTCTTCGAAGGGACTGTTCGGGCCTTGCGGTCCTCCCAGTATTGACTATCAAGGGGTCTATTCATTAAACCTTTACTTAGTTTTGACTAATGGAATAATGAAGCTTGCTGTTTTAGGATAAATTTAAAAACATGATAAAAGTTTCAAAACAATTTTAATACCAAAAATACAGTATTTAAAAGAAGAAACTGTTTCAAACCAAAACAATAATGTTTAAATTGTAATTTGATAGTTCTTTGAAGTGAATAATAATAGCGCAGCTCTTTAAAACACTTATCTGTTATAATACGTTAAACATTTTATATTTTGTTATAAAACTGAATTTAAAAGCAAGAAAAGTAAAACACACACACTCACACTTAAAGTTGCACATGCCAGTAAATTAAACAATCTTTTTCCTAGCCTTCATTGCAGCAAAGTCATTGACTACTTTTTCAAAAGACAGTCTGTCTGCGAGTTCACGCTCGATACTTAACAACATTAGGTGATTAGGTCTGTCTCTGTTGTGGTTGACCGCAAGTGGTTTTTGATCAATGAGAGCTTACTAAATGCTCTCTCACCAGATGCTACAGTCACTGGGGCCACTATGAGAAGACGAAGAGCCGTGCAAATTTGAGGAAATACAGACTCCAATCCTTTTTTGTATATCAAGTTTATAAGCTCTAGTGCTGATGAAATATGACCACTTACACAAAACTTTGACTCTTCGCGAATTTTGTAAAAAAAAGAAAATTCATCATTCAGGTCATCTTTTTGTAAGTCTGAAGGATAAGCAGTCGACAGTTCTTCAGCTTGTTCTTGTATTTGTTTTTCACTGAAAACATAATGTGTTGATGTTGTGGGATGATCATCTTCTGCTGTACTTGCACAGTGGTCTTGTTCTTCATTAAATGGTGGAGTTAATATTGGTGAAAACAATCTTGAACAGCGTGACATTCTTTCAGTCAAGTCACTTAGTTGGACCAAAAGAATATCAAGGGCTGAGTTGAGAACTTGCACTTGAAGTCTCTCTTCAGGTGACTTAAAAACCTACTTTTCAACTTCAACACCTGTTTCGTCATGAAATCTTTTTTTCTTTCGGAACCTGGTCACTTTTAGCTGGTGATCAATTTTAAGTTCCACAGCTACATTTTTTGATTCTTCAAGAAGTTGAACCCATGAATCTCTTATCAACTGAATATCAACTATGAACCCTCTTATGTGTTTAGTTGCTTCAGGAAGGCAAAGTTTGGAACTTTGTAAAATCTTATTTCTAATGTCGATACACTTGAGCAGTTTGTACCAGACTGTGGTAAAAATTACAAATTCGTAAGAACTCATCCACTCAATTAAGCCATTAACATCAGCTTGGTCTTCAGCTGGTAGTTTAAGATCTTCCAATCCATTAAGTGCTGACAATACATTATTATAGTTCTTTGCTAGAGGGCTAATTGATTCTATTCTTGCACTCCATCTTGTTTTTGAAGTAGAATGAAGAGATATGCCAGCTTTGTTTTGAAGAATTTTCCATCTTGCAGGGCTTGCTGAAAATATGTTATACAGCTTTTCAACATTTCCAAAGTAGGATCTAATCTCAATGCTAGTTTCCATTGCATGAGTCCTACACAAATTTAAGGTGGGAGCACAGCAAGGTGTGAAATATGCTTGTGAATTTTCTTCCAAACTTCTCGTTTTAACGCCTTTAAACTTGCCAGACATATTAGAGGCATTGTCATAGCCTTGACCTCTACATAAAGACAAATCCAACTGAAAGTCGTTTAAGACACTTTTGACTTGATCTGTTATTGCTGCTCCTGTTTTCTTTTCAAAGGCATTCATTTTAATAAATCTTTCATAAACTTTCCACTCTCCATCTTGACACAGAACATATCGAATGATAAATACTAGCTGTTCTTCGTGAGACACATCTGGTGTCCCATCTACGATGATGCTATAGTAGTGAGCTGATCTTATTTCCTCAAGTATTGAATTTACAACTTCATCAGCACACACTTTTAAGAATTCATTTTGACTTCGCCAGGACAGATAGTGAGCCTGAAGTCTTTTACCTGATTCTCTGCTATTACTAATATTTTCTAGGTGCTGACCAACTTCAACATTGTATCTTCCCACTAACTGGAGGGTTGCTAGGAAAAGACCACTGTCATAATAGTCGATTGTGGAACGGGTTCCTCTTAATGGCAAATTTCTTTTCGCTAAAAAAAGAACAACATCAACTACAGCTTTCAAAATTTTCCTCCATTTTTCCTCTTCCTGCTTAATGTTTTGTTGTAACGCTGCATCGATGCCTCCCATGTCTTGTAGTGAAACACAAAGGTCTTTCCATTTAATGTAGCTTCTCAAGTGACAAACATTACCTTCATGGCTTTTAACTTTTTCATACAGTTTTTTCCATTTGTCATTAACTCCACCTTGACATAACTGTGATTTTAACATTTGAACTTGATCGTCACTATCGTCACATTTAAAAAGTGTACATGGAAAACAAAAAAGGGAAGCCGCTTCTTCGCTCCAAACAAGCCAATCCCTTTTTACACTCTCGCCATTAGTCTGGTGTTTAAAAAAAATTCCTCGAGGAAATGGCCTGCCTGATATATCTCGCGGCAAGCTCTCAGGAATAGGAGGTGGTCCTTTTAAAACAATCAATTCCCTCTGTTTTGTATCTAGAAATTTCCATTTTGCAGGATCATTAGATATAAAGTTCTTAAAGCCTTCGTGAGTTCCTTCACATAAATCATTATTGACACGATGTACACTAGTGCTTTCGAAGTCATTATTAGAAGATTTTTGTGGAAACACTGAAACAACCTCAGCGATTTTATCGTTTACGTTATTGTCATAGTTTGTACGACTATCTTCGTTAGAAACTTTTTTTACTGGATTTCCTCCCTCACTAGTCAATGTACAGTTTGAGTTGCTTGAAGACACGGGTTGGCCGGAATTCCCTTTTAAGAAACTATGAAGGGTGGGTTTTCCTCTTTCCTCACGCATTAACTTTTCTCTTTTTTCCTTTCTTCTTGCCGCACCAGATTGAAACGATCGTTTCATTTTTAACTTCTATTTTATTGACCTGAAATAGTAGGCCTACATATTTGGCACTTTCTTTTGTTATTTTTGTTATTAATTATGTAAAACACGTATGACGATTGTATAAATTTTAAAGATTTCACACAATAAATAATAAAATAAAAATAAATCTATACATATAATAAAATCGTTGTCTGTTTTCTGTCTGTGCACGCTAATCTCCACAATGGCAGAACAAATTTGGGTGTGGTTTTCAGTTATGTATTGAGATAAGCTTGGGCTAACATTTAATGTTTGTTTCATTTAAATCGGTTGACAAATAAGCTCGTTAGGTGGAAAAGATCAGAGTGTATTTTCAGCGCGTCGATGTAAATACACAGATATAGACAGAAGTTAGGTTACAGAATGAGGTACCGAAAGTAACTAAATAAACACAGAAAACAAATACTTCGACATTAGACATGACGAAAAACCCTAAGTTAACAGCCAGACGGACCAATAACAATTATGTAAATATCATATAATATAGTATAAGTAATTAATAAGAATAAAAATAATGTAAATAGATCATAAGTGTTGCGTTAATTGTTAATACGGAAAGCCAAAATCGCGCTAGGGATCGAACACGCGATAGCAAATTCGGCAGTGTAAGAAACTCCAAAATAAAGTACGTAAACGATAAAAGTGTGTTAAATAGTATAAACAATGAGTATCAAGTATCAATCGCGGGCATAGCTAGTGAATAATAAATACCTAACCAAAGGGATATTTTTTTTTAAGGCAACAGAGATAGAATCCAATGGCTAATTAATTACTTACCTAGTACAAATTGTAATAACAAATTACGCAGCTGCACACTACAACAAACTTTATTTATAAACTGTAACAGTGTCACTACGACCTACATAGAGTCTGAAAACTATCAATACCAATACTGCAATGACTGTCTGACCGAACAACAGAATATCGAATGTCGAGATCAGGTAGGCAGTGAACTTTAGAGTGTTGGCAGAAAGGGAGGGGAATGACTCATCACTATCAGAGACGGAGCCTGGCGCTCTGTTTCCGTTATCGTTCTTGAGTCTCGATCATGCATCCTGTTATGCAAACAGTATTTTTAGTACCGAAATAATGTTTTTTTTTCAAATGTGGCCCCCTTTTGAGTGAGTTTTTTGTGGCCCGGGGCAATCTGCCCCTTTTGCCCCCCCCCCTCTGGGCTGCCCTGATAGCGGGTCTGTCCAGATAGCAAACACCACCTCGTGAAGGACCGTGTAGACAACGTTGTGTTTCAACACGAAAGAGCGTTTTTCTCACAAACGAGAGGGTCTCAACCCGCTCGGTAGCCACGGACGGAGAGCGGAAGAGACGATTGTTTCCAGAACTTCCGTGGGAAGCTGATAATGGTTTTTAAAACGATAAGTACAATTTAATGGTTAAGTCTAACTTTTGCTAAACTTGTGTTGCTACCACTAATACTCACTTACACTTCCATGAGCGCTTTCAAGCCTCTCGGCTCATCTTCAGATGGAAACAACCCATCAGGTGAGCCGAGATGCTTGAAAGCGCTCATTTCAGTGTAAGTGAGTATTAGTGGTAGCAACACAAGTTTAGCAAAAAAAAAAAAGATAATGGTTTTATTTACCAGAAATTGTTTATAGGTTTCAAAAGAGTTCTCTGGCGTACGAGCTTGCTGCCAGGATACAGTTAAGAACCACTGCTTCTCCTTTGACGCCGCTGCCTGTCTTTTCTAGTTAATCACCCAGACTTTCTCCGACATTGCATATCTGATGGCAGGCAGGCAGACTCGTCCGTTCTGCAGTTCATGATACTTTGTACTACGGTTCGAATTTAGATTTTTTTTGTTATTTGTATCCATATAACTGGGTATTCTTGTTTTATAGTGGTACTTCCCTGAAACACTTTAATAACGTAACTTATTCTGTGGTTGCAGGTTTTTATATAGTAAATCGAAAATATTTACACTTTAGAAGTGTTACGTAAACTTTACTTTGCTCTCATTTTTTACTTTTTTCTTTCTAACTGCTAGACACATAGTTTACAGCTTCATTTTCCTATGTACTTCTATCTTGACCGTCTGACTTCAGTCTTCTTCATTCTTTGTTACGATTCCTTGGACATCCTCAAAGCACAGATTACACAAATTTTCGTCTCTCATGACTATTTCATGGCATTTTTCTCTCCTGGCCGTTAGTGCATACTTCTGAATTATGTTTAAAAAATCGGCGATAGATGGCACCCTTATAGTAACGTCTTTGATGTTACAGTAAGACATCATGGTTATTATTTTAATCCTCAGATTTACGTGAGAGAAATGTTTCGTTCTAAGTTTCTGATGGATATTGAAACAAAGTCAAGAATTCCTGTATTTCTAATCTTATATATCTCGAATGAATTATTTTTCACATTGCATAAGGAAGTATCTCTTTACACATTGTGTATTAAGGAAGTGACAATGATTACTTGCTTTTAAATTAGGCACTATTCTAAACACAAACGTACAAGAAAAAAGATAAATATCCATTTATGCCCCTTTTTGAGTAACTCTAATAAAGGTGTTATTGTTTTTGAATAATTCGGCGAAAACCGGCGATAGTACCCAGTTAACCCAAGGAAAGCTCTAACATCTTTAACCTTTTTAGGTGTTGGGAATTTAACAATACTGTCAATTTTCGCTGGATCTGTGCTAATACCGTCCGCATTTATGACATGCCCCAAGAATTTAATTTCTGATTTAATGAATTCACATTTCGATTGTTTCAAAACTAGATTAGCCTTACGGGGCTTATTCAACACTATGTCGAGGTGTTCTAGGTGTTCCTCGAACGATTTAGACATGACTAGGATGTCATCCACGAAAATGCTGACAAATTCCTCTACTTCGGGACCCAGTGCCAGTTCTAAACATTTAATAATTGCCGCTAGACTTGTCACGAGTCCAAAAGGTACTACTTTAAATTGGTAGCTATTGTTTTTGTAGAGGAATGCAGTATATTTCCGACTTTCCTCGTCCAAAGGAATCTGCCAGAAGCTGCTGGTAAGGTCGAGCCTATCATGTACTGAACACCTTGGCACTTAACAAATAAGCTATCCGCATTTGGAGCACAGTCATATATCTTTTTGGTGGTACTATTTAAATTTCTCATATTAAGGCATAGCCGGATATCTCCCGTATTCTTTTTAACTACAACAAGAGGGTTGAGGAAATCGCTTTCCGAACGTTCAATAATCTGATTCTTTAGCATCTGCTGTATTTCAGCATCGACTTGCTGTTGGTACGCCTGGGATGGGGTAAGTGCGGCGTATGAATTTAGATTCTTCCGTCACTTCAATCTTATGTGTATACACATTTGAGACTCTTGATTGCTCGCAAAATACATGAGAATGTTTCTTTATTAAATTATTTAATTCACTTATTTGCTGCGGATTTAAACGATTATTTATGTCCCTAGTGTGGTCAGTTTTAATCGTTATATCTGGCTGCCTTATCTCAATTGGACTATAAGTAGGTCGCCTACCTTTGTTTACTTCGTTATCGTTCAAGTACAGCCGATATTTACGACCGTTTATAATCCAATGCATACAACCCTTAGCCAACTCAATTTGAGCCTGACATTTCGTTAGAAAATCGACTCCAATTACAACATTACATACTAGTTTCTTTATTATTATTACCGGAATATTCACTTCTAGTTCATCGTATTTTAATGCGATATATACTTGTCCAGTGGCTACCGTTTTATTTTTATCCGCAGTCTGAATCTGTAATTCATTCGTGGGTAATATTGCCATGTTTTTAAAATATTTATTATTGTTCTTAATAAAATTTTCACTGATAGCTGATACCTCTGATCCTGTGTCAATTAAAATGTGTGTTTTAACGTTATTTATGTATGCATCGAGTGTAGGACATGCAGCTCTACGTTCTATTTTTTTAGAGTGATTTGTGTCGCTTTCTAATAACACTTCCCGCAGATCACACGGGTAGATACCACTAGTTTTGTAACAAGCATCCTCACAATCAATCATGTTATTACTACTTCTAGTGCTACGACTTATAGTGATCTTACTGTCTTTATCCAAACCCGTGCTAGTGCTATAGTGATGTTTATGGATTATCGCTTTTGGCTGCTTTTTTAGGCACGCCGCTCCCACGTGACATTTTACACGTTTTTGGACCAGCATCCATAGCTTCTGATACTGTATGTGAGTACTTATTAATATTCTCTATTTGTTTAACTGTATTAATTGATTGAATTTTCTTAGGTTTTCCTGTGAATTTATTCTTATCATTCCCAGAGGCTTCATCTTTATTAAATGGTGTACCCTGTTTATATGATGGCTTATTCGTGTCATATGTGTACACTTTTGCTGCGGGGATTACATCCTTCCATTGTGACAACATTTTTAATAGTGCCTCTAATGTATTTGCCCCACGTGTTAATATGGCTGCACGAATGTTCATATCAAAGTGGTAGCTTAATTTATGTACTAATTCCGTCTCTGATAGCTCCGGTTTAAGGTGTTTAACTTTAGAGATTTCTTTTATTACGTACTGCTCACGTCTGAGTTTTCCGGGAGTAAATTTGCCAAACTCGAGCCTATCTCGTACTTTGCGTTGCACGTGCTCATTCCAGTACCGATTCTCGAAGCATTTGATGAACTCGTCGTATGTTTTAATATTGTCCCGGACTATGGAGTACCACAGTGCTGCCGAACCGCTCAGCTTACGTGTCACCCATTCAATTCTATCTGAGTCATTCAATTGATCACCCACCGAGTCCACACCACGTTCGCAATCCCGTATACATTGAATTGGATTTCCGTCTCCCCAAAATTTAGGTTGGTTATTCGGATCTTCATTGTGTCTGTAGAAACACACAGTGGGGTTTACACGCCCTGCTACATCCCTTTTCACCTGATAAAATTTTTCGTCTACCTTATGTTCTAATTCTGAGTTTTGTTGGTTTATTAACATTGTATTAGCTTTTATACGGTCTTGATATTCTGTAATGGTGTTCTGTTGTGTTGTAAATCGCGTGTCCACATGTTCATGTAATTGCCCAATGTTCGATAGCATTTCCGTTCTTGCTTTTTCGATTTGAGCTTTACATAGCTCCATGTGCTCGGTAAGTGATTTATTGAACTTGGTATATTCTGTTTGTATTATAGCTTTAAGTTCATTATCACGTTTTATATTTTCGGCATCGCGTTTCTGCATTTCTGTTTTATTTTCGGTATCACGTTTTTGCAATTCCGCTTAATTTCATTACTCGTTTTAACTTGTTCATCATTATTTTGTATTTTGTTTTATGTCATTAAGTTCTTGTACTAATTTATGTACTAATTCTTGTAACATACGCCTCATTCCAGCTTGTTCCGCCATCTTTTTTTCTTTACTTATAAATTTGGTTATTACAGTTCTTATTTAGTCCGTGTATAATAATTATTTTTATTTAGCACTAGCAGTAAGAATAAATTAATTAATACTGATATTCACAGTCCTACATTAACACATGTACATTGACTAAATGATAATAATCGTCCTAACTATACACACATAAAAATTAACTAAAATGTTGTTACTTGTCCTTAATTAATACACATGAAAAAATACAGTTCCTATTCTAACATATAACTTCCAATAATTGTATCATTCACTAATCTTGCAATAAAATTTTATTTTACTTTATTGGGCTAACAATTCAATGCCTCAAAGTTGCAAGCACCATTTTCTGGCTATTTTTATTTTCTTTGGCTTGCAATTTTAATGCCCCAAAGTTGCGAGCGCCATTTTCTGCAAGGTAACAGGTTATAGCCCAGAGCAGACTTGCAGAAAAGAATGCATAATTAGTGAAATTTTATACATTTATTGTCCTTTCTCTTACACACTTTTATATTAAAATGTTCTTTCGTTATTTGACACAAGATTAATTTATTGTAGTTCAAAAATCTGCTTTGAAAATATCTTTAAATAAATGTTCTCTTTATTTAAACAGTGCTGTAAATTTTTTACTGTTCAAAGTCTCCTTTAAACAAAATTATATTTTAAATCAACGTTCTTTTACTTTACACTTTAAAGTTTTATAATTTGATAACAAATTTATTTAAATTTGGCTTCCCTGTTCTGTTGTCTTCATTGTCCTCCCGGTCGACGATCTCGATCCGGCCTCCAGCGATCCGTCGTTTTGGTTCCACGTTCCAGCAACCGCCTCCAGGAACTGCCTTGCTTTAGGACTCCGTATCCCAGCGGCCCCGATCAGCAAAACGAAGCTCAGGAACGGTATCCGACTATCTCAGTGTTGGTTTCCTGCTGACACTCGCTGCTATCACGACTCTACGGGCCCAAGGACTGCCTGGAATTGATGTAGACTGGAATCGATGCCCACTGCGACCGCTTTAGCTGAGTACTGTATGACGACTTTCAGAGAGAGCAAAGAGAAGACTGGCTACTGCTTTTATAATACAGCTTAATGTATACCGCCGCGCTGCTGAATGACGTCACCGCCGAAATGCGCGTAGGCGTATTTTCTATATACTCTATTATATTCTGGAGCGGCCACGTGCTCGCCGACTTCATTGTTCTTGAATCTTCTAGAACAATGCTTTATTACACATGAATAAACTTCCATAACCTTCTATTTGCTACTCACATTACACAACACTTCACTCACATATTAAATTATATCTTCATAGTTTTTAGATTGTCTTATTACTAATTTATCCTATTAATTTTAATTTTTTATTAATATTTCCAAGCATTCTTCTATCGTTCTGGACACTCATAACAGCTGATAATAATTATGCTCCACATTTACCTATAATGAGACAGCTTGTCACGTCGCAATATATATATTGCAACAGAACAAATAGAAGACATAGTATTAAAAACACAATAATATAAGAGACTTTTATCTGGAGTAAGGTATATATTTTTAAACAAATTAATTATGTGGTCTGTGATTGAACAAAATTATTTATTCTAAATTTAATAATGTCTGTAAATGATTTAAATGTTTCTTTGATCTTAATAGTCACACTTACTTGAGTGTTGAATTCCACTGACGAAACCGCTGGACCGTATCACTGCCACCTCTCGCTGCCTGCTGAATCTGCTGCACTGATGACACGTGGAACTCTCTGCACCCACGCACGCACCGATAACGTTTATCTCGTTTCTCAGGGCTCGATAATGGGTGTAATTTAAATTAATGCAGTTTCGGTGTATTGTACGTACACCTTCCCGTGTCTTGATGTGTCCTCGCGTTCACCCAGATGTATTCCGGTAAATACACCTGACTCCTATGAGGAAATCTTGCCTAACACGATAGAGCACTATTTAATTAGTAATTTAATTTATTTTAGTTCTACTACCCAATAGATTTTAGCAAACGGGCAACTCGTTGCTACGATTCCGTAATCGTAACCCTTATGTAGAATGTATACTGATACGACAAACTCGCACAGAGACAACGTCTGTTAAGGCCGAGTTGTTAGGGAGAACTGGCCGAAGCTTCCTTCGCGAAAAACCAATCTGACTGAAAATTGGAGCCCCTGATTGGTCAAAACCCCTAGCACGTGATTGATGGGTTAGCTTGATAGACAGAAGTCCTGATCAATTTGGCTGAAAACTGTAAAAGTATGTACAGATTTTATCAAACATTTTATGACTTTCAGAAGATAAGGCTTCTTTAGAAAGGTGAATTCTGTTAAAAAATACATATTAAAATAATATGTTTCGAGTCTTTGACATAAGAAAAATGTAGCGCTAATTTAGACGTATGAGCTGTCCAAGTCTCAATTCAATACATTAATTTACACCAGAGTTATTCATGTAAATACGAATAACACGCGCACTCGCGTACTATATTCGCACTTGACATGACAGAAAATAAATTTATGGGCATTTTGACATACAACCGTTAATTACCCATTTTTTATTTCAAAACTTACAACTATGTTACAAATTTTTAACAAAATTAATTTTCAACATGTCTATAACGTCGTAAATTGGTATAAAAGCATGTAGTCCCTAGCTACAAATACCCTTTCTGCGATGTTCCATTGCATATATATATATATATATACATATATATATATATATATATATTATGTAACGTAACAAAGTTATGGTCACAAACGTTACATAAACACTTTGTCAATAGAAACTTAAAACAATACCCAAGGTATGCCATAATTAAGGTCAGGAGGGCAAACCTCACCTATAAAAAAAGTATTGATGACACCTAGTAAGGTTACTAGGTAATAAAATGGTAAAAGTGTATCTAAATATAAAATATGGAGTGATTAGTGTAAGATAAACTATAAACACTGTGTCTAAGGAGATGAGTTTACTGTGGATGAGTTTGAGTATAATAGACTGTTTAATTAATATTTAATGTTTTATAAAGATGTACCTGTTGTTGTGCTTTATCATGATATTGTGTTTACATGATATTTATTTTGTGTTTTGTATGTAGCAGGGGTGAAGCCATTGCTTTAAGAAAGTATTAAGTAATGGATACTAATTTCATTCATGTTAAACTTGTATTTAAGTAATTAAATACAAGTGTATTTATCATATATGGTATCATGTTAAGTGAATTTACTTTGAATAATTAATCAAGATGTCTTAAAATAATATTTGTAAACTTGGCCAGGAAGACAATAATTGTTAATGAATTGTCAAGTGGTCACTATGATTATGTTAAAAACCAATGAAGGGTTCAATGATAAGCTAAATAATAATAATAAATTGAAATCAGGAAATTAAAATTGGAATAATTGGCCATAAGCCAGTGACTCTTTGTACAGTAGGTCAGGTCAGAAAAATTAAATTAAAAACAAAAAATTATAACACATGTAATAAAACCAGTAGGCCTAAATTTAGTATTTTGTAAAAGGAAAATAATACCTTTTAAAATAAGTTGATTAAGAAGAAAATGTAGTAAAATGTATACGGTTTAATAAGGCAGATTAAGTGAAAGTTTTATGTGATTTAATGCAATTATAATAAGGGAGTATTTTATTAAATAAGTGTAAGAATATTTCCTAATTACGGCTCTAGGATAACAAATATTATCCAATAACATAAGAGGAAGATGGTTATTAGGGCAACAAAATACAAGATATCTTGTTGATTTAAACATTCAATTGTTACATGTAAATGAGGACAGTTCAGTTCCATGAATCGAGAAAAAAGAGAAATCTGAAGAATAAATTGCTTAGTAAATTCTAATAACTATTAATTAACAAAAAAGATAATATGCAAGAAATGTTGCTTATTCAATAACATTCAATTGTTATATAAGAAAGAGGACAGTTCAGTCGTTATAAATCTCGAAAAAACCAAGAAACCTAATGAATAAAATTACATATTATCAATCCAAATTAATATATAATAACTGATTAAAAAGACGGATTGGACGACTTCAGAGACTATCACTTCGAGAATATAAAATACCTTGTGACGATTTAATTGGTAATAAAAATAGAAAAAAAAAATTAGAAAGCAAATAAGTATTTTTTAAATCGCACAATTAAACCAAATACCCCTGTACTAACTCGGAATAAGTATGAGATTTAAAATTGAGAAAATCTAACTAAACAAGTAATAAAAAAAATCGTTATGTAAAAAGTTAAGAATAATACAGTTAACCCTTTAGTAAATCATCATGCGTTGACCTGTTTAATTCCGGACACAACGTGCATAGCGAACCGTCTGTAACTTAGAAATATCTGAAAATCGTAATGTAAGTAATTAATAATTTGAAGGCACAAGTAGTAGTTAAAATAATTCCTGTAAACTAAATAAGTCTAAATAATTTGTTTCGTCTTGCTATAAGAATGTCTATTTAAATAAAAAGTTGGAACTATATTATGGCGGAGTACTCGCTCCGCTTCGTTGTAATGTACCTGTCGTATCAATGCAAGAGTTACGATGCGGCGTTCAGACAGTAAACACCTCCAAGCGAGGGCTCTTCAAAAATGTTTTATTTAAACTTTCAAATAATGGTTAGCTACCACAAAAACGTGGGGAGCTAGTGCGAGTTATATGTATAAGATGTAGTAAAAGGTTTGTTGAAGTAATGTGGTAATATAAAAAATTAAGAACTCGTAAACAAGGTGACGTCTCAAGTTAAGATGCAAACTCCAGTACAACTCTACCAGTGAATATGTGACGTGCCCAACCGCATATACGGACGTCTACAACCCATACAACACTGACCAGGACCGGCGAGGATCAACTTCATGCAGCATTACATCAATCTCCTCACTAATACAGCTATAAGATATTCACCAGAGACACGACCCAGATGACTACCCCGACTACCAGAGTTCCGAAGAGTCACGCCCCAGGACGAGGACAACAGCAGCTTATTTGAGAGATGACTTGGTAGCTTGCCTACCGAGAATTAAGTACATTTAAAACATAACTTTTCATACACGGCAGAGACTTTTCAAAAGACAATTATTTTCTCTAAGCAATAAATAAAACAAAAGAAATGTAAACTGTAATATCGAAAATCATACGTTGTAACATTAATCTTGAAATGTAAGTTATAATCACTTAATTAAATAATACCATTCTTCAAATGGTTTATGTAATCATGCAAGCTCCTTGATTAGCAAAGTATAATTCAGACGTCTTTAATAGATTTAAAGAGACTCGGATCCGAGGTAAATTACATGATCAATATGATCCCTAGTTTGACAGGAAACCCTTTTTAAATATTTCAGTATAAATTTTTATGTTATGGGATCCATTTATATAAATTGTTAATAAAGATCTGTCATCTTATTACAGATTGAAGTGAGTGCATAAATCAGTGAAATACCTTCCCCTTGTGTCCTAATAATTAGAGTAAATATTATTGTTCTATGTGTTGAGTTTAATTTCAGTGTTACAACGTAGGCAGCCTGTATAATTGGCTAGCGTCAATTATCACGGGTTCCCTGGATTTTTAACGTAGCCCGGAACGTTACAAAAATGCGCCACTCTGCTTGTTAAATAAGAAATAATTGTTACGTAGTAAAATAGATAACTCTCTGCTGATCTATGCACTCAGTAACTGTATTTCATGTTAATATTAATTTACATAAGGTGAATTTATTGTGTACAAGGTTACGCACTAACTTGCGTATAATGTAATTTATTAAGATACGCAAAATAATACAAGCTATCATTGTATTACACCAATGCAAGTACGTACATGAATTTTAGTGCTTGTCAAACAGTTCAGTCTTTAACAGGTTTATATTGCAACAATTCAAGACCTGTAGTTTCCTGAATATGCCTTCATAGAATGTAAGTGTATGTCTGTCGTCACGGTGAAAAATATAAACTCCTGACTAAAGTAGACCAGGTTAATTACGTGTAAATACATTCGTAACTTAATTTTGTTACAAAAAAAAATTAAAAATAATTCCAGAAATTAAAGGTAGAACGTAAGACAATTAATTACTAAACTCAGCTTGTTACAGCCCGTAATACACCCTGTAACTTGTAAAGCGTGTTTCGTTGAATCGGATTCACCCCTTGTTGCAACTGGCTTCCCCCTGTTGAAACCGGTCGATAAAGATAGCCTTCAGCTATTGTTATAGAGAACAATACTTGAGTGTAATCCTCGCGTTCCCACGCATACAACTATGCCATTGTTTACAAAGTAAACTAGGGTGACCTACATTCCAGCGAACAGCTGATCGTTGACTATACATTGACGTGTGTGTGGAATTTTTGTCTTTCCCTTAGAAGAGAGATTATTCTCTTGTGAACAATGCAAATGATTTAACCAATTGTCTATGTAATAAGTGTATAGTGTAGTAAAATCAATTTTAAGTAAATTTTAATGTGTTAGAAATAAGATAAAAATGGCACAATTTAATCCGGATTTACTATTAAAGGGCGAGCTGTCTTATGAAGCTCTTTTGCGTGGTCTACCACATGCGAATGTAACAGTCGCGGAATTGCGTAAATCAATACGCGAAAGTGGATTTGATACACCCGCGCAGTTAAGCAACCTAAGCGGACTAGATTATGAGAGCGAGAGAGAAATTTTTAATGCCAAGCATAGCGAGTTAACTTTATTGTCTCAAACCCTCCAAGACGAGAAATCTCCTGCGGTAATATTGAGGACAACTCAAAGAATAGAACATTTAACCCGGCGAATGAAAAATTTATTGAACTGGCCTAACCTTACGGAAATACCTCCTGAAGTCCAAAATTTTGCAGACGAAGCTTTACGTCGATTACCCACTATTATCAATGAGTTACGAAGGAAATCCGACTCGTTCCGAATGGATGAAATTGAGAAGTCTTTGAAGAAACTACACATCTCCCCAGTTCAATCCCCTACGACAGATCACCCTCCACCCAACACGGATCGGGACTCACCCGCCGTATCGCTAATACAACCTACTCACGAGCAATACCCACATAAAGATTTAAATGCCCCGACTATACTGGAAGCCCCTCGTCCCAATCGTTTCCAGATTCACCCCGAAATGCACGAATTAACAACCCCGAACGCATCATCTGGTCTTCCTAAAGCGATGCCACATGTGAACTATAACGCAGACCTCTATGGAAAAATCACTCATCCCGTAGAGAAACTTTTAGCTGAAATCCCATATACTGATGGATTAAATGTCACTAAACTACTGAATTTCATCAAATATATCCTGCAGATATAAGATCTACAGCAGCTGAATGACTGGCAAATTTTGCAAGTCCTCCTACCGAAATGTAAACCCCCGTTAAAGAATCGTGTGATAGAATCATTAAGCTCTACCCTTCCAGTAGAAGAACTGCATACCTCAATAATAAAATATTTTATTCCCACCGGAATTTATGAAGAACTTAAAAGAAAGACCGTACTACGAGTACAAGGAAATCACGAGAGATTAGCCCATTACATCTCAGACATCAGGGAGTCCTCTCGACTACTACAAGTAGATTGGAATGAGAGACAGATGGTCGACACCATTTTAGTAGGATTGTCACCCGAAGAAAGATCTCGATTAGCGTTGATAAATCGACCCAACACCTTTGCGGTTCTAGAACAATGCAGTATCCACTCTTCGAATGTATGGTACTCAGATCAGAATAGACATGCGATGAAATCAACCGAAGTGAATAGAAATGAATTGCAAGCCCTAGTGCCCGATGTAACAACCCAGCGTGAAAGGCGAGTATTCAATAGACCTCACAATTTGCACAACCCTGGTAAGTCAAATGAAACAACCTAAAACGGAAACTAGGTACCCTCCTCGTAATAAGAACATGTGTTATAATTGCGGTAGATATGGACACATAAGTAGAAACTGTAACAGAAAGCAATACGAACGTAAACACCCTAATCCAAAAAACATGTAAGGCAGGAAGACCCGAAATCCTGTGTCTTCCGCAGCAACTTGAGATCCGGTGAACCCAAAGAAATGTACGACAAAAAAAAAAGGAGAAGGAAAAGAAACACTAAAGAAATAGATCCCTATGTTAGAAAGTTTATTGAAAAATGTAACGCAATAACTAAATGTAACTGGACTAAAAGTCCATTGCCCTTAATTCAAATTGACATAGGTGTTACCTCCACAATCGCATTAATCGATTCGGGATCTACCAGAACCTTAATCAGTCAAAAGTTAGCAGATAAATTATTCGAACACAACCTAGTGAAACGGAGTCAAGCGGTGAATATAAAATGTGCTACAGCCAATAAACAGAATATAGTGATAAAACTTAGCATCACTATTAAAGTAAAAATCAAGAACCTAAGGTGGTTTTTTACTATGTTAGTATGTAATGATTTAGGACCCGACTTAATATTGGGAGCAGACTTCATAAGTAAAACGGGAATGATTCTTGACATCCATGAGCAGAAATATTATTTTCGATTCGACCGTACACGGAAGTATAATTTTGATTGTAATACTAACAAACGAGAAAGTACTAGATCATCGACTGCACACGTAGTACACCAAGAGTCTGAATTATCTCATCTAGGAAATAGAGATAGGCTGAGAATGCAGAAATTAATAAAAGAATTTTCCACCGTTCTTACACCTAAGCTAGGACTTACGAAACTAATAGAATATAAGATCAATCTGAGCGATCAGAAAGTAATACGCCTACCCCCATACAAGTTGTCGCCTCCCAAGATGGAAGTGATGAGAAACCATATCAACAAGTTGTTAGAACAAGGAGTCATTGAAACCTCTACGTCTCCGTATTCATCACCCTCCTTTTTAGTACCAAAAGGTCACGATAAACATAGACTAGTTGTGGACTACCGGAAATTAAATAAACGAATAGAATTTGAATCTATCCCGCTTCCAGACATACATAGTGCTTTTCATTACTTCACAAAAGCGAAAGTCTTTACGGTAATGGATCTGAATCAAGCATTTCACCAAATACCCCTTTCGGAAGAATCCAAACGTCTAACCGCGTTTTACGTTCCTTTTAACCTGTACCAATTTACTAGAGTACACTTTGGAATATCTCAAGGAAGTTCCGTATGTAGTAGATTATTAGAAAGAATATTTCATGATATTAAATTTAAATACGTGTATCACTACTTGGACGACATCGTAATCTATAGCGAATCGATGGAACAACATCTTAAACATCTAAACATCTACGTGAAGTGTTACCTCGGTTACAAAAAGCAGGATTAACAGTTAACCCCAAGAAGGTAAACTTTGCAGTTCCACAATTTTCGTTTTTAGGCCACATCGTGAAAGCCAACGGAAAAGTAAGCATTGACCCCGAACGAACCCGCGCCATCAGAGAATTTGCACCCCCGCGAGATGCAAAAGGTATAGCCCGATTTTTGGGAATGGTAAATTATTTCCACAAGTATATTCCCCATCTTGCCGAAATAGCAGCACCGCTGAATTCCTTAAGAAAGAAGGGAGCGAAGTTTGAATGGACTGCACAACACCAAAATGCGTTTGAACAACTCAAAGAAAGCATCATATCTCCCCCAGTATTGCAACTAGCAGATTTCACGAAACCTTTCGTAGTTCAGACCGACAGTTCAAGTGTAGCTTTAGGTGCAGTCATCTATCAGGAAATAGAAAACAGTAGACTACCTACCAATATCCACTCTTCAGGTCCAATGTGGAAAACCAATGTGCTCCGGACAACGTGTCGAGTGTATCGTCAACGCGAGGTAATGGATAGCAGTCTTTCTTTGTAACGTCATTTAACCTCCGGTAGTCTACGCAGAAACGCAATCCACCATCCTTCTTCTCTACCAGCACTACAGGGGAAGACCAAGCACTTGACGAAGGTTCGATTACTCCCTCTGTCAACATGTCCTGTACTAACCGAGACATCTCCTCTTGTTTAGATAATGGAGGCCTTCGAGGAGGTTGGCGTATCGGTGGTGTCCCCGGTATTGATGCGATGTTGCACAAGAGAGGTTCTTCCCAGTAACTGTCCCCGAACTGCAAAACAATCTTTGAATTCGTGTAAAAACTGTCCAAGTTCTTTTACCTCACCACTTGAGAGGTCGTTAGAAGATCTGTTCAATAATTCTTGCAGTTCCTCTGGTAATTTAGAAGTATCCGAAGAACTGGGTCTTCGTTGCGTTATTCCGGCTACCCAGGCCACAAGAGTCAATTTTCCTAGGACCGTATTGCTTTGTAAAGTGATAGCTTGATCCAAAATATTCGCCACTCTAATAGGTATATTTCCGGTTTCGTCAGGTTTTACTAAACTTTTGGCAATTAGTATGCCCGGTGTGCTGACTACCTGGGGTTCGAATATAGAGCACTGATTGCCCCTAGTATCTACCGCAGTTCTAACCATGATGATCTTTTCGGAGTTTGGCGGAACAACAGTTACGGCCACTTGGTTTATGACGTCCATCGATTTTTCTGCTGTCGTCATTGTTGATAGCATTACCTCTTCGCCTCCGATTCTCAAGACATTGTTTTTGAAGTCGACTATAAATCCGTATGCATTCATAACGTCCACACCAAGAATTGCTTCATCCACAATGTCTGCAACAAGTACTTGATGGTGATTAAACTCAAGTCTACCGAGGCGTAGGTGTATCTCCACTTTTCCATACACTTTTACAGGCCGTCCAGTAGCTGTTCGCAAGCTGCAAGAGCACCAGATTGGCTTGAGATCTTTCACCACGTCGGGGCGCACAATAGAAACTGTTGCGCCTGTGTCAACTGTAATCGAGGTTGGCCTTTCTTGAACAAATCCGGTAACTACCAAGCTCCCGCTGGTTTTCTGAAGTGTAGAAATTGCGTATTCTCTAGGGGCTTCGTTCCTCCAGTTAGTCAGCACACGCCCCGTTGTACCGACTATTGCTCGTTTCCCTGCTGCTGAATTCTAACCCGACAATCTCGTTGTAGATGTCCAGGTTTGCCACATCGATAACACTTCGGTCTTCCAGCCTTTCTTATCTTATTCTGTGGCGCCGACCGTCGAGTCTCTGTTCCTTGTTCTTCTTCCTCATCGTCTGTGCCGTCGCGATCTTTTAGCGCGCGCACTTTATGACTTGTCCAACCAGACGCTGATTTGGCGGCCTCAAATTGCAAAGCATGTACCAGGGCGTCCGCACTGTTCTGGTGTCTTGCCATTCGTAACACTTGCTGTAGTTCGTTATCTCGGACACCGGCAGTAAATGTCTGCATCGCAAAACGCGTTCGAAAATCTTCTGGCGCTTCAGGATAGGCCAGTCTAATTAGTCTGTCGATACTTGCTTCAAACTCTTGAAGACTCTCCCCGGAATGCTGTCGCCTTGCTCTCAACTGGGTGCAGTATACATCTCGCAAATGTTTATCACCATACCGTAATTCCAGAGCTTTTATCAACTCGGCATAGATGTTCTGGCGGCTGTCAGGTGGCACTTTCTGTAGTAACTCTGCCGCGGGTCCTTTTAATGCAAGAACAAGTGAAACAGCCTTGTCTTTCTCTGTCCAATTATTTGCGCATGCAGCAGCTTCAAATTGGCGGAGGTACGTTGCCCAGTGACTGCTTCCGTCAAAGGTTGGAGCTTTGACATGAACTGTCCGTACTGCAGGCAAAGTGACTTTCTCTATTGACTTATTTTCTGTGTCTTTTTCTGTCTTTACCACTGGTACAGTCTGTTCAGAAATTTGTTTTGGTTGAAACTTCATGCACTGTTCAACTTCAATTTTAATTTGTTCTCTTATGTTTGCCATTGAGTTTTCTACTGCAGATATTTTTGTTGACATAACTTCTTCCACAGTCAAGACAGATTTTTCTACCTCAGATATTTTAGTAACTTGTTTATTAAGCTCACCTCGTAGGAGACCCAATTCTGCTGTACTGTGTTCTTGAATCTGTTTCTGCTCCTGTATTAATGCTTTGATGTCTTCCGTTTCCTGTCGTCGCCGTTCCTCTGTCTCTTCTCTTTCCTGCCTGCGTTTTTCATCCTGTCGTTTTTCTGCTTCTTCCGCCTCCTGTCTGCGTTTCTCGTCCTGTCGTTTTCCTGTCTGCAACAGCAGCGCCTGTAAATTTTCCATCATCTGACTGGCATCCATTGTTTTTCGATTAATTACGAATTACACTTGTCTTGTACAAAGTGTCCACTGTTTCCACTGTTAACTGTTCTATCCCACTTCTGACACCACTGTTACGACGGTCTACTCTATCGTCGTAGGTACAGTGGAAACAAAATAAGTACAAGACACCAATTAAGTCACTAATCACACCTTTAATTGTTACAGTAAAACAGTTCGTAATTAACAACACAGTCTCTACAACAAATCAAATCAAAATTGTTCACACGCAATAAAATGTCCACTAATAATAAAACTCAATTGTATTACAATTATACCGTCCGAATATAAAACGCAACACTTCAATAATAACTACTTGAACGTACACAGTAATAACTCGAACCGCTCTGGAAATATATCGCACTAATACTCTCGATCCAATATCTCGCATGGAACTGAAAACTAAGGCCGCTACCCGATGTATTTATAGTCACGCTCACACACCAGAAGCTTCCAAACTGCGTCTTATCTCTCGTGAACTACGTAATTACTACGGCCTTGACACAGTCCGAGCGCCCGAGCGAAGCCCGGCACAGTCGAGAAGATTCTCGCAAAATGCGTCTAGTAGCACGTACACCACACGCTTACATCGAGATCCTTCTGGCATATTCGATAAACGCGTAGATTGTTCTGTGCTGTCGTAGCAATATATTGAATGATATGTATGTATTTTAATTAATAAGCTTATATTTTGTAATGTTATACTTTCTATACTTTGCCCTTTTCTCTGACTATATATAAAATAACTGTTCAAAGAACCCGAGAATAAATAATTGTACAATCTATTGATTTACCCTGAGAGAGTCGATTCATCAATCGATAGAAAAGCGATTACATTATTATTTGTTAATAAAATTCCTTGAATATTATAAAATTGAATCCTATTTATTCCTAAACTATAAATAGAGTAATATATCACCTTAGTTGAGACACAACTACCAGAATTTTACAACTTTAAAGGAAGATAACCTGCAAATTAGGAAAAATCACCAATCCTGGAGACAATCCTATTAACTAATAAAAGAATCCTAAATACACCAAGGGATATTATTCGACAAAAACAATTAATAAGAAGTTCAAAACACCACGAAACACTTTAAAATAATTAATCTTAAATTAAATTACTTAAAAAAACAAATAAAAATAAAAATAAACCATAATAAAATTTTTTTTTACAAACTACAAGAATAAATTTCTATTAACAGAAAACATACAAGAGATCACTTGTAAAATTGTTACAATATGAATAACGCAATATACGCCTTTGACGTCGATTTTGAGCGCTGCCCGCCATGACGTATAAGTACGGGACCGGCGTAGTTCACCGCAGCTTGGGAGAATGGCCTAGCCGGCGTGACCCTAGAAGGGGGTAGTTGACCCAGTAATTGGTTCGCACCTCTAGCACGGTAACGGAAACAAGTAATACATTTATGTATTGCCGAGCGTATATAGGACTTATCGTTAACAATCCAATATTTCTGCCTCAGAGAAAATTGGGTTAATTGTACGCCAGAGTGCAATAAACCAAGATGTTCATATTCTATGATTAACTTGGTGAGATGAGAATGCGGGTGTAAAATTATTAGATGTTTCCTAGCGTAATTAAGCTGGGAGAGCTGCAGACGTCCACCCACACACAATATACCTGAATCATCAAGGAAGGGGTTAAGTGAGAGAATCTTACTGCTGTTTGGGATGCAGCGATATTCCTTAAGCTCCTTAACCTCAGTGCCAAAATACAATTGTTGAGACTGACGAATAAAGGTCAAAAGAGTATCGTGCAACTCCTGAGCTGAGAGAAAGGAAGTTTCCCTGTCTGCAACGGGGAGCCTAGAGTTACGAATAAACCTACGGCAATATGAGAAAACGCGAATGAGTCTTGTGAGTGATGAGTAATTTTCGACATAACTAGATGTGGATGAAGCGACGATTAGTGAAGTTTGGGCCTGTTTGCGTCGTTCTTGATCAAGATCGGGATAAGTGCAGGGAGAATGAGTATCGAAGGCACTGACGGGCCATTATGATGACTCATGTGATAACCAGGATGGGCCATGCCACCATTGAGTGTGGTTATGTAAAATGCGAGGGAGGCAACCGCGCGATAAAATGTCGGCGGGATTGTCCAGTGATGCTACATGGTGCCAAGTTTTCCGATTAGTAAGCCGCTGTATTTCAGAGACACGGTTAGCGACAAACACTTTCCAGCGGGAAGATTGTTGATGGATCCAAAGCAAGGCTATCATCGAGTCCGAATAAAAATATAATTAATCGAAATTGTAGTTGACAGCGTCTATTACTTTAGAAGCTAACTGTGCCAGCAATAAGCAAGCGCAAAGTTCAAGCCTGGGAAGCGTTATTTGTTTCAGCGGAGCGACCCTGGACCTTGCACACAATAGGTTGGACGATATGGCGCCGTTTGAATAGACCACCCGCACATAGATACAGCACGCGTAACCCTTTGCTGACGCGTCAGCGAATCCATGATTGCTGTAATGACATGATTCGATAATTATTTAGACTCTTAACAGACCTCGAAATTTTAAAATGAGTGTCCGCGACCAATTGAAAGTAAAGTTCTAGCCCTTGCTCAGACAATGAACCTGATAAGGGTTGGTCCCAACTGGTACCCGCTAACCACAATTGTTGTACAAAATGTCTGCACCAAAATGTAATAGGGCCGATGAGGCCCAAAGGGTCGTAGATCCCTGCAATGACCGATAACACACTTCTTTTGTTTACCACCGCGACGTTGACATTTCTCTGGACGTTATATAGAAAACTGTCTTCATTGACGTTCCATTGAATGCCCAATGTGCGCACATTTTGGTTTTTGCTAAAATCATGGGAGACGTGAGCGCGAGAGGCCATAATGGTCTGGTCATTTGAAAACCATTTATGTAGGGTAAAACCATACCGGCTTAGCAAATTTGTGATGTCAAATTTCATCTTAGATAGGACGTTCGGGTTGTCTGAACCCGTCATGAGATCGTCCACGTAAAAGTCGTTGGCTATGGCTAAGCAGGCTATAGGGTATTCGGATTTATTTTCTTGGGCTACTTGAGCCAGACATCTTGTCGCCAAAAAGGAGGCACTTGCAGTCCCGTAAGTGACTGTCCTCAAAGCGTAATGTTGGAGCTCCTTATGCGGGGCGTCTCGCCAGACAATACGCTGCAAGTTAGAATCCTTCAGATTAACTAGAATTTGCCGATACATTTTTTGAATGTCAGCGATAAGGACGTATCGGTGTGTTCGGAATCGAGTCATAATAGAGAACAAATCCTGCTGGATCGTGGGACCGACCATCAGGGTATCGTTCAAGGACAAATTATTTGCCGTCTTAGCGGAGCCGTCGAAAACAACCCGTAACTTAGTAGTTATGCTGGAGTCCTTAAAGACTGGGTGGTGAGGTAAATAAAAAGTGTCTGAATGGTTAAGCGACAAATCATACTCATTAAGTGGCGACATGTGACCAAGATTTAAATATTCACGCATGAACTCGCTATAGCCTTTGTAAAGGGCAGGGTTCTGCTTGAACTTAAGTTCTAATGACTGAAACCGGCGGATAGCTCCGCGTAGAGAATCACCCAAATGAGACCTGTTTGCCTTTCGAGGCAGTGATACCACAAATCTGCCATCGTCATTGCGGACGGTATTTGACACAAAATGATTCTCACAGTCCGAATCCTCAGCGGAGGTATTACGAACAGAAACTTCCTCCAACTTCCAAAATTCCTTTAGCTGCGAGGAAAGTTCACTATCATTATCACGTACCATAAAGGATGAAATCGGTTTTGTCATGTCAACATTAAACGGTAAGTTACCTGCGAGAATGAAACCTAGTTTTGTCTCCTGAATTACGGGACAATGTGGGCCACGGATAAATTTAGTAGGTTCAATTAACTGCAGATAATATTGGGCACCAAGTAATAAGTCGACTTGCGACGAGAAGTTGAGTTGCGGGTCGGCTAAAAATATGCCCTTGGGTAAATTTAAAGATGTGACATCAAATGATTCCGCCGAGAGATTATTGGTGATGCTAGGAAGCACAGCGCAATGTATGTTTAAACCAAATTTTTTATAGCGAGACTGTAACCTGACTCGGGTGCTGAAGTCCGCTTGGGATAACGAATTGTTTATACCCGTTATGGACAATTGAGATTTGATTAATTTCAAACCCATACGGCAGGCGAAATCCATTGTACAAAAGTTAGCCTGCGAACCGGAGTCCAACAAAATTCTAACCGGATGCTTTTTACCTGAACGGTCAGTAGTCATACAGATTGCTGTAGATAATAATATAGATTTATTTGCTTGTAATTTCAGCGAACACTGGTTGTTGGTGGACGATTCGGCTTTGTCAGGCATATGAATCAGGGTATGATGACGTTTAGCGCACTTTCTACAAGAAAATTTGGATGGGCAGCCGATGCTATCGTGACCTGGGCGAAAGCAATTTAGACAGAGTTTATTTTTAATTATAACGTTTCTTTTCTCATGTATAGTAAGCGTTGTAAATTGTGGACAATTAATAATTCTGTGTTCTTTACACAGCTGGCATAGATTATTTCCGACGTGAGAGTGAAATATGGCCTTGGCCGTGTTCACCGTTTTAATTGCCCGACGATAAGGAGCCTTATCGCAACCATTTATCTTGCTTGTGGGAGCCGTTTCGCTATCGAGATTTTGTAAAAGCCGTCTCCGTGAATTTAGAAATTTTATAAAATTATTAAAGTTGGGAAGTCGTTCTTCTGACAAACTTTCCTTCCACAATCTAAGCGTATACCTATCGAGTTTTTGGGCCAAATAATGAGTAAGAATAATTTCGAAAGTATTCACGGGCAAATTTAATGCGTTTAATGCATTGACATTAGCTGTTATCTCGTCGATAAATCTGGAAATATCAATTTTGGACTCGTGCCGAACCGATTGAACACCCAGGACATTCCTCACATGATGGGCTGAGACAATCAACTTACTGTCATATCTGTTTTTCAGTAGATCAATGGCTACAACATAGTTTTCGTGAGTAATCGGCAGCGATTTTATGACGTTTAGCGCCTCGTCACTTAATGACGAGTGCAAGTAATGTAGCTTTTGAATATTCGTCAAATCGATTCTGGCATGCACCTATTCGAAAAATATATTATAGTAGTGCTGCCAGTCAATTACGTTACCCGAAAACCGCGGTAATTTGATCGGTTTCAATTGTATAGGGGGGGGTTTTAAGAGGCGTACTCTCGGTACTAACCAATGGTTTTTGATTCACCTGTTCCACTTGATCCAACAAGTGTTGCAATTTACATTCAATGCTGCAAAGATCGTCCTCAGTTTGGACCCTAGCACTTGCTAGCGCGAAATCAGCGTCATCGGATTCAATTTGAGATTGAATGTCATCGTATTTCGCGGATAACTCCATTAAATGCCGCAACTTTATTCTTAGCGCGTGATGGTCGCTGGTTTCCGGGTCGAAATTATCTGCAAACGTGTTTACTCGGGATATGGAAGCTTTAATAGTGCCCCGCTTCTTTATCAGAGCTTTGACATCGGCCATGATTGTGATTAAAGAAAAATGTAACTTGAAAGAACTTATGTGCAGAGCAAGTTAATAATTGAAATAATTTTGGTAAAGTTTAATATAATGTCGGAGCCATTGATCATCTCATCACTTAACACATTACTCAATATAACATATCCCCATCATCTCAATTAACAAACAGCCATCAGCGATATTGAAATTATGCATTTGAACAATAATAGTATAGCATTATGTGGACACTTGAACTCTCAGTGAGCTATTAAGTATTTATGACAATATGTACATATTGTAATTATATGTGTGCATAAGGCACACATAATAATAATAATAGTATGTAACATACTAACATACGTAGTATAGTAACATGTGCATAATAATAGTATACTGAATATAAAATGTTAGTCAATTTGTATATTGTAACAAGACCCTTTCTGTGTGGCTATAATCTGTCTGTCCCACTGTTTGGGCTAGCCACTTGGTCGCCAGACCGCTGTATGCCGGTCGTTACAAAAGAATAAAAATAAAATGGAAAATTCAATAATAATAGAATTTTCAAATAATAAAATAATTTTGTTTATGTTTATAGATGTATGTATAATAGATAAATCTGTTTTTTAAAAGTTTCTGGTAAAATTTTAATAACAGGTAGGTATTTATTGACCGTCGAGCACTTCTTGAAGATTTGCACCAAGTCTGGAGTTAAATAGATTAACTCCAGGTAATAATCGATTGGTGAATTTTCTGACTGGTCCAATATCTGTCTGAAATAGAATATATTCTTCTCACTTAATACCTTCAGCCTTATAAATACCCTTAAATTACCCTGTGAAATAAGTACAGATACAAAATAATGGAAATATAAAGATTTATTGACAATTTTAAATAAATAATCGATATTTTATCGATGGAGAGCAATTATCGACTCTGTCTCAGGAATTATCGATTGTGTCATACAGAACAAAATTTTATGTTATATTATATTAAAAGACAGGTTCTTTGAGCGATTAGGATTAATAGTCAGAGAAGGGTGACGAGAAAGTATAACATTAACAATTAACACATAAATACAATAATTACTATTTAATAGTATTCAAATAATTCAGGTTATGATATTAGAATAAATGTTTTGTCGAACCAATGAAGACTGATGTGACGTCAGTGACTACGATGTAGTAGGCAGGTTTCGTTTTCAAGATGGCCGCTCCTTGGGTCGGTCTTGGCTATTGCATATGCGTCGAGTCAGAAAATTACTATAAAATTACCTTCATCAAGGTTTAAAATGTCCCCGCACTGGTGTAATATGTCTGTTAATCTATTTGGTGTATTCTGGTGAAGTGTTCTGTGTAAACTTGCGTTAGTTAGTTTATTTTCTATTTGTTCAACTACTACGGTTAAGTTTTCAAGTTACGGTTAGGTTTGTAGAGTGAATCAGTTGTAATATAATGTTTTACTGTTTACTGTCACTCGTATAGTGAAGTTAGAGGTTTGTTTTCACTATTGTCGTGAATGTTTTTATAGTATTGGCTTCAAAAAGTGTCTAATTTGTCTAACTCCCGTTCACTGATTTCAATGGCTAAACGTTAGCATCATGTTCGACTCGATTTTAAGAACGTTTTTGTCACACACCTATTCAGCTTGATATTCAACAAAAGACTAATTAACTTGGTCATAAATCTTGCCCAGTTACTCCTTGAAAAAGTATTGTTAACATTTTTCGACTTCATACACATTAGAAAATATTACATTATATATGGAATTTTTCTATTTTATTCCTTACTTTTATGAATTACTAATCTTATTATTAGTTTAATCATCTTATTCCCTTTAAATTGATGTATTATAGTCCATATCTGTAGACATTTTGTGGAAATTAACAAATTTTGTTCACACTTTGGAAATATAGGCTCAAAATTGGATTTCCGTCTTTATACAAAATTCCTTCCATTTTAAATATTATTAATACTATTATAATAAATTTTAATTAGTCATATTTCTCTTCCTTTCCTTAAATTACACCTTTGAACTGGTTTTTTGTGTTAATTTGTAGATTTGATATTGCTCTCTAAAATTAATTAATTTATATATTTTGACAATTTACAAAATGTTAAGGTATATTTCCTTATTGTCATTTTAATTCATAGGATCATTCCTAGTAGTAGTTAATTGTGTTATCTTATATAAATCTGGGTAGTTTACAGGATTTATAAGTGAATTATATTATTTTATACTGGTTCTCTGATTTCACCAAATGGCCTAGATTTTAGAATTTTATATTTCTTTCTTTCTCAAATAATTTAAACTTAATTCCTCCTCTGACTTTACATAATTACAATTATATGAAAATAACATGATCTATAACTTATTGTTTTGTGCAGTAGTTAATTAACACTACAGTTATTAAAATAATTAATTATGAACATTGTTTAGTAATCTGCACAATTTAACATATTGCAGATACAGCTTAAACATATCTCTTTTAACTATTTTTAATCTAACATAGCATACCTTTTAGTACATTATTACTGGTATGTAGGTTATTATTTATCAAACATAATTCTTTTTTTAAAACACATAACATAAATCTTATTTTCTAATAAACCTTACAAATACATTTATTTAACACATTGATTTTAGGATTGTGAAATAACAGTCTATTTAAACATGTTACACTTATTCATACTATATTAGTACCAGTCCTTTCTGGTTCAAACCATTACTACTGTGATCCCCCACATCAGCAAACACCAACTCCCATACTTTATTTATTATCATTTTTTACAAATGTCTTGTAAATAAAGACTTACATTAAAATAATAAAATACTGGAAACCTTCCATTTTATTATTTTATTATGCTGTTTATTATTTAGATTTTAAAGTTGTGATATAGCATACTACTAAGTTATAGTATCACCAACTTTAAGTTTATTGCATTTTTTTTTTTTTTTTAAAAAACACTTATACAAATTCACTTTCACTGTTGGTTCTGATATTCTGAGTCTTATTATCTCAGACCAGACCTTTAGTCATCATGGACCATTAAGACTAGTTTATTTTCTTTATTACACAATAGCTTTAGCCGGTGCACTTCTTATAACGCTATACAACACTTTAGTTTTCTCAATAATTACATTTTTATAAGAATTTGGGTATGTTATACTTTCTTTGGCATAGTTTTTGTGGGTTTGGGATCGATAGTAGTTTATATAATAATAGGTTTTACTACGGTGTTTCTTTCATACTATGTCTTCCTCTCCTCCTGTCTTCCTTCTTGTCCTTCTTCCTATCTTCCTTCTGGTATTCATTCTTGTCCCTCTTCTAGTTTTCATTCTTGTCCCTCGTCTAGTCTTCACTCTTCTGGTCTTCTTACCTCATTCTTGGGTAAACCAAGGTACTTGGTGTTATCACGACTGAGGTTTAGTTTGGAGTATTTAATTTCTTCACTGAACTGATTTTATTCTTCTATACAGGTTTCAGGGTATTGTTTTCTTCCTGCTCACAAACTTTATTCTTCCCTCTTCTTGTTTTTAGGGTATTTTGGTATTCACCACTCTTTGATTGAGTCTCTTTTTTCGGGATATTGTCTTATGTAACTGGTTTACTGCTCTGAGCTTCCTGGGTAACTTACTGGTATTATACTATGAGTTGATGAGTTGCTTCAATACTTTCTTTGGTTTCTTTTAACAGTGGTTTTGATATATTATATAGTGAGGATTTTTATCTTATTGTGTTTCATTCCTCTGATTTATTTAAATGTCATTTAATATTATTACAACATTTGTTGATGTAATTATACTTTATGATTTCATATGACTTAAAATGTAGTGGATTTCCTGTCACGCTACAGAATGCCCTTCTCCAGAAGTAATTTTTTCAGACTATACTTGCTTTGTCTGAAACAATTGCTTATGATAATTATTCAAAGTTTGTTATTATTTTGGACTTCCTTCCATTTTAAAATTCTCTTATTTATATCTGAGTTTATATCATTCTCACTTGATCTTCCTTGATAGTAATAGTCTTCTGAGTTTCATATTTATTATTTCATTTTTATATTTCTTCTTAGTATTTTCTCCTTGGGATATTTTCTCCCTATCGTTCCCTACTTTGTGAGCTGGTTCAGTTCAGAGAGGCACTGTACGCTACTTTCCTCTGCTGTCCAATACTTCACACATATTTGAGTACAGAGGCAAATCATCTCTGCTCAAAAAATATATTAATCCTGCTGGAATTATCATCAGACAGATTAAAAAAAATTATTCAGAATAGTACACATTTGTTACTATTTAAAAAATATCTTTGGGATACTTCACTTATTACTTATTATACTTCTCAGAGATTTTAATATTTCTGTCTCAGTTGTTCATCTGACTTATTATCTGGATGTTTCTTTCATTTGATATTATGGTAGGAAGCTCTTCTATTATTACCTTTTTATACTTTTATTATCATATAAATCTTTTGGTTATAAATTCTTTATTACCTTCTGGTTTTTTCATTATAATCTGCATTATTTGTAGTAGCATATCTTTGTGACATTTTTAGACTGTTTCTTAGTTCTTAAAATTTCCACTTGTTCTATTTTCTAGAATTTCTTATAACTGTCATTATCATAATTGTCATTTAATTTATAAATCATTTTATATTAATTCATTTAATTACATACATTTTTGACATTATTTTCACATTATTCCGGTCATTGCTATTATACTTGCAAATGCTGGTTTTTTTATTAATTTCATTATGAGGTCATATTTTCTCCTCATACCACTTAAAGTTTCATTCTCTCATAATTCCAAAGAAGTTTTTGTACTTTATTTTATTCAATCACTTAAATCGTATTAAAGAATTTTTTCTTTTTTATTTCCTTCAACAACATTTTACGGAAAGGTTTTTACTCTTCATATTGAACTTAGACATGATTAAACTGTCTAGATTTATTTGTTTTAATTCTAATTCTGTTTCCTCTTATTCATCCCATTATGATCCTTTGTTACCATGGTAATTATCTTCTATGCTTACCATAAATCTGGTAGGAAATCTCATCAGTTTATCACACCATATTGTTTTATTTATTATTGGTTGGTAAGTTGTACTTATACTTGGTTTGGGAAACTTGATTTATTCATAATTCAAAATTCATTCTTCTTATGTTATTCTATAAAGTTTTCTCAAATAATTTGTATGTAAGGTGGGCTTATATGTTTTTTGGCTGTTTTTATTTTTCTAAATTCTCTTGGTATTATTGTCAAAATGTTTCTCTTCAAATAAATATTTAGTAAACTGTCCTTATTTGTTTTTTGACCTTAGATGGTTTTATTTCTAAATTCTCTCCTTCTTTATTTTTATATTATAGCCATAAAGTTTTTTTTTTAGATAATTGGTATGTAAGGTGATCTCACGGATGTTTAGAATCTTGTGGTTTTAAACTCTAATTCTTCTTCTTCTATCATCGCCATAAAGTTTTTCTTAAATAATTGGTATGTAAGGTGATCTCATTTATGTTTAAAATTTTGTTGACTTATTTCAAACTCTTCTTATATTATTCTTCTTTTCAAATAATTTCTTTCAAATAATCTTTATGTAAGATTGGCTTACATGTATTTTAGAATTTTGGGGTTTTATGTTTTTAAACTTCTTCACTTCTATTCTAGCCATAAAGTTTTTTCACATTTTCTTGGTATGTAAGGTGAACTTACATCTTTTTAGAATTTAGAGGATTTTATGTTTTTAAACTTCTTCTCTTCTATTCTAGCCATAAAGGTTTTTCACATTTTCTTGGTATGTAAGGTGAACTTACACCTTTTTAGAATTTAGAGGATTTTATGTTTTTAAACTTCTTCTCTTCTATTCTAGCCATAAAGTTTTTTCACATTTTCTTGGTATGTAAGGTGATCTTACGTATGTTTTAAATTTTGTTGATTTAAATTCTAATTCTTCTTCTTCTATCATCGCCATAAAGTTTTTCTTAAATAATTGGTATGTAAGGTGATCTTACGTATGTTTTGAATTTTGTTGATTTTAAATTCTGTCTTATATCTTCTAAATGGTTTTCCTTTAAATAAACTTTATGTAAGGTGGGCTTACATGTATTTTAGAATTTTGGAAGTTTTTATATTCTAATTCTGTTTTATATTACTGCCACATAGACCTTTCATAAATGATTGTAATAGTTTTCATAATTATATGGTAAACATATCATATTAGTTTCATAAATATAGTATGACTCTTTTCTTGTCTTTATTCAAATGTATTTCTTATTATTATTTTTCCTTTATACCCAGGTGGATGCTTTTATTTATAGTGCATTGTTGCTCATAGTTCCTTTATAAGGTGCAGTTTCTTAATTAATTTATTTCTTAAATTCCCATTTTGGTTCTTTGTCCCTTCTTCTTCTCATTTTTCCTCAGTGGTAATTATTTTCATCTTCTTTGTGGTGGTTTTGCCGTTGTTGGTTATCATGACATCCATCCCTTTTACCACCTCATTATGTATCCGTATAGATCCTTATCAGATCCAAACTTTTGCTCCTACGCGCCGGATAGTACCTCGGTTGGTCCCGTTCTAGGCTCCTCCGCCTTTCTTCGTATCTTCGGTAACTGTTCCCTCTATGGTGGTTGAAACCTCGCTGTCTTCCATCTGTGGCCCGTATGAAGTTCACTCTTGGGCGAGGAAACCTATTATTACTAAAATTACTATTATTGGGACCCACACGATTAGCATTATTATGGTAAGGACTATTACCATAATTGGGGCTTCTCTGACTATTTACGTTATCAGGGTAGGGATTGTGGTTACCCTGATAACCATTAGAGGGTCGATTCGGGTTTTGTTGGTTGAGACCCGTATTATTATTGTCATTGTAATTGGTATTGTTCCCATTATTATATTGTCTCATATTCCAATATGTCTCTGGTCCATATGCTGTATGACCTGAAAAATATCTGTGATGGTCTTCATCTGGTTTATCAACTGTTTGCTTCTCTGAATCCCCATAATCTGGTTCATCATCACATATCCATCCGGAAGGTATACATTTTTGTGTAATTGTACACTGGAATAGTTCTGGATGGCGCACTAATGGAACACACTCTGGTGATTCACCAGTGCCATCGTCACAGTCTGATAAGATGTTATATTTCCATCTTTCTGAAATACACTGTTTAGTTCCGCACTGGAACTGATCTAGTCCATATGTAGTATTCCGTTTACCTCTGGTCCTTCCCCATTGGTAAACTACTGTTTGGTGGTATATTCTTTGTAATATTACTTTTAATCTCTTTCCGTAATTTCTGGAACTCCTGATTTCTTCATGGTCGGTTATTGGAATATTATTGACATCCATTAAACCATGGTTCATCATTTCCATTTCTTCCTTGGTTTTCATTAATTCCCTTGGAAGCATTCTCCTTTTCCTTGGTTTAATATCTTCCTGGTTTCGGTTAGTTTCAATTTCAGGTACTACCATTATTTGTTCTTGCATTTTGTCATTTAGTACTTCTTCTGGTTCTGGTTGGCTATCTTCTTGCGTTTTATCATTTAGTACTTTTTCTGGTTCTGGTTGGCTATCATTTTTTATTTCTTTGGTCTTCTCCTCTCTTAATTTTTTCCTAAACAGTTTACTATCATTCCTACTTTCTGTGACCATATCATCCATTTTCTCTTCTAAATTCTTATTATTTTCTTCCATTTTCCTTTCCATCTTTCTACTAGTTTCTTCGATCCTCTTATTAGTATTTTCTATCTTACGGCCCAATTCTTCCTTTGTGGATCGGTTATCTTCCTTCAGATCCTCTAGTTTTTCATTTAATGAATGGTTATCGTCATCCATTTTCTTGCTTAAATTCTCCTCCATCTTCTTGTTATCTTCCGTAGTGGAATCCATTTTCTTATTTAAATCCTCCTTTGTTGATTTAATTTCTTTCTTCAAATCTTCTTTCAATTCCTGATTCATTGATTTATTATCCTCTCTCATTTGTCTGAACATTTCCATTATGTTCTCTTCCATTGTTTTAGATTTCTCCTTTTCCTTCTCTGGGACAGTGACTTCCCCTGTGTGCGTTGTTATTTCGGGTTGTTCCTCTGTTGGTGCTGGTTGTTTCGGTTCCATCTGGATTAGTAACACTTCCGGATCCTCCACAGGTGTTGCCTCCTTAACCCCCCATGTCAATCTCTTTTTCGGCCTCTGCCGCTCTCTTTTTCGATGTAGCTCGTCTCTGCATCTTTCTGCTGTCTATCAATCAATCGCTGCCAAGCTTAGATTATTAAGCCCTCTAAGTTGGACGCCACTTTGTAACAAGACCCTTTCTGTGTGGCTATAATCTGTCTGTCCCACTGTTTGGGCTAGCCACTTGGTCGCCAGACCGCTGTATGCCGGTCGTTACAAAAGAATAAAAATAAAATGGAAAATTCAATAATAATAGAATTTTCAAATAATAAAATAATTTTGTTTATGTTTATAGATGTATGTATAATAGATAAATCTGTTTTTTAAAAGTTTCTGGTAAAATTTTAATAACAGGTAGGTATTTATTGACCGTCGAGCACTTCTTGAAGATTTGCACCAAGTCTGGAGTTAAATAGATTAACTCCAGGTAATAATCGATTGGTGACTTTTCTGACTGGTCCAATATCTGTCTGAAATAGAATATATTCTTCTCACTTAATACCTTCAGCCTTATAAATACCCTTAAATTACCCTGTGAAATAAGTACAGATACAAAATAATGGAAATATAAAGATTTATTGACAATTTTAAATAAATAATCGATATTTTATCGATGGAGAGCAATTATCGACTCTGTCTCAGAAATTATCGATTGTGTCATACAGAACAAAATTTTATGTTATATTATATTAAAAGACAGGTTCTTTGAGCGATTAGGATTAATAGTCAGAGAAGGGTGACGAGAAAGTATAACATTAACAATTAACACATAAATACAATAATTACTATTTAATAGTATTCAAATAATTCAGGTTATGATATTAGAATAAATGTTTTGTCGAACCAATGAAGACTGATGTGACGTCAGTGACTACGATGTAGTAGGCAGGTTTCGTTTTCAAGATGGCCGCTCCTTGGGTCGGTCTTGGCTATTGCATATGCGTCGAGTCAGAAAATTACTATAAAATTACCTTCATCAAGGTTTAAAATGTCCCCGCACTGGTGTAATATGTCTGTTAATCTATTTGGTGTATTCTGGTGAAGTGTTCTGTGTAAACTTGCGTTAGTTAGTTTATTTTCTATTTGTTCAACTACTACGGTTAAGTTTTCAAGTTACGGTTAGGTTTGTAGAGTGAATCAGTTGTAATATAATGTTTTACTGTTTACTGTCACTCGTATAGTGAAGTTAGAGGTTTGTTTTCACTATTGTCGTGAATGTTTTTATAGTATTGGCTTCAAAAAGTGTCTAATTTGTCTAACTCCCGTTCACTGATTTCAATGGCTAAACGTTAGCATCATGTTCGACTCGATTTTAAGAACGTTTTTGTCACACACCTATTCAGCTTGATATTCAACAAAAGACTAATTAACTTGGTCATAAATCTTGCCCAGTTACTCCTTGAAAAAGTATTGTTAACATTTTTCGACTTCATACACATTAGAAAATATTACATTATATATGGAATTTTTCTATTTTATTCCTTACTTTTATGAATTACTAATCTTATTATTAGTTTAATCATCTTATTCCCTTTAAATTGATGTATTATAGTCCATATCTGTAGACATTTTGTGGAAATTAACAAATTTTGTTCACACTTTGGAAATATAGGCTCAAAATTGGATTTCCGTCTTTATACAAAATTCCTTCCATTTTAAATATTATTAATACTATTATAATAAATTTTAATTAGTCATATTTCTCTTCCTTTCCTTAAATTACACCTTTGAACTGGTTTTTTGTGTTAATTTGTAGATTTGATATTGCTCTCTAAAATTAATTAATTTATATATTTTGACAATTTACAAAATGTTAAGGTATATTTCCTTATTGTCATTTTAATTCATAGGATCATTCCTAGTAGTAGTTAATTGTGTTATCTTATATAAATCTGGGTAGTTTACAGGATTTATAAGTGAATTATATTATTTTATACTGGTTCTCTGATTTCACCAAATGGCCTAGATTTTAGAATTTTATATTTCTTTCTTTCTCAAATAATTTAAACTTAATTCCTCCTCTGACTTTACATAATTACAATTATATGAAAATAACATGATCTATAACTTATTGTTTTGTGCAGTAGTTAATTAACACTACAGTTATTAAAATAATTAATTATGAACATTGTTTAGTAATCTGCACAATTTAACATATTGCAGATACAGCTTAAACATATCTCTTTTAACTATTTTTAATCTAACATAGCATACCTTTTAGTACATTATTACTGGTATGTAGGTTATTATTTATCAAACATAATTCTTTTTTTAAAACACATAACATAAATCTTATTTTCTAATAAACCTTACAAATACATTTATTTAACACATTGATTTTAGGATTGTGAAAGAACAGTCTATTTAAACATGTTACACTTATTCATACTATATTAGTACCAGTCCTTTCTGGTTCAAACCATTACTACTGTGATCCCCCACATCAGCAAACACCAACTCCCATACTTTATTTATTATCATTTTTTACAAATGTCTTGTAAATAAAGACTTACATTAAAATAATAAAATACTGGAAACCTTCCATTTTATTATTTTATTATGCTGTTTATTATTTAGATTTTAAAGTTGTGATATAGCATACTACTAAGTTATAGTATCACCAACTTTAAGTTTATTGCATTTTTTTTTTTTTTTTAAAAAACACTTATACAAATTCACTTTCACTGTTGGTTCTGATATTCTGAGTCTTATTATCTCAGACCAGACCTTTAGTCATCATGGACCATTAAGACTAGTTTATTTTCTTTATTACACAATAGCTTTAGCCGGTGCACTTCTTATAACGCTATACAACACTTTAGTTTTCTCAATAATTACATTTTTATAAGATTTTGGGTATGTTATACTTTCTTTGGCATAGTTTTTGTGGGTTTGGGATCGATAGTAGTTTATATAATAATAGGTTTTACTACGGTGTTTCTTTCATACTATGTCTTCCTCTCCTCCTGTCTTCCTTCTTGTCCTTCTTCCTATCTTCCTTCTGGTATTCATTCTTGTCCCTCTTCTAGTTTTCATTCTTGTCCCTCGTCTAGTCTTCACTCTTCTGGTCTTCTTACCTCATTCTTGGGTAAACCAAGGTACTTGGTGTTATCACGACTGAGGTTTAGTTTGGAGTATTTAATTTCTTCACTGAACTGATTTTATTCTTCTATACAGGTTTCAGGGTATTGTTTTCTTCCTGCTCACAAACTTTATTCTTCCCTCTTCTTGTTTTTAGGGTATTTTGGTATTCACCACTCTTTGATTGAGTCTCTTTTTTCGGGATATTGTCTTATGTAACTGGTTTACTGCTCTGAGCTTCCTGGGTAACTTACTGGTATTATACTATGAGTTGATGAGTTGCTTCAATACTTTCTTTGGTTTCTTTTAACAGTGGTTTTGATATATTATATAGTGAGGATTTTTATCTTATTGTGTTTCATTCCTCTGATTTATTTAAATGTCATTTAATATTATTACAACATTTGTTGATGTAATTAAACTTTATGATTTCATATGACTTAAAATGTAGTGGATTTCCTGTCACGCTACAATATTCATGTGTTATATGAACAAGTATAAGTGAAAGTCATAAGTAAACTGATAAATGAAAGTTTATAGTCAAGTGGAATCCTGGCGTGTTCCTGGCGTGTTCCGAGTTGCTTCGGTCCTGTTGATCCCGTTCGTGAATCCTGTGATGTTGTTGCCTCGCCTGTTCGTGCTGGTTGGATGACGATTGCCGTCGTATGTCAGCGTGATTTACCGTTGTGGAATTACTGCTGTTGAACACCTGTCTTGCCGTTTCCTGTTGCGTCAGCTCTGACGCTCTGTTGTAGCCTGGTGAAACTCCTGTAAGTCGTTTTTTGCGGCAACAACAGACATGCCACTGCCAGCAATCTCAATTTGAAGATGTTTTAAATTTTGACGCTTGTTTGGGACACAGGCCTTTGTGCCCAGTAAAATGACATGTTTGAAATAGTGGATGAAAAAATGTTGTCGCTGTGGACAAAGATGAAGTCGCTTGTGGACCAAAAATATGAAATCCTGCCCGTGAGGACCAAATGTTGCGTGCTGGAAGCTCTTGAAGTCTTCTCGAGTTATTCCAGAAGACGCTAAATGAGGAGGGCTGGTTTTGAATTAAATAGAAGTGGACTATATAAATTTGTATAATAAACATTTATTGAGAATAGCTGAAATTGAATACTGTTGCGGACACGCGCAGAAGTTTACGCGACATGACGTCCGTATCTGTTTAATAATAGAAGTCCAAAGACGTGATAAACGAAGCGAGCTTGCTATGTATAATTAGTGCATGCTGCACTGGATAATAATAATTGAAAAACTGAAAGCCAGTAGCCGCGGCCGTTACTGATACGAGTGAACAACTCGGAGTCTTGGTTAGAACTAACGAAAATTTTGCTACAGGCTGAACAGCAGTACCTGCTATCGGCGGCAGATAAGAAAAACATGACGTCATCTGTGCGTGTCGCAGTGCAGTAGTTACATTACAAGGTTAACAGTTCAAAGTCTGAACAGGGGTGATATGCTACGGATTGTTTGTTCCAATTATTCAGGTTTTAACAGGAGTAACAATAAATTAATTATTTGTTTTAAACCTGTTAACGAAGACCTACGCCAATTATAAAGACACCATTGCATAAAGGGATTTTTAACGAGTATAGTAATGTAAAATTTATTTCCAGAGGTGCAATATTAATGATGTTATTTAATTAATATTAATTACTAATGTAATTAAAGAGTAATTAATATGTGTGGTATATGTGAATGACCAGAGAAAAATTACGCAAACAATGAGATCGCTCATGTGACGAGTATGTTCATAAGTTCGCGATAATTAACCAAAAAGTGAGTGTAATAAAAAGGACGCTCTGGAGCGAACTGACCATCTCTAACCTGTCGAAAGCAGGACTGTTCCTGTCAAATCGCCACCAGTATAAATACCACTGGCAATTTTGGGAGATCAGACACTCGGACTCAACAAATCTACAGGACTTTACGCTGCCCGTTTGCCGATCGACTTCTGGTTAAGGCCTAAGGCCTAGACGAATGTCGTATGAATTGTCGTAAGACTTGAGGCGCGAGTACGCGTTACTCAAGCTACATGAAAAAGAATTAGCAATGTATTGCTAATGTATTGCAAGTATGCAATATATGTTGTGGCCTAATGCCTACAATGATTGTCTGACGACAAGAAAAATGAATGATGACAGAACAAGCGAGCAAACGTAATAACGTCTGCCGCCTGCCGTAGCTCGGACAACTGTGTCGTTTGTAAAAACATGATAAGCACAATTTGGAAACGTACAGATTAGCCAACCTATGAATGCGAAAATTACCACATTACTGTCCATAACTGCCCGCAAAAAATCAAAGGATTTTTTAATACATTTTAATAGCTTATTATAGAAAAATACAGAGTTCTTAATAATAAAGTAAATCTCAATAAGTTGTATTGAACCTTGAGTTTGAAATCTTAGATAACAGTTATGACATTAACTGTTTAGAGATAAGCTTGAGTGATGATAAGAATTGAGCAGGCCAAAGTCGGCTTGCAACGTGATTATACATGAGTATAAATGCAAGATTAGCAATGTATTGGCAATATATTTTATATTGTATGTATACAATATTAAACAATATAAGACATGAAAAATACATGGTTTGACAATGTCTAATGAAGAATAATCGGTGACTTATCACATGATGGGCCCGATAAATTGTAACATTTATGCAAGTCATAATGGTTATCTTGAACCAGATAAGGCCAGTAGACCTATACAATAGTATTGAATACAATGAACAAACAAAATTATTATAAAATTGTACATGTAAGACATAAATTTAGCATGACGCCTTATAGTTTGCACTATGCATGCTATACCTGATGTTTCAGGAATATACAATAAATTGTTATGTGAAAACAAGCTATACATAGTTGAATGATTGCAAGCACAAAGTGTAATGACATATATGTCATAATTAAAGCATGAATAATAATTGTGCAATTCATGATCACAATATACAAATACAAAATACTATATAAAAATATAGGCGTGGCGTATAGTTATAGACAGTAGATGCGGATAAAACAATGTGTTTTACATAGATACAAGTTATACATAATAAATACAATAGAAATCGGTTTAGATAATTACAAAATGTAATGCATGTGTTGAACAATTGTGAGAAATAAATTCATAGAGTAACAAAATTTTTACATAAAAACCAATAGTAAGCAAAGACATGAGGCATAAATCAAATGTTGCATATACGAAAATACAAAATAATAATTAAAGCTTTGCATATTAAATAAACTGACACTTGCTTGAGTAAAACAAACAGTTTCTGAATCAAATAGATACAACTTAAAGCTTATGCTAAAAACAAAGGTGCTTGTAACTAACAAAGTCTTCTTTGAACATCTGATTTATGTATTTTTGACAAGTATATACAAAGGAAAGTAAACTCTTTTTTACTGTTCGTCCCTCGTAGGGACCAAACATAATTTATGAATTGGTCTGCGATAGGTGCCAGTAGGCGTGCGAACGTCAACTACTCTAATTAAGTTGTCTGGGCCGGGAAATGTGGCGGTAATTACACCAAATTTCCACGCTAATGGAGGTAAGTTATCCTCAATCAGTAAAACCAGGTCACCAATGGAAACGTTGTCCTTGGCGAATTTCCATTTGTGACGTTGTTGTAATTGATGTAAGTAGTCGCGAGACCAAGCTTTCCAAATGACTTCGACAAACTTCTGGAGAAGTTGCCAACGTCCAAGACGAGAGATGGGAATGTGAGATAAGTCTGGATCAGGTATCGCCGTTAATGGTGCGCAAATCAAAAAATGGCCAGGTGTAAGTGGCACCGGATCATTTACATCCGATGAAACGGCGAATAATGGACGTGAGTTTAGACATGCCTCTATCTGAGACAAAACTGTCGTAAACTCCTCGAAGGTGAGTATAGACTTGCCTACCACGCGGCGCAAATGATACATTAAACTTTTTATACCGCTCTCCCAAAGACCACCAAAATGAGGTGATGAGGGCGGAATAAATGACCATTTAGTACCCTGAGAGGTCGTAAAGGATTGGATTGATGAGGTGGCATCCTTATTATGCCAAAGATTGTAAAGATTGTAAAGAACTTCCTAAAGTTCGTGCCATTATCAGAATATAACTGGCTGGGTATGCCCATTCGGGACATGAAACGACGTAAGGCAGCTATAAACGCGTTGGCTGTAAGGTTGGAAACCAATTCCAAATGAGTGGCCCTGGTTGCTAAGCAGATGAACAAAGACACATACGATTTTGACAGAGTCCTAGATTTCTGCCCGCCATGACGAATCGTGAAGGGACCACCATAGTCAACTGCGCAGGATAGAAACGGCCGCGAAGGAGTGACTCTGGGAGATGGCAAAATACCAAGCCTCTGAACCTGTTGTTTGGCACTAAACCTGAGACACTTGACGCATCTACGAATGATGGAGCGAATGACTATCTTGGCGTTAATGATCCACCAACGTTGACGAAGTGAGTGATGCACGAGTTGAGCACCAGCGTGGAGTAGACGAATGTGTTCGCGTTCAATAATAAGGCGAGTAATATGAGCCGATGGATGCAAGACAATAGGATGCTTATTGTCATAAGGTAGTTGCGACTGCTGTAATCGTCCGCCGACGCGTATTACGCCAGACTCATCAAGAAACGGGTCCAGAGAAGACAACTTGCTCCTGATAGAAACAGAAGACCCATTACGAAGACAATTAATCTCGGCAGCGAAGTGGATCGACTGAGGTTGTTTTATGAAAAAATTAAGAGTAGAATGAATTTCAACGGGGGTAAGAGCGCCCGAAATTTTCTCAGCCCTGGAGAGTCTAATATTTTTGATGAATCGAAAGCAGTAAGCGTATACACGAGTCAGACGGTGCAACGAAGAAACGTCCTTTGAAAGATCAATGGCTAAGGTAGACATTAGATTAAGTTTGGGAGTTTGTTTCTCCCCCGCAGCAAATTCAGGAGACGACAGATTAGAAGGTAAAAAGATTGGACTCGGAAGATTGAGACAAACAAGCGGTAGCATAGGACTCACCCAACTGGGGATTGTCAGACTTAAATGGTAGCGAAACAACGAACCTACCCTCTTCATTGCGATGAGTAGACTTAACGAAATGCTCCAAACAAGCTGAATCGTTACTAATGGGCGCATTATCAGGGATAGTTTCGGTCTCCCAAAATTTCTCGAGAGACGCCAGAATTTGACTGTCGTTGTTCCTAGCCAGGAACGAAACAGCAGGACCCTTATAACGGCAGTGTTTGGGCAGATTGCCGGCTAGAATATAGCCTAACTTTGTTTCTTGTATAATAAGGAAATGAGAACCGCGTACATATTTGTTAGGTAAAATTAAATCTAAGTAAAATTGCGCTCCTAAAAGTATATCGATATCAGCTGATATGTTGAAATGCGGATCAGCAAGGAAAACGTTATCTGGGACATTAAACTGATTTATGTCAAAAGACTGTGCTGGCAATTTATGGGTTAATGCAGATAAGACCGCGCATGCTGCTTCGAAGCTGAATCCTTGATAGCGTGAAATAATGCGTATAGAAGCTAAATTAGTGGCACAACAAGCGGTATTATTTATACCTGTAATCGGTATGTTAGATTCAGTCAAGTTAAGCCGTAATTTATTAGCAAATGATTCCGTACAAAAATTTATTTGTGACCCTGCATCCAATAGAACTCTTGCGGGTTGTCTATTGCCAGCCCGGTCAATGACAAGCACAATTGCTGTTGATAAAAGAACATTGTTTGTAGATTGTAATTTAAGTGAACAGTAGTTGCTGCTGCTGGCAGAAACTGGTTTTCACACATATTTATGTGTAGCAATGTATGGTGTCCTTTTGAACAGATCTTACATGATTGTTTGATCTTACAATTTGATGAAAAATGATCTGGTCTTAAACAATTTGTACAGAGTTTATGATTTAATATAAATTGCCCTCGTTCTGATGTGCTTAATGCACGAAATTTGTCACACATGTAAATTGGATGACTAGATTTACAGCATAAGCATAAATAATTGTTTAAAGCTGAGTGATAACTTTTAAATGCAGTGCTGCCAGCAGATTTTCGTGGTTTATGTTTGTCAGATTTATTGAATCTTAAAGTTGACTTGTTGAGCTGCTGTCCGGCATCGATAGGCAGTGTATTTTCTAGCAACTGTCTACGTGCGTTTAAAAACTAAGTGAAGCTTTGAAAGTTAGGAAGATTATCTGGGTCTATAGACTCCTTCCATAATTTAAACGTGGTATGATCCAGTTTTGCTGACAATAATTGTACAGTGATAAGCTCGAATGAATCCACTGACAGTTGCATGGCCGCCAGTGAATAAACGGAACACGTTATTGTATTTATGAATTCTGCCAGACTTTGGACAGAGCCCTTAATTGTTGACTTTACTTCAAGCAAATTTTGAATATAATACTTAGCTAGTATGAATTTGTTGTCATATCTAGCGGACAGCAAACTCAACGCTATCGAATAGTTTTCGTTACAAATAGGTAATGCCTTAATTAAATCTAGCGGCTCATTTTTCAGAGACGAATACAAATAATGTAATTTCTGCACTGACGTTAAATCAGATCTGGCGTGCACTAAGTCCAGAAATATTGAATAGAAGTGCTGCCATTCTAAGATATTACCTGTGAAGCAGGGCAGACTTATCGGTTTTAATTGTATGTTGCTTGTTAATACGGGAGATACAGTCTGAACGTTGAAGCTGTCTATCAACTGCAAGATATTGGCTTCTGTTGAATATAACAGCTCTTCAACCTCAATTCGGTCTTCTTGATCAGCGTTTATGTTTTTAGAAATGAGTTCAATTTCGGACTGTACCTCATCGTATTTTGTTGCCAAACATTTTAGACTTTCGAGTCTAACTTTTAAAAAATGTTTTGTGTTAGTGTTTTTATCAAAGTTAATGATAGCCGAATTAATTCGCACTATGGCAGACTTTATGCCGCCTCTCTTTCTGACGAACACTTTCTTCAGCCATTGTACGCACCTGTTAATGATGTGGTACCTGGTATGCGATGTCCTGGAGCGTCGAGGCCGTGGAGAAGATGGCAAACACACAGACCGGAGAGATGACTGCTTAAACTGGAGTGTAGACGCTAGCACATGGATGTTCTTGCAGTGATGTCGTCACGAGGCTCAATGGCGATGAAGAAATGCTGAGTTCCGAGACGGTCGGATGAGCGAATATGCTGAATCGCCCGTGATGGCCAGAAATTGGGGCAGAAAAATGATGAAAACCGCTATAATAAATAATAAGTTGCAAAAGGTGAATGACGAATCCGGCCCGGAGGACCAAAAAAATGTTGAGATCCGGTCCGAGTGGACCTAAAAAATGTTGATGTCGGCACGTGTGTACCAAAAAATGTTCTATTAGGAAGAATGATGTTTGTGGTGCTATTGCCAGGATGCAGAATAATGACGATAGTGGACTGTATAATAGATTTATTAAGTTTCTGTTGTACACTTAAATCATGGTGTTGAGATTGGCTAAGTCTGAACAGATTTTAATTTTGAATAAACAGAGTCGTTAAGAACGCTACATGTCAGATGAGGCGCAAATGTGCGGCACTCAGATTAAAATGTTAAGGCCTAAGGCCTAGACGAATGTCGTATGAATTGTCGTAAGACTTGAGGCGCGAGTACGCGTCACTCAAGCTACATGAAAAAGAATTAGCAATGTATTGGTAATGTATTGCAAGTATGCAATATATGTTGTGGCCTAAGGCCTACAATGATTGTCTGACGACAAGAAAAATGAATGATGACAGAACAAGCGAGCAAACGTAATAACGTCTGCCGCCTGCCGTAGCTCGGACAACTGTGTCGTTTGTAAAAACATGATAAGCACAATTTGGAAACGTACAGATTAGCCAACCTATGAATGCGAAAATTACCACATTACTGTCCAATAATGATATGAAACTTGTTAACAGTATAACTCTTATTATGAAGTGAGAGATAGATAGATAGATAGTGAACATAATTAAGTGAGAAAAGAGAAATTAATGTTAGGGAACACCCACTAGTAACACTCAAATACTATAAAAAAGTGCAAAGTGCCAGTGTAAACCCCCAAAATAAATAGAAAAACCCTACTGATAGGTATAGACCCTAAAAACCAGTGATAAACAATACAGTTTAACGGTGAAAAGTGCTAGAAAATAAGAATATTGTTGTTATTAGGATTAAGAGTGATTGTAGATTAGGAATACAATGGTACTCAGGAAAAAAATCCCATGAGGAGTCAAAATATTAGTGTTACCATGGGTAGATAGAAAAGTTTAGAAAAGAAAAATATACTAAAGAATAGAAAAGCAAAATAAGTAAAACATCCTATGTTTAAAGGGATAATTAGGTAAATAAAGTAAATGGTGTGATAATGTTAGTCACCAAAAAATAAATAAGATTAAACAAAATATAACAAGATTAGCATAGTAACTGTTAAAAGATTTGTTCAATTAAGTTTATGAGAAGGAATATGGCTGAAAGAGGTATACAGACCATAAACCTAAATGTTGTGTTATGTTTTATAAATCACAGTAAATAATAGACAAGTTATAAAAAAAGGGCAATATAGATAAGTAAAGAGATAAATCCTTACACACCTAATAATACTGGAAAAGCAATTTGAAAATACTAGACAAGCCATGATTTTGTAAAATAATGAGAACATACAATTACCATAAAACAACCCAAATCAATTCAAAAAGTAAACAAATCATTTGTGATACAAAACAAAACATGTATAAAGGTAAAATAATATTTAATTTGTGTAAAATAAGAAAATATAGCCAATTACTACTTAGGCCTATAAAATGCCTAATTGTATAAATCCAAAATCAACAAATTGTAAGAAATTAACTATTGTGTTAGAAAATCCAGGGCAAGTAACTAGTTAAGTAAAATTAGAGAATCATATGGAAATGTAAAAGTTAAATTAAAGACATAAAATAAGAAAGAAATGTAATTACATAATATTAACATAATTGTCAAAACATTAATACATAAGCAAACCCAGCTTTGAGGGATGTCAAAATAATCTTTGAAAGAAAATAGGAACAGTTGTGATAATATCTCATACATTGATAAGAAGACAGAAGAATAATAGCAATCAGAAGATATTTAGTCATTTTGAATAAAAATTCAAATATTATAACAATGGGCTTAAGTTATGAATAGCCAATGAGAGGCAGTCAGTTGACATAACAAACGTTATTTATTATTATTCCGTTAGAAACAGTTAGTTTATTATTGAAGCTCAAAACGAATAGACGCCAAGCCGTAATCGACTCAAATTTTAATTTAAAACAATAAAAAGTAATCAAACTTTTGAAAATGAAGAAACAAGAAGTGTGATGAGGAATTAAGCCATCCAACCGAGGCCAAAGACCAGATTATTAAATTCAAAATTAATAATTTAGACCTACTTATCCGAAAAAGACGCCAGGCGTAATTACATTCCCAAATGATGGAAGATTGATGACCAAAAAAGGACCCAACCTATTTCAACAGAAGAACTCTTCACCATAATGCAACAGATTCGATAAGTATTGCTGAATTACCCGAATTTATGGAATAAATTCTTTTTAACTTTTTCTCACAACACTATTAACTCTCATTACGAACTGATAATCCAATTTCTTTCAAGGATTAATAAAAAATTAAACACTAAACTTGTATGAAGCCAGAATATAACCTGGATAAAAATTACGAACTATTAACACACACTTTTTAAAACTTCAGGAACAAATTGTAATAACACCTTATAGTATATAAGTACCATTAATGTAAGGAAGTGTACTTTATTGTAATCATTATTAATATTTTTTCGTAACCTCAAGAACCCAGAATAATTGAACGAAATTAAAATAAACTGTTGTAGACGCCATGTCTGATTAAATCGTTCTGATCGACTTTCGCCTACCTTGGGAATTAATTGTCTCATGATTGCCGGAGCAACTTTGTTTAATAACAATATATAATTTTGTATAAAAATGAATAACAACTAATCACAAGTTAATAAACCAGTACAGAGTTGTAACCACTGTTCTTTATTTCATAATAAATTGTATTATATGATTTGTGTACATTAGCGATGAGCGACAGTGACGGTAAGCGCTAGGCATCGGAAACGCTGCGAACTACCAGCAATATTAATAAATCCGCACGTGGCGGGAGTAATTTGAATTCACCATACCGTCATAGAACGAACGCTCGATAGTCCTATTTTTTAATTGTTTTCAAATTAAACAATTTGGCGCCACCCGGGAAATACAACCACATATTAAAGGACAGGTAAGATTCCCACTCGCGAGTACTGGTAATTCGTGAGATCGCGACGGACATCGTCAGCATAAACATAAAGTAACGACTACAACGTGTGAGGCGAACACACGAAACACACATCTACAAAGACGATAAGAGTCTTCTCGTTACAAATTGACGTCCACAACGTGTGGCTCTAAGGAACGCAAAGATCTCGTCGTTACAATATATATATATATATATATATATATATATATATATATATCCGGATGCCTCAGAATTTCTGTCAAGCCACGAGATGTAACCACACACGTTTAACACTTGGAAACCCCAACAAACCCTATAACAATGAACACGTCAATTAACACTAAAAAAAAATTGCCTTTTATTGATTTTACAACTTATGCAGGTATGTGGCTACTTCTAGTAACCTGAACTCACTTTGTTTTTTATTTCCCACTTAACACAGCGGTCAGTTCTATCAGTTAAGCTAGTATAACACCGTCTCAAATAACCCTCTGTCGCTTTACCAATTGTTGCACCAAGGCGTCTCGCCACCTCGACCACATCCTTTACTACTTTCTCGCTACAAGATCCCATTCAGCGACTTTGCGGGTGCTACCAAACAATAATTGAGAATTATTCTCATTTTTAGGTCTCCTTTGATTTTATCATATTCCGACAAAGAGCCAGTATTTCTTCTGAAAGATCATGGCATTTATAGTATCAACTGGAATATTCGCTTCTGGAATACTTAGGCCTAAGTCTAATACTATCAATCTTGAACTTTTTCTACAGTTTACTGTCCTCCTACATACGTCTCATCGTTCCGATGCTACTGCAGGTATTCAATACTTTTACGCTTTAAGCACCCGACCGACGCATTTATTTTTTATGTTTTGAGTGATGATCGAACACTCATAGTTTATAATCACTGTCTGACAGATTTCATTTTATTTTATTCCCACCACCTCTGGTCATATTACTCTAAACTGCTGCCATACTCCCTGGATTGCTACATAATAAGGACTTCTCTGTCACCTGATGACTTTCTTCCTTAGTTCCCCAGGAACACACACACAAACATAAAACATATAGAACTAGTGACAGAGAGTTCCAGTTAGTACTAAGGTAACTGTGACACCGTACTACCCCATTGTCCTCTTTTGAAATTCCTAAGAAAGTGGTTGTTTTACTATGTTCCGAAGAGCCAAATATGTGTATAGAAATTTATTCATACTAATGTAATCTTTGAACACTGCGTCTTAAAAATAGGGTAACTACAGTGTGGACAACTGTATTGATTTTTGCTGTACAGATTCAAATATTTAAGTTATTTTAAGATTTATATATTTTATACTCATTTAATAGAATTAACGATTTTTTCTTTTTAAGTAAGCAGTGTTTCTGCGGCCATTACCTACCGCAACGTAAAGTAAGCAAGAAAGAGTGCAACATGAAGTGTACAGGCCATATCGATGCTAAATGCGGTGGATACTGGAGAATATCTGTTTACGCAACGAAATAACGATGATCTGAAGCACTGAGATTGTAAGTACACAGATTACTAACTTGAAACAATTACATCTAAACAAAGCTGCGTGTAGTCTGTTTTTAGTAATAAAAGCTTCGAGTTGAGGACATTTTCTGGTGCAATCTTGCGTGGTTTCCGTTAACAATACTGGTTTTCGGTTTAACACACGTCGTTTTGATTCTCTTAAAAACCAAATGTTCCCCCCACACTACGATGCGGCATCCTCAGTGGCTTGATTGAGACAGAGCACAAAGTTTTGAACCAACCCTATTTATACAGTAAGCCTTAACACCAATGTTACAAAACGAACCCGTATTTACTATAAAGTATTCCTGTGCAATAACTCCATAAAAAATTACAATTAATTATAATTATCTTGTTGATTCATCCTCTTCGTTCACTTTATTAAATTTATTAATATATATAAATTTTCACGTATGAACTTACTATTCGTTATCACTTCCCCAAACGTTTCAAGGTGATGTGCCTCTTCCTCAGTGGGAGTAAATACTGGATGTCGTTTTACAGAATAACCGTTAAGGACTATAGGTGTGTGTGGTGGGGGTTGATGGTGGGAAGGGAATGGCGCTGAGGTTCAAATTGTGTGTTTGGATCAGTGTATCGAATAGTGTATGCGATTTATAATGTAATTGTTCATTTAATATGTTGTTTGGTTGTAGTGTGTGATATCTGCATATTTCAAATTGTTCAGCTGTGTTTAGTTTTCTACTTTTAGGTAAGTAGTGTAATATTTCCATGTTGTGTTCTATGTTTGTGTAACTGTGGTTTTCGTTATGTAAATGTGTGGCAAATGTGGAATGTATGTAGTTTGTGGTGAGGGCTTTTAAATGTTCTGAAAATCTGGAGGAAAAAGATCTTCCTGTCTGGCCGATGTAGAATTGGTGACAATCATTACAATTTAATTTATAAACCCCTGTTTTGCTGTATGTGTCTGTGTCTTTGTTAGTATTATTTGTGTTTCCTAATGGTGTTGTTGGTTCTGTAGGCTACTTTATAATTGTGTTTCCTAATTAAGGAAATGTGGCGAACCTCAGCGCCATTCCCTTCCCACCATCAACCCCCACCACACACACCTATAGTCCATAACGGTTATTCTGTAAAACGACATCCAGTATTTACTCCCACTGAGGAAGAGGCACATCACCTTGAAACGTTTGGGGACGTGATAACGAATAGTGAGTTCATACGTGAAAGTTTATATATATTAATAAATACAATTAATTATTTTAGAAATTGAAACATAATACACAAAAGAAATATTTAAGCACAATAACACTTTACCACTTTGGCAACACAAATATTAAGATCTCACCTTATTTACAACAGGTTTATAAACTCCCGGCAACTTGTAGTTATCGTCTCTGTTAAAGATGTTCTTATTTTTGTAATTTTTTACAGTCTCTCTTAACATCTGCGGAAATTAGTTATGAACCTTCTCTATGATTGCTGTTTCTTCAAACAAAATATGGTGTTTATTTTTACAGCTGTGATCCTATGTGTGTCTCCTTTCTTTTTATGCCTCATTGTGTTCTTGCACTCTCGTTATCACCTGTCTTTGCGTTTCGCCCTCTTACACATCAGCACAACTGCATGGGACGTTTTAGACGCCAGAAGTTGAAAGAGGTGTCTTGTATTTCGCCGACAGTAAATTTGGCCTACTTTCCTAATCGGCTAGAAAATAGGTTGTATGATAATATCGTATTATGTTTCTTCAAAATCCGGTCGATTTTTTCAGTAGTCCCAAGTAGAGCAAGTAAGCGCATCGATTTTCTACTTCAGCTTGCATGCATGCAGGTCGACTTCAGTTTTTCAGGAGATTTATTACTGTTTTTTCTGTAACTTCCTTGTGACAGCTCGCCTGATTTTTGTGTTGTTGTAACCATTGCTGGGAACCGTTCCGTAGTCTAGTTTGTCTTGTCCGATATGTATAGTTCTATTCAGTATTAAGAAATTTTAGGACTCTCTGTTTTTGTACCGGATGATGATGTGACTTGGCATATAGGTAACGATTGTGTGTGTGTGTGTGTTGACTTTCTATAGTTAGCGTAATCCAATATTTCGTCGGGCTTCCTTGTTCTCCTGATAACTAAGAATGAAAGTGACCGGTTTACCTCCATCTCAATAGTGAAGCGAATGTTTTGGTTTACACTGTTTATGAGTTGTCACTGTCTAGATCTATACTGTCGAGATAATCGTGGTGTTGCCACTGCCACACATACATCGCAATGAGTCAGTCCTCTCTTTCACACAGAACTATCGACTGTAAGATAGTCTAGGCAAAGCAAGTAGCCTGAACACCGTAGTTCTGAAACCAGTTTAGGGAAACATTAAGATTGGGGTGCATGAACATTTATTGATTTGAAGAGCAATATTATCATTAGCAATGTAAAAAGTATATGAAATCTTTGATAGTATAAGATATAACATTTTATCTAGGCGATTTTTTATGTGATGGTCACTTCGTTGTTTCTGTGTTTTCTATAAAATACAGACCACGATCTGAAAAAAGTTTGAAATATGATGCTAGAATGTATATTTTTTAGTGTTAATAAAGTTCTTGGATTTTGTTGCAATTATGACCAACGTGTCTCAGTCTGACAAGGAAAACTAATTGTTGAGATAATGTTTTTTCTATTTAAGCTTGCAATTAGCAAACACTGGATTAGGCACAAGTAAAATATTAACAAAAATTCTTAACATAAAATTTAGTATCCACGTTAGAAAAGTGTAATACATGTTGTTGACAAAGAATTCCCAAATCATAAGGAAATTAGTAAATAATAAATAGTAAATAAAAATTATTATAGTAATTAAAAAAAGTAAACAGTTCAGAAAAATTTGTTATTCAGCAAATTAATATTTAATTAGTGTTAAAAAATTACATGTGCATATGCTGGTAGAACATCTCAGATGATAGTGAGAGAGAACCGTCAAAAACATCGAGCTAAGCTCATAAGTACAAAATACGTTTATCTGTTTTCTGGAAAAAATAAGTAAAACTATATCATCTATTAAAAAATACTCAAATATTTTTGGTTATTATAGACTCTAGTCTAGACATCTATGAAACTCACTGCAAAGCACACATAATTTCCGAGAAAGGTGTTCAGTGACACAATGAAGTTCTGCTTTTAGCTCGATATTACAATACAATGATAACTGAAGCATAGGCATAATTGTTTCTTAAGCTTATAACATGTGCAGATTACAATTAATCTGCGATTAAGGGAAAGCCATCAAGGGAATGGGAGACTTTTTTGGCAATGAACTAATTCCAAAAAAAAGAACATTCACAGATGAAATAAGTTTTTCATGTTAATGACAACGCACAAAGAAAGGTCAATTTATTTACGAAAATATAAACACTACTCGGCATCACGTGCAAAGGATTTCAAAAAATCGTTATCTCTCTGTTCAACACCAAATATGTCCCCGAATACCTGAATTTCAAAACTTAGTGAACTTCAAATGGAATGGAATTTTCTGTAACATTGAAACGATAGTCTTCAAAAACATCATCAATCCAAAATGCTGCAGGGAACTTTAAATTTACCTGTAAAAGACGGTGTATGCTATGTAGATGGAAATATACCGCCAATTTAGCTGCTTTGTGTTAGTTCAATTCCTAATGAGAAGTTGAAGAATACATAACTAATACAATACAATAACTATTGTTATAGCAACAGACATTCAATCAATGTTCTAAGATGTATTATAAACACCAACCAAAAGCAAATGTTTTCAAACTCCTGGATTGCCCTTCTGGTTATCATCATAATATGACGTTCTGACAATTGACAGGTATCCTGCACTATTGTTGTCTCAAACCCCACCAGACTCAGGATTCCTCGATAGTACCTTCTTGTTATAACCAGAATCGTTAAATTGTTAATCTATTCCTTTCTTTTCTCCTTTTCTCTTCCAATTTAGGTAGTAATGTTAATATTCCTTTTCCTCTTATAACATTTTCTGTCTAGCTTTAAATTTGCCCTATTTGTCTGCAAATGTTTGTTTTCTTTATGCTTGATAATTCCAATTATTCTTATTCATGGGAAGATGAATGTCAGCAAACTGAACCTTACCTTTCTAAAACAAACCTTTCGTTTATTAATAATTGTGACAGAAAAATACCTCAACCCGCTTGCTATAATTCCTCAGCAAGTCGAATTAAAAGATGTAAAATTAAATTAAACCTCCGCTCAACAGTCCGTTAAGGACCAAGGCGTACCGCACGGCTTTTGTGTTAGTGTGACGGTGTATGGCTAGTACTACGCGCCACCAGCCGCTAGTTGCGGTATTCACAGCCAGGAGGCGGCGCTGTTATCTCAGCGCCTACTCAGTTTGCCTCACGACGCTGAGTGCACGCCGTACGGAACCTCCGCCGGGAATTGAACCCGGGACCACGAGCGCATCAATCGCCCGCGTTAGCCACTAGACCACCTGGACCATCTCAAATTAAAAGATGTATTTTGATAATTAGCCTAATTTTACTGTTTGAAAACTTCAAGACATCATAGTTTTGTAAGTTCACAAATTTTATTATGTACCTACTCTCAAATACATCTGATTAACTAAATATAACAAACTAAATACATATTATATTAACGACTCGGAACACAAAATTTTTTTATAAGTAAAAAACAAAGTTTTACCTTACAACCTGAACCGGTTTTCACCTTTAAAAGGCTTCTTCAGAGGTGAAAACTTTGTGTTCCGAGACTATATCTATTCTATAACATATAAAGCCCCAGAGGTCACTCACTGACTGACATAAATTCTAACCCATAAGGAAGCCTCGGAGCGAAAAAACACAAGAGACCTTTTTTATTCCCCGTCCGAAGTAACTTGGGAAAAAATTATAAAACCAAAGCTCTGTGCAACCGGAAGCCCGAAAAAACGAATTTCGTTTGACCGATTTTCATACCGGATATAAGGAAGTCTCGGAGCGAAAAAACACAAGAGACCTTTTTTATTCCCCGTCCGAAGTAACTTGGGGAAAAATTATAAAACCAAAGCTTTGTGCAACCGGAAGCCCGAAAAAACGAATTTCGTCTGACCGATATTCATACCGGATATAAGGAAGCCTCGGAGCGAAAAAAACACAAGAGACCTTTTTTATTCCCCGTCCGAAGCAACTTGGGGAAATTCAAAGTGGTAGATTATTCGGGGAAATCGCGTATATAGTATGGGTAATAGAATTTCAAATGCGCGGTTTACCTCACGCGCATATTTGTTTTAGGGTTAAAGATGGTGGTCCAAAACAGAACACGGAAATAGACAGGATAATTAGGGCAGATATTCTGGGCGAAGAAGAGGCTGGCGGCAGACTAAGAAGTCTTGTCTTGCGGCACATGAAGCACGGACCTTGCGGACCCCCATACAGAACAGATTTGCCGTGCTGGGATCGAGAACTGCAAAAATGCAATAAATTTTATCCAAAACCCCATAAGGACACCACGTACACAGACGAAAGAGGATTCGCACACTACAAGCGGAACAGCGAAAACAAAACGACCGTACAATTTAAACATCAAATGATAGAGGTCGATGATAGGTGGATAGTGCCATACAATGCGGCGTTACTGCTGAAGTATGAATGCCACGCTAACCTGGAAATTGCGTCGGCCCGCAGAGTAGTAAAATATCTTTTCAAATACATTTCGAAGGGTTCTCCGCTTCGGCGCATGACAGTAGTTCAGGGAGATGAAGAAGTCGACGAAGTTGAAGAATACGTAACAAAACGGTACATAGGAGCTTCAGATGCTGCTTGGAGGGTTCTGGAATTCGATCTAACAGGCCGCAAACCAACAGTTATAAATTTGCCGGTTCACCTAAAAGGAAAGCACAACGTCGTTTTCCGTCTCGGTAACGAACAGGAAGCGTGTGAAAAATCAACGTCCCTTTTAATTTTATACTTCGGTCGCCTTGATACTCCGGAAATGAATGACCTCACTTATTTAGATTTTTACGAGCAGTACAGAATCCACCCGAGCAGTCCAAAATCCTCCCTTAATGCGGTTCGGCATTCGGACGGGAAACACTTCATAACGCGAAGACAGAGGGGTGATTGTGTCGCGAGACTCTTTTTCTCGCTCCCACCAGAGGTGAGCAGTATTATCTGAGAATGCTGCTATGCAGGTATCCATGCCGTGGGTATGAGGACTTGTACGCTCTCGGAGCCCATGATTGCAAAACGTTCCAGCAGGCGGCTAGGGAATAGGGACTCGCGGATGATAAAAAAGAATACTTTGACGCTCTTGAAGAGGCCGCACGCTTCATGAAAGCCGACAGATTGAGGCAATTTTTTGTTATGCTCTCGGCGATAGGATCTCCGGTGCCGGAAATGTGGGAGAAATATAAAGCAAATTTATGCGAGGATTTTTTGGAACATTTTCACGAAGATGAGGAAAGAGCGTATAAGTTAGGTCTTATTCACATAGATAGGTGTCTGCGCCGACATGGATCTTTGCTTCTAGAGGCCGGTCTTCCCGTAGTTGAAGATGATTCCACGTAATTAGGTTGCGAAAAACTTCAATACAGCGTCTCAGTTCAGAATGTTTTTGTCGAGGAATGGGAATCGCGGCTTTCTTCTGATCAATCTAGGGTTTTTGATTACTTTAGGTTGCTCATGCGCGGCGAACAAAATGAAAAAGTTTTCTTCTTAGACGGTCCTGGCGGTTCGGGAAAACGCTCCTTCTTAAAATTATTTCAGCTTTCGCGCGGTCTCAAGATAAAGTCGTCTTATGCGTAGCCAGTTCCGGCATCGCCGCTCAAAATCTCACCGGAGGTACGACTGCACATAGCCTTTTCAGATTACCCCTATATATACGCGACGACGGTTTCTGGTCGATAACCAACGGGACAGAGAGAGCTGAACTCATCCGAGAGGCGACTTTACTGATTTTCGATGAAGCGGCTATGGCGCATAAAAAACTAATCGAAATGTTGGACCGGTCTCTCAGAGACCTGGTGCAAAAGGATGAGTTGTTTTGCGGTAAAATAATAATTTTCTCGGGACATTTCAGGCAAATTCCTCCGCTAGTAGAAAACGCTAAGACAAATGCCGATATCGTTCGTGCGTCAGTTCGCGGATCTTATATCTGGAAAAAAGTTAAGTCGTTCAAGCTTACAACGGCCCGTTACGCAATCGATATGACGTCGGCATTGACGTAAATGCGCAATGCTAGAATCTTCGGTGTAATGCGCATCCCATCCCCTCTCGTCGTTGCGCAGTGTGAACTGTTTCAATCACAGCGCATCCCCCACTACCAATTCTCCCCACCGCCGATCCTACCTTTATAAAGCCTTGCCTCCACATCGGAGCTCAGTGTGAGATCAGGAGCCGAAGAGTACTTTGTTATTCAATTTTCTGAAATCACACTTTCCACTTCACTTCAACTATACGACTACAGCGAGGATCATCACACAGGACATCTGAAAAACATTTTGCAGAGGAAAATTAGCAGCTGACAACTCAGAAGCCATCAGTTCCAGATTTCAAGACATCACAGTTTGCAGTTCATCTATATTTTTGGGGTCTGGATCATCATTGAAGACATCTGATAACCTGACGAGGATTAGCAGCTGTAGAGGATCATACGTCATCAGTTCCAGTACCATTTCCCAGGCCAATCCGCGATTTAGTGAAACTCGTAACGTTCAATGTGTTTGCATTTCAGTCGCAACCTGTTGCTTCATCAAAAATGTGCGTAGAGATTATCTCACAACACAAGATATTGACCGCGTGATAGTTCAGGGCGATTGTTATAAACAAACAAAACGGACACTCGGGGAAAACCACCGCCACGCTTTTTTAACGGTAAACGAGGTAGCCGAATATCTCAAATTAGAAAGTCAAACTTTTAAAATTGAATCGCACTTTGAAGATTACGTTGTTTATCCATCTTCGGATAATGATTTAGGGTCTTGCACGGAGGAATTGAAAGAAAAGCTTACAAATTTATTCGAAAATTACGCGGACTCGGGTTTCGTTTTTATCGGATTACACGTCGCGGTTTCGCTTTGGAAATGCAACTCCCGATATTTTATTTTCGATTCCCACGCGGTAAAGGAGAATGGAACCCTCTCTTCTGACGGTGTCGGCCGCCTATTCGCGTTTTCTAATTTGAAAGAAATGGCAAGGTTTCTTATGAAAAGGTCTCCTTTTAATGGTTTAATTAACCAATATGAAATTACGCGGGTGGTAGCAACAAGAGGTCAGGAGCCCCAGTGTCCTACAAAGAGACCAATTCCACTCGAACTTAAGTCGGATCCGGAATTTAAAGCGCGAATATCGGTAGTTTTGGAAGATATTGAGGGATAAGACATCATTGAGCTTTCAAAGGATAAAACTGCGCCAAAAAGAAAAGCCGGAAGGCCTCCGAAAAGGCCCCGTGGTCGTCCAAAGACTTTCTCGTCGAGCACAAGAGATCAGCACCGAGAAGTGGTTCAACGATACACCGAAAGCCATCCAGAGGTACACAGAAAAGCTGTAGAAAATACACGAAAACACATCCGGAGCTAAACAGAAAAGCGGTAGAAAAAACACGCAAGAACATCCTGAGGTAAACAGAAAAGCGGTAGAAAAATACACACAAGAACATCCTGAGGTAAACAGAAAGGCTGTCGAAAATTACACGCAAGAACATCCTGAAGTATACAGAAAGGCGGTAGGGAAATATAGAAAAGAAAATCCGGAATTAAATAAAGGGGCAGTCAAGAAATACAAAGATTCTCATCCTGGACCTCATCTACCAACAGTGCTTAAAAAATGACCAATAATTGCTGAACGGCCGGGAAAATCTTTTGGCATCCCAAAAATAACTTTTAAATTTTCGATCTTCCCAAATAGTCCCATCAGGCGGCGGCAGTTTCCCCTCCAACTTTGTTACGCGATAACGATCCACAAAAGTCAAGGGCAAACCATAGATTTCGTGGGATTAGATTTACGGTCCGACCCTTTTACAAACGGGCAACTTTACGTCGCGCTTAGACGGGTAAGATATCCGAAAAATATTCACTTACTTGTTCCTACCGACCGGGTTATAGATGGCGTTCCTCACACAAGAAATATAGTGTATAAAGAACTATTATAAATAATATATTCTCGGTAATAAGCTTTCGACACTGTAAATATGTAATATAATAATGTTTAAGTTGTGTAATATTGAAATTGGCATGTTTAAATAAGTGATTGTAAATATTCAGATATTGTAAACAAATAAAAGGCATTACCGAGAATACATTGTCTCCTGGGATAGGTTCGTTAGGAGGCCATTGTAAATATGTACATAGCTCCCCCGACGTTCGTCGGATCCGGGCGTCCATCGAGTGGGTTTGGCGGTGAAGCTCCCAGTGAGCGCGAAGCCGCGAGTCTATAACATATAAAGCCCCAGAGGTCACTCACTGACTCACTCACTGACTGACATAAATTCTAACCCATAAGGAAGCCTCGGAGCGAAAAAACACAAGAGACCTTTTTTATTCCCCGTCCGAAGTAACTTGGGGAAAAATTATAAAACCAAAGCTTTGTGCAACCGGAAGCCCGAAAAAACGAATTTCGTCTGACCGATATTCATACCGGATATAAGGAAGCCTCGGAGCGAAAAAAACACAAGAGACCTTTTTTATTCCCCGTCCGAAGCAACTTGGGGAAATTCAAAGTGGTAGATTATTCGGGGAAATCGCGTATATAGTATGGGTAATAGAATTTCAAATGCGCGGTTTACCTCACGCGCATATTTGTTTTAGGGTTAAAGATGGTGGTCCAAAACAGAACACGGAAATAGACAGGATAATTAGGGCAGATATTCTGGGCGAAGAAGAGGCTGGCGGCAGACTAAGAAGTCTTGTCTTGCGGCACATGAAGCACGGACCTTGCGGGCCCCCATACAGAACAGATTTGCCGTGCTGGGATCGAGAACTGCAAAAATGCAATAAATTTTATCCAAAACCCCATACGGACACCACGTACACAGACGAAAGAGGATTCGTACACTACAAGCGGAACAGCGAAAACAAAACGACCGTACAATTTAAACATCAAATGATAGAGGTCGATGATAGGTGGATAGTGCCATACAATGCGGCGTTACTGCTGAAGTATGAATGCCACGCTAACCTGGAAATTGCGTCGGCCCGCAGAGTAGTAAAATATCTTTTCAAATACATTTCATCGTCAATCTTCAAATGGTTGCCATTTTCTAAGTTCTCGGCCGATTTCTTTGATTTTAGTCTCAAACGATAGGCCTGTTGACGCTCTGCATAGGATTTGCCGGTTTTCGGTTTGAAACTTTTGGTTCGAGTTTTATCGCGATTTTTATGTCGAGGCATTTCAAATTTTTGAGTTCAAATGTTGTTATTATTTTCTGTGAGTGCTTCTGGTACTCGAAATTGGTGTTATTGGAGAGATTTAGTTCTGAGAATCACAACGCACTTTGTATTTTCGCGATCGGACTTGTGTGCCGTAACTATAGAATTTCGTTACGGCAACTTACTAATATGGATACTCGCGACGCCATCTAGTAGCGATGCGTCGCGACTTGAGCTTCACTGCTCCGCTGTGAGGGGCCGGGCTGGTTGTTGCTTTATACACGTGTTGTGCTCTCTCTGACTTGTGCCTTCGAATCGGCGGGACGTAGCTCGCCCGGCTTCTGAAGAAAGTTTGAATTCTTTTTTTAAATACCGGGCGATTTATTTTTATTATGGCCGGCTGAGTAAAGAGGTGTGCTCTGGGGTGTCTGCGGCCCGTTCATCCGTTTCCCGAGCGTCAGACCAAGATTAAATGTGAGAAGATCAAGGAACTTGTATGGGGCTAATGCCAATCTCTACAGGTATGTCTGGAGAACAATGTTTCTCGGGTGCAGTGGAAGTGAATTTTTTGCAAAAGAAAATTTATTAACTTATTCCTATGTGTGCATGTGGCACTAATTGAGTTTCTCGTCAAGTGAGGTCCTGGCTAGTTATCTTAACACAAAAAAAAAACTTTTGCTTTAATTCTTGATGTTTTTTACTTTGCTTAATATCTGGTATACCCAGGCTATTTTAATGATTGCTAATTCATTTCTGAACTCAAGTTTTCTTTTCAAATTCGGTTGAACTGGACTGGCATCTTATATTTCTTTTAATCGTGAGGTCAGCTTCTTGTGCCGTTAGTGAAGTGATGGTATTACCTTCTATGCAAAGTTTTTTTTTAAGATATAAAAAAGAAAAAAAAAACAAAAAAAGTTTTAAAAACGAATTGTGTTAAGATACTACTGGTGATTTGGTATCTATTTAAACCTTGCAGTGGGAAGGCTCTTCCCAGCGCTACTAGAGTGAAGAATACCTGGTTCCTTTATTTTCTCGGAGATAGTCTCTCAATATTTATCTGTGTTCTCCATGTAACTATGTAACTGTTTTGTGCGAAAATTGTTTAGTGAATGTAAGTCAAAAGAAAATGATCAAGTCATATGTATTGTGTGCACTCCTTGGCATGACAGGTTGTGAATGGTCCATCACATTGGTTCAAACTATGTTATATCCCTACACGTGTTGGGATTTAGAATTTATTTTAATTCTCTTTGAATTTCAAATTAATGTTAAAATTTTTTTGTATATTTATATCTTCATAAATCTAATGGAACTTAATAATGTTGGCTCAGTTTAAAACATGTTGAATTGTTTAAATATTAATTAATTGTTGAGTGATGAGTATATATAAATAGTGTCATGGATCTAGTCATTCGTATACACACATGTGTATGTATAAAACATTTTACATTTTGAGAGACCTGGTTATTTAATATATTTTTTTAATAATGGTGTACACTATGAAATCAGAAAACCATTAAGCGATACAAGTTTAGAAAAAAAAAAAAATTGAGCACAAACGGTGAATTTCCTACTCAAGAACGTGATTGCCAAATTATATTTAACATTATACCTTTACTAATTATATTGTTGTTGTTCTTAATTTTTGTTTATTGAGATTTTAGATGGTGCATGTAGTTTGTGTTAATTAATTAAAATAGTACAACCAGAGGTGTCCTGTAAAAAAAAAAATAAAAGCTTATTGTTATATTAGAATGTATTAAATTTTTTAAAACCTCTCGATTTTTTTTATTTATTAATGTTAATAATAAATCAAACAGTATAAAATTATTAATAAATTATTGTTATTAGACGTATTAAATTTTGAGAACCTCTAGATTTATTTCTTTTTATTTATTAATGTTAATAATAATTTATTGCCAAAATATATCGAAATTATATTTTTGTAAAGATTTTAAAATTTACCGGAGAAGTTTTGTTGCATGATTATTGTTATTTCAAGTGAATACTTCTATATTCTGGGTACTATGAAGTACACGCATTGTACATAAAATTGTAATGCTTTTTGAAAAGGAATTAGAGAAACAATAAATTTGTTGTTGTTGAGTTTGGAAATTGAGGTCACCTCATTAATTCGATTGCCTAATGGTTCCCCAGCACGAGGCCTTTCTTCCACTAGGAGGCCTCCTCCTGGTTTTGAACAAGTGAGCCGGTCATCAAGGTAAGCTGTATAATTTACTTACACTTTTTTTAAGAAAGTTAAATTCTGAAGTAGGGTTAATGTGTTGTGATGACAATGATGAGCGGCTCACTTGTAGTTCCCGAGATATTTAAGTTTTAGTGGAGCAATTTAGAAATTTTCGGCGCAAAAACACCCTCACGCAGACAAAGCCTAGAGGCGACTGAAGTCAGTTGTCAAAATTCTCAGTACTATTGGTAGAAGGGGGCCGAGTGACTCGATCACCTGACACCCGGTTTTGCTGGGATTGGTTGAGCGGTTCGTGAGATAGTGGTATGCCGAAAGTACAATTGAAACATAACGGTCGATTTTCGCGAAACGTGCGAGTAAGACATTACATACCTATGGATTCCATGTCAAAAACAATAATATACAGATTGACTTTAATTGTGTCTACGTACTGTGACTGTGTTTGACAGTGAAGTGTACACGTTGAGCGAATCGTGCAGTATCAAGCAGTAGGCCGCGGTCTGAGCGGGGAAATTGGTTGATGACTCGAATTCCAATCTGACGTCGACAGGTGAAGACTTGAGCGATTCGTCCTGTCTGCTACAATCAAAGACGAATAGCGGTGCTTTCGTTATGACCTCAGTAGGTGTTACAAGTACGTTGGGTTGACTTCTGTGGTAGTACGATTTTTGAAATCGTGTATACATGTCGTACAGCAGAGCGTAACGTCCGTTATCTATATCCAGGTTCAGGTTATCGTATGGGTAGGATTTCTCGTTCAGAAAGAGTCTCGCGTTGGTCACCTTGCAGTGATCGAATTCACCTGCGTGTTTTTTCAGATTGTTCTTTCTGGCGGTCTGGAAGGTGAGTATCACGTACCGCGGTTTCTCCAGTTGTGTAGTTGTTTTCACCGTCCAAGTCTGTCTGTCGGTCGTCGGTAAAGCCGGGTACTCGTGCAGTTCCCAACTACGAAACGGTAAGAATAGCGGTAGGTCCTTGCGTATGATTTCCAACAATCGTATCCGTACTTCGTTGTTTACGTACACGAACGGAATCGTCCATTTTATATTTACCTGTATATCCGAGTCAATTCAATAAATCGTCTGTAATTTTTATTTTATCCTGTATGGTGCAGTTCCAGAAAAATCTATTTTTCGTATCGTTTTCAACGTCGATAACGAATTGCAAACTGACCTGATACACCGACAATTTACCTACATTACGTGAAATCAGATCTTCCGGCGCTCGACTTTGTACACGGAGTACGAGTTCCCTGTTATTGTGTGCTACCATGACGTTCGCACCAACCTGTTGGTCTAGCGCGCGCTATGTCGAGCCCTACAAGGTCATTCTGCCCAACAGGTTGGTGCGAACGTACGGCGGGAGGGGATAATAATAAGACGTTTCCCATCCAAGGTTACAGGTATTAAGAAAATAAATTACATGAAAATTGATTACATTTTTTTAATAAAAAAAAAATCACGTACATGCAATGTATACATAATTGTGCGTTGATAGGCGGAGGCGTGGCGGTGGTATGTTCGCCGTTCGCGGTTCACCGTCCGGCGGCGGCCTGACGGTGTCCTGGTCGCCGCCCGGACTGGTGGGGTCTGCGTCCACGTTGTTGGGTGGAAGATGATTGGTGTGGTCGGCCATGTTGGAAAAGTGGCGAGGTTGTCAAGTAGTGTAAGAGTGTGCTGGTTAAGCGTCGGTCACGTTGCCAACTCGTGCGTGTGTTATAGTGTACGGGTTTGGATATGTAAGGGGGTTTTCCGGACGTGCGGCCATGTTGCAAAAGCGTCGACGTTGTCGACTCGTGCGTGTGTGCTGGTTAAGCGTCGGCCACGTTGTCAACTCGTGCATATGTTATAGTGTACGGGTTTGGATATGTACGCCGCCGTGTATTGCATTGTTGCCAACTTGTGAACTGTGTTATTTTCCATGAGTGATGTGTGTTTTATATAAGTGAATTGGCGTTCAATAATGCAGTGCATATCATGTGTGTTTCTTACAACAATTGTACACGACACTACACTTTTTTACGTTCGTGCGATAGAAATTACATATCAATAAGAATATAGTATATGTTGACGGGTGGCGCTAACTGTGTTATTCGTACGTTCCCGACCATTAGGTTAGAGTTCGTATACTTCGGTATGACCTTCGCGTCCACGTATACTTTGGTCGCAGCGTCTCTCGCACGAATTGGATCTCTCAGAGACTGTATGGGATGGTCCCGCGCGTCAACGACAGGGCTGTTCTTCTTGTTCGGTACTGTCGTGAAACCGCAAGCACGTGTAGTCTACGTACTGCTTGTTGACAGCGTCCCCAAGATCGATGGGAGCGGCGACGATGACGAGCTTACAACCTTTCATGTCTATTCCTTGCCTCGAATCGTTGACCAGACAGTGGTCACGCACAAACCGCAGTGGAACGGCATGGTTACCATCGTGCGGTTCGTCCAAGTTGTGTATTTTTTCCCCCCGCTACATCGAAGTGTCCGTCCACGGTCATCGCGACACCGATATCCTCCCGCAGACTGCGTCGCGTCTCTCTTAGCGCTCTGACAGCGCTCTGGTATCTGCCGAACTTGTCAACGCTCATCTCGTGAATGAAGCGCGTCGACCGCTGTGCACGATATTTTATACGATGATGTTGGCTTCACGTAGTTCTTACACTATGGAAACGATTTCTTTCGTGTGTCCACCGTTTTGGGCGCGTTGTGACGCTATCAACAGTCGCAATATGTCCACTAGTTCGTTCGGATCATCCCAGTGCACGTAATCGATTTTGTCTTTTTTTCTCGAGAGCATCATATACGTTCTGTCGGTATTATTATGTCCGTGTCCTGTACATTTCGGTGGCAACAACCGTGATATTATCTGTTTATACTTTACACCTCTGTTTGTGTTTACCTGCGCGTTCACTAAATAATGATGCTTGTGCGCGTTGGTATCACGTAGTATATCTTTGTACGCATTCAGATCCACCTCGTTGTAAACGTTCTCTTTAGGGTGCCTCATGAACATGAGTTCGTATAGACCCGGTGTAACTTTGTAACGTTTACCGTTGATAAAGATTGAATCGTCTGTTTCGATTTCCAACGGTGAATCACCGATCATCGATTTTCCGCTTTCATGTCTTACACCGTACGTATAATCCATCAAACGATCGCGTTCAGCCGACACGATCATACGCATGTACTTATTCGCTAACGATTCACTGTCGTATTTGTCCTGAAAATATCTACGCGCTTCTCGCCTCCCTTCCGGTGTGTCTAACATTTTTTCGATGTTGAGACTAGGATCGTCCTCGTCGTCCTCATCCGATTTTTCACCAATCACAGAAGTTTTCAGGAAACGTGGTGTCAACTGCTGTTGCGGTGACGGACGGAGCGGTGTTCCTACATCGATATTACTACTACTTGAACCCATCAGATCCTCCTCCTCCTCCTCCTCCTCCTCGTCGCCACGTTTCATCTTTTTCGCACTCGTAGGCTTTTCATTTGTTGTTTTACGTTTTTTTTTCAACCAACGCTTGCGAAATAATTTGTAACGGTTCGAGAATCGGTTTGTAACTTTTGGTTAACGTTTCTTCCTCTTCACGGATCCCATGTTTTAACGCACGGTATTTCTTACGTATGTCATTGCTGATAGTGTCGATATCACGGGCTAGTTGTTTCTTCTTTTCGTCCATCTTGATAAACGGCAGTACACCGACTAACGTCGGTGACTTGAGACATCTGTATTTACCTGAACGATCGACGACTGTTTTAGTTAACGGTGAACAGCTGTTAAGTGGATTTATGCGAACAGTCTACAACTGTTATTCCAGGACATGTGTATTTACCCGAACGGTCGACGACTGTTTTAGTTAACAGTGAACAGTTGTTACGTGCATTTATGCGAATAGTCTACAACTGTTTTTCCAGGACATGTGTATTTACCCGAACGGTCGACGACTGGATCGTCCTCGTCGTCCTCGTCCGGTGTTTCACCTATCACAGAAGTTTTCAGGAAACGTGGTGTCAACTGCAGTTGCGGTGACGGACGGAGCGGTGTTCCTACATCGATATTACTACTACTTGAACCCATCAGATCCTCCTCCTCCTCCTCCTCCTCCTCGCCACGTTTTATCTTTTTCGCACTCGTAGGCTTTTCATTTGTTATTTTACGTTTTTTTTTCAACTAAACGCTTGCGAAATAGTTTGTAACGGTTCGAGAATCGGTTTGTAACTTTTGGTTAACGTTTCTTCCTCTTCACGGATCCCATGTTTTAACGCACGGTATTTCTTACGTATGTCATTGCTGATAGTGTCGATATCACGGGCTTGTTGTTTCTTCTTTTCGTCCATCTTGATAAACCGCAGTACACCGACTAACGTCGGTGACTCGAGACATCTGTATTTACCTGAACGATCGACGACTGTTTTAGTTAACGGTGAACAGCTGTTAAGTGGATTTATGCGAACAGTCTACAACTGTTTTTGCAGGACATGTGTATTTACCCGAACGGTCGACGACTGTTTTAATTAACAGTGAACAGCTGTTACGTGCATTTATGCGAACAGTCTACAGCTGTTTTTCCAGGACATGTGTATTTACCCGAACGGTCGACGACTGTTTTAGTTAACAGCGAACAACTGTTACGTGCATTTATGCAAACAGTCTACAGCTGTTGCTGCAGGACATGTGTATTTCCCGTACGGTCGACGACTGTTTTAGTTAACAGTGAACAGCTGTTACGTGCATTTATGCAAACAGTCTACAGCTGTTTTTGCAGGACATGTGTATTTACCCGAACGGTCGACGACTGTTTTAGTTAACAGTGAACAGCTCTTACGTGAATTTATGCGAACAGTCTACAACTGTTTTTTATGTTACCAAAACGCTCAAAGACTGGGTTAGTTAACAGTGAACAGCTGTTACGTGCATTTATGCGGACAGTCTACGAGAGTTTCATTATTTTTCTGAGACACTTATATTTACCTGAACGCTTGACGACTGTTTTAGTTAACGGTGAACAGTTGTTACGTGCGAACAGCCCACAACTGTTTTTTTATTTTCTAACCGTTAGGCGCGACTACTCCTTTCCCGTCCGGTGTACGTCGGCTTCACAGTACTCGATGTCAGTAAATTGATAATGTACGGTTTTCATTATCGGTACGCTGTCGCCAAGTACGGTCGACGATTGATATTACTAATGGACTGACACGAACAGTTTGCTTTACAGCATACAGACTGACGACGTGTACGCGGATATGAAAGAGGATCTCCACCTTTTCGACACGTCGGACTATCCCGCGGATCATCCTTGTCATTGCGACGACAACAAAAAAGTCGTGGTGAAGTTCAAGGATGAGACCAATGGGAAACCCATCAGGGAATTTGTCGGACTCAGAGCAAAATGTTACTCACTCCTGTTATCCGACTGCATCGACAAAAAAGTGGCGAAAGGTGTACCAAGGACAGCAATAAAAAAAATGTTACATCATCGATTATACAGCGAGTGTCTTTTCGTCAGTCGTACGGTTTTCACCTCTGCCGAGTGTATACGAACCGATCGTCATAAGCTGTACACGCAACGTGTAACAAAACGTTCCCTGTCACCTTATGATGATACGAGGTACGTACTGGACGACGGCGTAACTACACTCGCGTACGGACACTTCAGAACGCGTAAACGTGCGCTATCCGACGACGCTGCTGGCCTAACGCGAAGAGACAGAGGTACACGGACCAATAACTAACGGTAAGAATAAACTCGTATTTCATGTATAAAAAGTACTAAATTCAATAGAGCATCACTGAGTAGGGGCGGGAAGGTAGGCGACTAGACGGCAACAGTTAATTTGTGATACAGGATCTAATCGACTCCCGCTGAGACATTCACACGCTATGTACACGTCCAGTTACTTTTTTATTCACTTACATCAATATGCTGACTGCCCATATGTTACCGTTGCGTGTGAACGTTGTGAGGGTGCGGGGTCTTTTTCATATGTACATATATTTGTTTAACCTTGTGAAACAGGACGCAAGTCGTGGGTGATGTAATCAACGAGAGCTTTGCGAGGGAGGGGGAATATGCGTTTAATTTTAAACAAGATGTTGTCTGACCTCGCAGCGTTTGTGAGGGTGGGGGGACTCTGTCTGTAGCAGCTCTCGTCGAGCATATGCATATAAATATGTCTTTTGTTGTGTCCATTCAGTTTGTTTTACAACTTGCATGTAAGTACTTACGTTGATGTTCAGCATTACACACACACACACACACACACACACACACACACACTTCATTATGCTCTTTACCTAATTATTTTACAACTTTCATTACGTTTTACAGAATGAACAACAAAGTGAATAAACGTCTGTCAGAGGAGCAACGACGATTACGACGGTAAATACAATATTTTTTCTTTATTTAATGTGTACAAACAGAATATTCCATTCGACTGACTTACTGTTTTTTTTTATAGTTCGCAACGGTTACGTCGTGCTCTGCTGGGGAGCACATCTCCTCAACCCGGCTCGAGTCGGTAAGTCCGTTTTTATTAACAATCTCTTGTAGTAATGCTTTTACGTCTGTTTTTAAATTTGTACGTTTTTCCAGCGATTTCGATCATACCGACGACGATGACGACGACGACGTCGAAACCCTCAGCGGGTTCGTGGGAGATGAGGATGAATTGGGATGCAATATCGATTTCCTCGAAGCAGAAGATAATGATGATGATGATGATGAGGAGGAATATACACCCTCATCGTCATCGACGATTTCCATCTTCGAGGACAGTATGTAAGTCTTGTTCTTATGCGTACATGTTTTTCTTTTTGCACGTCTGTATACGTTTTTTATGTCTTTTTTTGTCCTCAGCGACATTCAGCCGTGCCCACGTCCTCTGCAGCCGCAGCCACAATCGCAGTTGATACGCCCTCTGCCGCAGCATCCTCATCCTCAAACGCAACCTCAGCCACAGCCTCAGCCGCAACAGCCGCAGCCTCAGCCTCAATCGCAGCCTCAGACTCAACCACAGCCTCAGCCACAACAGATGCACCTTCTGCCGCAGCAGCAACAACGAGATCCCCGTTTGAGACCCCCTCCAGAAGCCGCACCGGTCTTCTTTGACATTTTGGAAACCATAGAACCACGGATGCACGGTAAGCCAACCACGATGAGGCTCCTTCTGCGAAGGAACCTACCGACGTGGTGTTGGCACCGAGGAGAACTCTGTCCCGTCCAGGGTATAGTGCCCCATACCTCGTGTAGTATATGTATGGAGGATTACACTGACGGACAGAGGCTCCTCGGTTTGGCGTGTGGACACGCCTATCACTATCGTTGCATCCTGAGTTGGCTCCAGACGGTGGCGTTGGAGGGGGCCCCGCCTAGATGTCCGCATTGTCGTCTATACGCATTCGGCAAGACGACACGGATGTTATATGCGCGTATGCATATCTGAGGTATGTTATAGTGCTCATAAACGTTATTCTAATCCATCCTACTCGTATTAACCATACAGCACTAATATTGTTTCTATTTTTTCTGTTACAGATGGCTGTGCACAACAACAGCAACAATCTACTACAATTTTTTACATTGTATATATTTGATATGTATCGTTTTATCGTATATATTCCATTTTGTCTTGCAATGTATATATTTGTTCTATGTATATATATATTATTTGATAAGTACCTTTTTATTGTGTATATTTGTTTCCATTTTTTTTTGCAATGTATATATTTGTTGTATGTATATATAAATTATTGTATTTATTTTCTTACAATATACATGTAAATTTTTCATTGTTTTAGTGTTTATTTTCAGCTATTCTTTTCCCTGCATGATATGTGTTACACATATTTTTTCCATGCATAATGCGTGTTACAAAATTTTTACAAGTCAAGTGGTTTTCATTTATACACAATGGACCAAATCAAAGAGAGAAGGAGTTTCTTACGAGATATGCAGAAGACACTCCACTATTTTTTACTACGTCTGCCCGACAGATATTACATACCCATCAGATTTTTTTACTACGTCTACCCGACAGTTATTACATACCCATCAAAATAATATAAATGGTAATTATTTCCTATGCAGGATGTGTGTTAGACAATTTTTACAAGTGAAGTGGTTTTCACTTATGCAGTGCATACACACGGGGTGCATGTCATGTGAATTTCTTACAACAGATGCAGATGACACTACACCTTTCTTTTTCTACGTCCTGCGATAGAAATTACATATCAATCAGAATATTATATATGGTAATTCTTATCTTCCGTGCATGATGTATATATTTTCCATGCACGGACGTGTGATATACAATTTATACAAGTGAATTGGTTTTCAATTATGCGTCGAGGGAAAAATTTAATATTACCTCGACTACCGATGTTGTAAAAGCCCTTTCGTCGGTTTGAAAAAGAATATGTGTACACGTCCATATCTGAAGCAAGAATGTTAGTTTGTCATGCGTTTGGATTTTGTGGGAATCGTTGTATGATACCTGTTCGGAACAGGTACCATAGGAACAGGGTTGTATGTACGGAACAGTTGACACCGTTCGTCGAGAAGGACATAGCAAAACTGCAACGTCCGTTGTGTGGAATTATTTTCAATGTTTCATTGTCCAAACGTCCGTAGCGAGAACGTTTCAGATCGAAATACTGCCACCAGTACAACGGAGTGGACGACATGAAATCGTAAATAGTTACACCCACTCGAATCAATTTCAAGGATCTCAGTAGTTCTTCGAAAGCCCTGGCGGTATGATGAAATTGTGAGGTTTGGGACATACAATAAAAAACATTTTGGAATATAAAGACATGTATATTACAAATATAATAGATACAAAATAAAGCGAATACTACAATCTCGGGAGATTCATAAAAGATTGGAAACAGTGGTATGCTATTTTCGTCTACCCAATCTCTCATGAGTCTTCCATAATTCAACCCGCCAGCATGGTCAGCAACAAACCGTTGGTAAATATTGGATAAGTCCTCTTTTACTTCCGTTTCATCGTCTTGATATTGAGGCCACCGATCGGAGCGACGTTGTAAGAGCTGCCGGTTGTGTTCAACTTCTGTCGTTTGCTTTTCTATCCAATCCAACATGTAACGTCCAAAACTGTCCACTCCGTCTGGATACCCTTCTGTGGATGGTGGAGATGTAGCGAATTCTTCTTCCGATGTAGTGGATTGTTCTTCTGTCGGTGATAACCAATCACCGAGTGTTCCAACCTTTGGAATGGGGCGATTGTTAGATTCCACAGGCGACGAGCGATGAAGTAGGAAGAGCTTTTTGTTTCCCTCGGTTGAATGTTGTTCCACCCACTCCGACATATATGTACCGGAATTGTATCCTCCGCATTGATGTTCTGCATACCTTTCGTATACAGTATATCTATTGGGGGTGGAGATGGAGGTGTATTTTGGATTGGGCGATAACGACGACGAGGACGACGATCGACTGATACAGGAGTTTCTGCTATGGAAGCTTTGAAAAAACTCTCGTAATTTAGCCCGCCATAGTCCTTGACAAATTCTTGGAAGATATGGGAGATTTCTTCTACATCTTGAAGTTCCTCTCGCCATTCGATCATGTACTTGTAGAAGGTGTAGTCGTGGTCATGTAACACTGCATCGTTGTTAAAGGTCAAGTACGTTTCGGTTTATGCACGTCATAAACAAGTAAAAAATTATTTGAAAATCTATACTGGTGCTGCTGTGACGGAAGTGTTTATACCTACATCAGTCTAGTATATCTCAGTGTTTGGTCAGCACGCGTTGTGGACGAACGCATTCAGTTGTTAACTCTGTACGCGTACAGACGATGTGGTGACTTAAAGCACGCAGTACTGTACCCTGTAGAAATCTTTGTACATGATGTTTTGACACATACATTTATTGCAGTGATCCGTGACGAGCAGATAAGGTACAAAATAAACGTCCCGAAAAAATTCTTTACAAGCGTTTCACGTCATACAACGTGTCTGTTTCGCGAGACGGACGGATCGTCAGCGTTCCTAGTAACACCGAACACACTGTTTGTAACGAAAAAAAGATGATCGACGACAAGATAGCAGTCATACTTGACTTTCACTATTTCGTTAACGATAATGGAAACGAACTCGTTAAGGAACTAGCCAAATGGACATCACCGCATTTGCCAGCAGGCATTGGTTATTTGCACCTCCAGTAAACACGATCGTTTCGAATCACAAACACGTGAGGACAAACCGTTGGTTAACGGAGCATTATCATTTTTTTATTTTATATATATATTTTTTTTATCATGGGCACCATCGGTCAGACATTGAACTGCTTACACTCATTTAGTAGTAGTACTAGTAATAGTACTAGATATAGTACTACTAGTACTAGTATAATACTAACACATAGTACTACTAGTATTACCCAAACGGGTATGTATGTACATGAGTTTATGTCGGCTCTGAGAAGAGCCGTTTTTGCGTGCGTCGACTTCTACAACTGCTCGCGGACGAAATCACATGTAGGCATTGACGCCTTATGGACTTGGACGGGATCATCACCCACCATCCAATCCATAATTAGTACTTTACACATGCAACATCTCACAACATCACCGTCGCCTTCGTAAATAAACCCGGCTTTGGTCAGATCGAAATATCTCACGTTCGCATTCAGAAATTTACGAACGTAAAATTTAATATTACCTCGACGACGGATGTTGTATAAATACTTTCTTTGTGAAACATTTTATACTTTTATAAAGATTTGTTGAGCACATTCTTCTCCAATTGTCATAGTTATTCGAGTTGGTAAACACGTGTAAATATTCTGACGGTTTACCGTATAGAAAATTGGGAAAATTTATTGTTTCCTCTTTTATTAGTGTTTTTTAAATAGTCCATCCAATTTTGGTGTCTTTCATCAGTTGGAATTCTAAATTGTGTTAATAATTTTTTGTAGTGTATACTCAACTTTTGCTAAAGTGCTCACATTGACATCGGCAAATTTATATTTTTTACTAAGTAAGTTGTAAAAATTACAGAATTCTTTTTGTATTTTATAGTGTGATGTGCACAACTCGTAGGTCGTTCATTTTGAACATCTTTGTCCGTTACTCATGTTTAGAGCTTCACATTGTTTGTATTTTTCTTTCAGTAGAAACAGTCTAATGAAATTATTCCATTTTCTTATGAACGCTCTTTTGAATCGCTTACTCATTGGCACCCTAAAACATATTTATCAAAAATTGTATACAATTGTATTTTGTAATTGTCATTACTGTGTGCGTTTACATATTTGTCATAGTGCACTTGTTTATTTTAACTTGTAATTAGTTTTACTTAGACAACTGGTTTATCGTGGAGAAAAGGATAGAGTTTACATAGTAGACATTGTAGAGTAGGACCGAATGGACATCTTCATTTATCATGTATAATTTTCATTGCACATACACATAATTGTCATTAGCTGCGCTTACGATTACATATTTATATTAACTTGTACTTAGTTGTATTTCATTTAATTTCTTTTAATTATACATAATATATTTTAACTTATAATATAATGTGCTTACACATATTTCATTTGATTTAATTGTATTCAATTGTCAATGTGCTTATGTCTCAATAATTATACAAGGCTTACGTGGTGTACATTTTAGAGTAAGCCCGGACAGACATCTTCAAAATTAACAAATATATTTGTACATATAATACTTATCTTCTATGCACAAATGCGTGATATTCAATTTTTACAAGTGAATTGATTTTCAATTTTGCACCGAAGGAACGAGTTTTGCATCGTGAGTTTCGCAGTGATGATGTGCACATTTTTTATTTTTATAATATATACTTACCACAAAGGCACACACATTCGAATTTACAGTTCACAAGTTGGCAACAATGCAATACACCTCACTCAGTCTCTTCACATCGACGATATCCGGACGACGGCGGCGTAGATATCTAAACCCATACACTATAACACATGCACGAGTTGACAACGTGGCCGACGCTAAACCAGCACACATGCACAAGTTGGCAACGTCGACACTTTTCCAACATGGCCACCGTTCCGGAAAACGCTGTATATATCCAAACCCGTACACTATAACACATGCACGAGTTGGAAACGTGGCTGACCCTTAACCAGCACACTCTTACAAAACCCGACAACCTCGCAACTTTTCCAACATGGCCGACCACACCAATCATCTCCCACCCGACTACATGGCCGACGCCGACAACATGGACGACGACCCCACCACTCCTGGCGACGATCAAGCCACGAGGATGATCAACGACGAGATAGCAGTCATACTTGACTTTCACTGTTTCGTTGACGACGATGGAAACGAACTCATCAAGGAACTAGCCATTATGGATATCACCACATTTGCCAGCAGGCATTGGATATTTGCACCTCCAGTAAACACGATCGTTTCGAATCACAAACACATGAGGACAAACCGTTGGTTAACGGAGCATTATCATAGAGTGGACGGACGGGGACACAACGTACGAACATCTTGTGTCGATATTAATAAAGTACACGTTTCCTTTTAACTATGTGTTCGTAAAAGGATTACAGAAAAAAAAAGATTTCTGGAGAAGCGTGTTGTACATTTCAATATTATAAATTTAGAAGATTTTAGTTGTCCTAAACTTGAACAATTACGTTCAATACACGGAACAGCCTGTCTCGTGCACCGCTTGTTTCCGGAAATATGTACAAATCAAAGAGTACACGCTTTACGCGAGTGGGTTATATCGGAATTTAGACTAATCAATAGGTTTCTGGTCTAAAATCAATTGCCTTTCTGTCGATTACATCATCCTGTCTACATGCATAAAAAAATTAGCACCATCGACTTGTTCCCACACGCTCGAGTGTAGTCGATGACATCACCCTGTCTAAAAAAAAAAAACCGAGTCGTCTCCCCCCACCTACCCGCTGAACATAGCGTGGGAAAGCAGCTTGTATCCTGTTTACACGGTTAAAAGTAACCGCTTACTGTACGTTGAGTGGATCCCACTCTCCGGCTTCCCCCTCCTCAACTACCTCCCTATTTATACCGCTACGAACTAGTGTTATTCATTCAGACCTTGACAGACGCGCAAGCGAAATTCTTCATTGTAAAATGGCATCATTCGTTGCAAAGTTTGCTACCATTAGTGCGAATGAATATAAAAAATTTAAGGAATTAATAATTGGTGTTAAATATCCGATAGATGAATTACAAAATATAGACGCGAAGTACGGGAAGGCCGTACTCGCCACTATCCAGGACTACAGGGACCCAAAATTAAAATATCGCGTATATCTACCTAAGAGATACGCAAGCGTTTTCGATGATGAAGAATTAAAAAATTTAGCACCATATTCACTTCAATTGGTTTATCGTGGAGAAAAAGATAGGGCTTACGTGGTAGACACTTTAGAGTAATACCGAATGGACACCTTTATTTATCATGTATAATTGTCATTGCACACACACACACACACACACACAATTGTCATTGCCTGTAAGTACGATTACATATGTATTTCATTTCATTTAATTTTACACAATTGTCATTGTGCTTATGTTTATTTTATTGTGTAATTGTCACAGTAATTGTCACTACTGTGTGCGTTTACATAATATTTATTTTCCTTATACATATTTCATTTTGATTTAATTGTACACATTTGTCATAGTGCACTTGTTTATTTTAACTTGTACTTAGTTTACTTCTAATAAGTCTACTAAGTCCTTCTAATATATTTTGTCTGTACTTTAACATATATTTTTTGTTTGTTTAAATTATATATATAAATTTTCCTTTTAATTGTTTATTTTCAACTATCCTTTTTCCATGCATGATGCGTCCTGCATAATTTTTACAAGTGAAGTGTCAATCAGAATATTATATATATAGCAATACTGTACTTATCTTCTATGCACAAATGTGTGATATTCAATTTTTACAAGTGAAATGATTTTTAATTATGCACCGAAGGACCGAGTCATCGAGAGTTTCGCAGTGATGATGTGCACATTTTTTATTTTTACAATATATACTTATCACAAACACAAGCATTCGAATTTACACAGTTCACATGTTGACAACAATGCAATACACGTCACTCAGTCTCTTCGCATCGACGATATCTGGACGGTGGAGGCGTACATATCTAAACCAGTACACTATAACACATGCACGAGTTGACAACATGGACGACGCTAAACCAGCACACATGCACAAGTTGGCAACGTCGCGCTTTTATCTTCTATGCACAAATGTGTGATATTCAATTTTTACAAGTGAATTGATTTTTAACTGCAACGATATTCGTACGGCGGCGGCGGCGTACATATACAAACCCGTACACTATAACACACACGCACGAGTTGACAACGTCGTGCACACCGACGATAAAACAGGACAAGTTGGCAACGCCGACGACGCTTTTCCAACATGGCCGCACTTCCGGAAAAACCCCTTACATATACATACCCATACACTATAACACATGCACGAGTCGGCAACGTGGCCGAACCTTAACCAGCACACTCCTTACACAACCCGACAACCTCGACACTTTTCCAACATGGCCGACCCGCCGCCGACAACATGGACGACGACTCCACCACTCCTGGCGACGATCAAGCCACAACCAGGCCGCCGCCGGACGGCGAACGGCGAACGGCGAACAGCGAACGGTGAACGGACAGGACACGCCTATACCAATCAACGCACACATAACCCCCTCTGCCGCCGACGACGACAACATGGCCGAAAGCCGACAACATGGCTGACGTACGAAGCACGACTTCGATACCCCCAACAACATCACGTGGCACACCACCACTAACCCCCCATCTCGGGATTGGGCGGCACTATGCACCGGATGTTTACCCCCACCACCACAATTTTTGAATTTCCCGCCATATGACGTCACTTCCGCGTTATAACTCATTCTTACCCTACTGCTATCACCACCCTAAAGGACTCTCTTTTATGAAAATATTAGGTCGGACATACAATTTGGTGTATGATTTAAATTGCGGAGGCCGGAATAATAGTTTTCTTTATATAGACGACGGTAATGCGCGGATCGCTGAGGGCCAACAGAAGCAACTGGAACCGGAAATAATACGCGAAATCCAACAATTTTTTGGATCCCGAAACTCATACTTTTCCCTTTACAAGAAATTACATGAGGAACCTTTAGAAAATGCCCGCCTTGAATTCGAAACCACCTCGCGACGAACACACGGACCGGTTTTAGGTGACAGGCCGCTTTCCACTGAAGTCTCGGCAGTCCTCAGTTGCAACGAATCAGAACCACCGTAGGGAAAATTCTGCGTTTGGAAAAAGGGATCAACAGAGCCGAGAATTATACACGCCAACAATTTTTTGGTCGAACCTTTCCAATACCCTCTTCTGTATCCCAAGGCCAACCGGGTTGGCACTTGGGTAGGTCAGATAACAAGGGACAAAAATTGTCCCTCTTGAAGTATACTCGGTGTTTACTTCTTTCGGAAGATAGGTTTTCAAGGGTCGGCCCTCTTTCGGAAACTTGGCTAATCGACATGTATGCGCGGATCGAAGGACAGCGATTGTTCTTTTTTCAGAACGAGCAGAAGAAAGCACAAAAACCAGGAGGACTTCGAACTGGCCCAATGGATGAGGTGCAAGCAGCGGTTGAGAAAGAGATATTACGTGACGAAACGGTGCAAGGAGAAGGAAAAAGAGTCGCTGGAAGAATATATCTTCCTCAAACGTTTACCGGTGGCCCGAGATATATGAAAATTTGTTACATGGACGCGATGGCCCTCGTATCCCGATTAGGCGGCCCCACGTATTTCCTAACTTTCACAGCTTACGGGGGCTGGGAAGAAATTAAAAAATCCAAATACCCCGGCAGTAGACATGAGCCCCACTTATGTAACCGGGTTTTCGAACTTAAAAGGCGAGAATTAATGCGCGATATTCAAAGTGGTAGATTATTCGGGGAAATCGCGTATATAGTATGGGTAATAGAATTTCAAATGCGCGGTTTACCTCATGCGCATATTTGTTTTAGGGTTAAAGATGGTGGTCCAAAACAGAACACGGAAATATACAGAATAATTAGGGCAGATATTCCGGGCGAAGAAGAGGCTGGCGGCAGACTAAGAAGTCTTGTCTTGCGGCACATGAAGCACGGACCTTGCGGGCCCCCATACAGAACAGATTTGCCATGCTGGGATCGAGAACTGCAAAAATGCAATAAATTTTATCCAAAACCCCATACGGACACCACGTACACAGACGAAAGAGGATTCGTACACTATAAGCGGAACAGCGAAAACAAAACGACCGTACAATTTAAACATCAAATGATAGAGGTCGATGATAGGTGGATCGTGCCATACAATGCGGCGTTACTGCTGAAGTATGAATGCCACGCTAACCTGGAAATTGCGTCGGCCCGCAGAGTAGTAAAGTATCTTTTCAAATACATTTCGAAGGGTTCTCCGCTTCGGCGCATGACAGTAGTTCGGGAAGATGAAGAAGTCGACGAAGTTGAAGAATACGTAACAAAACGGTACATAGGAGCTTCAGATGCTGCTTGGAGGGTTCTGGAATTCGATCTAACAGGCCGTAAACCAACAGTTATAAATTTGCCGGTTCACCTAAAAGGAAAACACAACGTCGTTTTCGTCTCGGTAACGAACAGGAAGCGTGTGAAAAACCAACGTCCCTTTTAATTTTATACTTCGGTCGCCTTGATACTCCGGAAATGAATGACCTCACGTATTTAGATTTTTACGAGCAGTACAGAATTCACCCGAGCAGTCCAAAATCCTCTCTTAATGCGGTTCGGCATTCGGACGGGAAACACTTCATAACGCGAAGACAGAGGGGTGATTGTGTCGCGAGACTCTTTTTTTCGCTCCCACCAGAGGTGAGCAGTATTATCTGAGAATGCTGCTATGCAGGTATCCATGCCGTGGGTATGAGGACTTGTACGCTCTCGGAGCCCCTGGTTGCAAAACGTTCCAGCAGGCGGCTAGGGAATAGGGACTCGCGGATGATAAATAAGAATACTTTGACGCTCTTGAAGAGGCTGCATGCTTCATGAAAGCCGACAGATTGAGGCAATTTTTTGTTATGCTCTCGGCGATAGGATCTCCGGTGCCGGAAATGTGGGAGAAATATAAAGCAAATTTATGCGAGGATTTTTTGGAACATTTTCACGAAGATGAGGAAAGAGCGTATAAGTTAGGTCTTATTCACATAGATAGGTGTCTGCGCCAACATGGATCTTCGCTTCTAGAGGCCGGTCTTCCCGTAGTGGAAGATGATTCCACGGAATTAGATCGCGAAAAACTTCAATACAGCGTCTCAGTTCAGAATGTTTTTGTCGAGGAATGGGAATCGCGGCTTTCTTCTGATCAATCTAGGGTTTTTGATTACTTTAGGTTGCTCATGCGCGGCGAACAAAATGAAAAAGTTTTCTTCTTAGACGGTCCTGGCGGTTCGGGAAAACGCTCCTTCTTAAAATTATTTCAGCTTTCGCGCGGTCTCAAGGTAAAGTCGTCTTATGCGTAGCCAGTTCCGGCATCGCCGCTCAAAATCTCACCGGAGGTACGACTGCACATAGCCTTTTCAGATTACCCCTATATATACGCGACGACGGTTTCTGGTCGATAACCAACGGGACAGAGAGAGCTGAACTCATCCGAGAGGCGACTTTACTGATTTTCGATGAAGCGGCTATGGCGCATAAAAAACTAATCGAAATGTTGGACCGGTCTCTCAGAGACCTGGTGCAAAAGATGAGTTGTTTGGCGGTAAAATAATAATTTTCTCGGGACATTTCAGGCAAATTCCTCCGCTAGTAGAAAACGCTAAGACAAATGCCGATATCGTTCGTGGGTAAGTTCGCGGATCTTATATCTGGAAAAAAGTTAAGTCGTTCACGCTTACAACGGCCCATAGGTTAACGGGGGAAGGATATTATGAAGAATTTTTAATGAAGATAGGTTTCGACTCCACCGAAAAACGCGAGCTCGGCGAAGGGCGTAATTTGGAAAATCTCGTGGCACTACCACAGCTATCCTTCGTGACTAAGCTTCGCGAATTGATCGACTTTGTTTTCACCAAAGAAATTTTACAGAAGCCTGATGAATGTGCAAAAAGGGTTGTAATATGCACTCTGAATAATAATGTCAAAGAAATTAACGGTATAGTATTACAGGCGCTCGACGGGGAAATTCAAAATTTATATAGTTTCGACAGTGTAGCCGAGGAGGACGGAGTGGCAATAGGTGTTGATGAGTCCCTATTACATCAGGCTCAAGGGAAAGGAATTCCAGGCTTCAGGTAGGATCGGTTTGCATGGTGACGCGAAATTTAAATTTTGATCTCGGCTTAGTCAACGGCATAAAAGTAATTATCGTCGCAATTACTCGTCGACTTATCACATGCCGAAGAACAGGCTCTGACGAGCTTTTTGGCATCCCAAGAATAACTTTTAAATTTCCGATCTTCCCAAATAGTCCCATCGAAATGTACAGGCGGCAGTTTCCCTTCCAATATTGTTACGCGATAACGATCCACAAAAGTCAAGGGCAAACCATAGATTTCGTGGGATTAGATTTACGGTCCGACCCTTTTACCCACGGGCAACTTTACGTCGCGCTTAGCCTGGTAAGATCTCCGAAAAATATTCACTTACTTGTTCCTCCCGACCGGGTTATAGATGGCGTTCCTCACACAAGAAACATAGTGTATAAAGAACTATTATAAATAATGTATTCTCGGTAATAAGCTTTCCGCCCTGTAAATATGTAATATAATAATGTTTAAGTTGTGTAATATTGAAGTTTGCATGTTAAAATAAGTGATTGTAAATATTCAGATATTGTAAATAAATAAAAGGCATTACCGAGAATACATTGTCTCCTGGGATAGGTTCGTTCGGAGGCCGTTGTAAATATGTACATAGCTCCCCCGACGTTCGTTAGTCTACCGAGGGGGTCTGGGGGCGAAGCCCCCAGGGAGCGGCGAAGCCGCGCGTCGTTACTATAATAGTTGTACTTAGTTAAGTAACTGACACGTCGTGGACAACGAAATCCAATAATATAACAAAGGTAAACTATTAAACAATAACAAAATTATTTAATGAAATAATGTTAACGGTGCAAATAAAGATCAAAATGTTTTGAACATTCTTATTGGCTAAAATAAATTACATTTGTTTTTTGCGTGACATGAAAAGAGTTTTCAGATTGAGGCTCATGAAAAGAGTTTTCAGAGTCAGTGCATTTAATCAGCACATATATTTATTTCAGAAAATTATGTTTGAGTGAGGGTGAAACAAAACCGTTTGGAAGGTGCTTATTTAAAAAATGTTGTGTGCTGACTGCAAGTGCTTATGTTGATTGAAATAAATTTAAATTTGTTAAAGTACGAAGAACTTGTCAACTAGATTTAAAAGTAAATGTAATTTTTGATTTCCTTTTATAGTTAAAATTTAATTAAAGTAATAAAATACAAAATGAACTCTAAGTCACTGGATACTATAATTATCAACACATGTATTTTCTTAAGTGACCTTTCACCCATTGTGAATTTGCCTTGCTGTTATATGTTAATACAGTTTGTTCTTAAACTTGTATTTACACCTGTAACTTTAAACACAGATAATAAACTTTTCTAACTTTTTTAAATGTAACAAATAGAATAATTTGAGGCAATATTGAAAATCTTGAATTTGCATTTGCTTTTTTGTTTCAGGAGGCTTATGGTGGAGGAAAACCAAACAAATTTTAGAGAAAAAGTTAAATACTCAACATTAAAAATATTATTGTCAACATACATTATTATTTATTATTTTGATTCCCGAGTTATATTTCATTTTCAGCTACTCATTTATTCTCTCAATTCATCTTGTATTTTAAAAGTATTTGGAATTCTTCATTACTATGAAGTTTAACAAATGTAGGCGTATGGCCTACACGTAGACATAATTATTGGTATGTATATGACTGTTTCCTCTTTATTCTGAAATACGCAACAGAAGGACAGGTGTAAGCAAAACAGAATTTTATTTTGTGTGAGAAAAATAACCCCCGTCAGTGTTTCCATTCCAGGATTAGTCATATCTGCCTCTCCACCTTCGCTTTCATACCCTCAGACTTCCCAAATGCTCAAGAAAACTTGCCTAACCAACTAGAAAAATCCCTGACTTCTGACACGTTTCGCTCAAATATGAATCAACAAAAAATATAAAAACTGTGAAATTACATGGCTAGATAAAGAACTGGACCCTGACGACAAGGACAAGGACAAGGACTGGACAAGGACTTCGATGACTTATTTATTTATTTTTATCTCAGATATTGTGAAAGGAGATATAATGTTTTAACTCCAGGAACTTTAAGAAGTCATTATACTGCAAGTTAACTTTTCAATAGAAACTAATATGGGGCAACACCGATTTTTCAATCACTACCACAACAATCAATTAAATTCTTTTCTTAGCATTATAGCGCCCCTAGCGGCAAAGTAATGAATTTCTGAAAGGGTACCTATAAATTCCTAAAATTAAGAAAATGTATTTCCTGCAGACAAATTCCTAAAGCATTTAATGTACGAGAAATATCCAGAAAGTAATTTCTGATGCGTTATTAAAACGCGCAAAGAATATATTTATAAAACGTATGTAATGCTATTTGATGCACACATCCTAACCAACTTTCCTACAGTTTCCGTCACTGCTGAAGCACTTGTCATAGCGTTGCATAGCGCTGAAGCACTCACCGGAAGTTGTCTACCTCCATCGGAGAAATTACCACATATTAACAGCATGTTTGACACTGTCGTTGTTATGTCACCACAGGCCACCAAGGAAGTTTTTCAGATGCTTTAAAAGGTGGCATTCACTTGGTACGAGGTCTGGGTTGTATGGCGGATGACCAAATTGTTCCCAACCGAATCTTTTGAGATGTTACATAGCAGTGGCAGTGGCTGGGCGGGCATTGTGATGAATCAACACAATCCTCCGGGTAAAGCATCCCACGTCGCTTATTCTGGATCGCACGACGCAATTTCTTAAATTTCAATAGACGTCCCAGATGATTGTCGATGCTTGAGGCAAGAAGTGTATAAGAAAAACTTATTTTCTGTCTCAAAAGTCTGTGCACGTGATTTTCCGAGAGCAAGACGTAGATTTGAATTTTTTTCTTTGGAGGCGACGAATGCACCTCCATGCCATGGATTATTATTTAGATTCAGAAGTCGCGTGTAATACCCATGCCTCGTCTCCGGTGACTATATGGGTCAGAAAGTCGTTCCCTTGCTGTCTGAACCATGTTAGAAAAGCCAGTGCATTGTCCCTCCGTTTCATTTGGTACCATTCCATAAGCATTTTTCGAAAACACCGTGGACTTAAAAAGAAGTAAACATGGAAATTTCTGGAAAATGAGGGGATAGCGACATCGCGTGTACTCCTGTGATCTTCTCTTCAACGGGATGCATCCTATTGTTATTTACTAAGACGGTCGCCCGCTCCTATCATCGTCATTAATATTTTTGCGTCCTTCATTAAAAAGCCATATCCATCTCCGTACCATCGAATCATTCATTGCTTCTTCTCCATAAACATTATAAATTTGACGGTGAATTTCGGCTGGTTTAATGCCTTTCATATTCAAGAAACGAATCAACACACCTACTTTCATACACGGCAGGCGTCTTGATTTTATTCGACATTTTGAACACCCCTAATGAAGATTTATTAGTGCATAGTTGTTTACAAAGGATGTTATTGCCTTGCCAATGAATCCAAACACTCACTGCACATGCGCAACATGTCAGTATTGATACCGTGGCAATATTAAAAACTGAATTTACGTTCTGGATACCTAAAGTTGATGCCTTTGTAGACTTTGGTGATTATACACCTACGGACATGAAAAATTCTCTGGCAAACCTTTCCCTGGTATTCATGTTTGTGCCTCTGTTATTCAACTGGGTACAGCCTGTAGCAGTGTACGTAAGCAGGATATGCAACCCCGGGTGATATTCTGGCAAAAATTTTGATACAGGTTATCTTGCAGTTAGAGCAGCGAGGTGTAAGAACAATTGGATTTACATCAGATGGCCAAGCAGTCAATATAATAAAAAGGTGTGGGCAAACTTAGGAATCTGTGAGAAAAGAGGTATGAGTAAATGTAGTATTCCGAATCCGGCGGACGAAGACAGGAGGATTTGGGCATTCTCAGATGTTGTCCGTATAATAAAATGTGTGAGAAACTTTTACAATGACAGTATTGTATAACAACGACATTGTTAGCTACGAATTCTTTAGACTAGTTTACAAACTGGACGCTACTGCTGAAAACACAGGACTTAGGACATGCCCTAAAGTGATAGCAGCCCATCTCGATCCTACATCATTCCAACGTATGAATGCAAGGTTGGCGTTCCAGTTATTTAGTAACAGCATAGCCAATGCAATTAAATTTTATCGTGACACGAACTGTGAAGGGTTTGTAGGTAGTGAGAAAACAGAAAGCTTCAGCAGAGACATGAATGACCTTGTCGATGCATTAAATTCATCAATTCCTACAAAGGGACTTTACAATGGATCATCGTCTCATCATATATTATTGAAATTTCTACAAATTCTTAATTCATAAAGCAACACTTTCGCCTCACAGAGAACTCTAGAATCACTCAGGGTTACTCTAAAAAGTTCTCTGGAAGCATCCGAAAATTTGTGGAGCAAGAAATTTAAATATGTAGGCTACTTACTGAAAAATTCAATCAGGATACTCTAGAACACCATTTCGGGATTCTTCGCTCTTTGTCATGCTATGACCATCCATCTACAGTTGACTTTCTGCATCTTCATATGTTGCAGTCTGTGTATGTCCCACTTAAACTTACGTTGGCAAAGGGAACAAACTGTGGACCGAAAAGTGAATCTCCACTCACTTCTTTTGTAAATAAAATCCATGAAATGTGTAAGGAGGTAGAAAATGAAAACAAAGGCCTCAAGAAATCAATGGAGGTGCTCATCAAGGAGTTGTCCATGTTATTGTCGATGGACTTTCTACACGTACACACAAAAGGCCGAAAACTAGACACTCTAGAACAATTGAAAATATACAAACACACAAAAACACATAAAAAACGACATCCTGAACGAACAGACACAATTCAAATCACACGCATTATTCGAACATATCACACACACACACACACACAACATCGATCTTTCAAAAGTCGATACCGTCGCCAAGAACAAGACGGACAGTGCTCCCAGCGGCAGTCTCTGAAGAAGCTTTTTAAAAGCGATAACTGTTTCAGGTTCTAAGGTAAAACTTTTACGTTTTTACCCGTAAAAAACTTTGTGTTCCGAGTCGGTAGTGAATTAATTATATTTAGTTAAGTAACGGACACGTCATGGACAACAAAATCCAAGAATATTTAATTCTGTTATAAGAAGTAGTCTTTTCTCTTACGGAAGTGGATTATATTATATTGTAGACTTTTATAGTGTAGATGACTGTTATTCAGTAAATCAGCGTAATAATCAACTTGTTTAAGAAATATGAATTTAACTTCCACTTTGTAGTGTTCATTTAAATATTCGGTATATAACTCACGTGCCTAAATGACAGAGAGAATGATGCCAGAAAAGTAAAACTGATTGCAGTGATGTGCGGTTGGTGGGTGGTATTTTAGTTACGATTTTCAATTTGCATCTAATGAAACATAACTAAGAAACTAATTTGTTAGACCTATTGATGTAATTTTCATATAACTTTAAAAACAGTTGTTTTAATGAGTAGTTTTGTTTACTCTTGTGTTATAGAGATAGTGTAAAATGGGTTACAGAATTTGGTGAGTCCTGCTTTAAATTTGAGCACTTTGTTTTGGAGAACAAACGCGTTAAGGATATTGTAAACAATATAAAATGTAAAGTTTAGAATTTAATTTTTTTCAAACGTATTAAATATTTGACTGCACTGTTTTTTCAGTCATTAGATGTCTCGTTATTATTGTCAAGAACAAACAGCAAAATTTTATAATGACAACATACAAAAATTTGTTTGTAGACATAACCTTAATATTTTAAAATTAGCGTGTTTTAGTTGAGGGTTTTTTAATGAAATTTTAGTAGTTCTCAATATTTTTTTAAAACCTAAAAGTACAGTATGTAAACAGTGCGTTTAAGATATATGTGATAGTCATTTCGTGTACAAATTATATATTTGTTTAACGGGTAAAATTTTAAAAAATAATTCAAGCTTTTTGTTAATACATTTGTTGTTTATTTTCCTGTTTATGTTTATTAAATGATTATAAATGAATTATTATTGGTATACCTTATTATTATATGTACTATTATATGTTGTTATACATTTTTACTTTAGCATATACAGTATAATCTCCTGTAACGAACAGCATCGGGAAAGAGAAAATCGTTTGCTATTCAAAAGGGCGTGCTTTTCCTAAAAATTGACATATGAAGTTGTTAAACAATAAATGTGTACAGTATTATATTGTTATTATCAGTAGCGAAGTGTGAGGAAACAATTTTGGTAGACATAAAAATACCAACCAAAATCAACCTCATACCTAGATGTTGGCTTTCTTAATGAGCCAGTAAAACGATAGTGAATAGAGTTAATGCTATCTGTATCAGATAACAGCAAAGTGACTGCCCGAAACATACACATTTCATTATATATTTGCGACTAAATATCAAGAAAAAATATATTTTCATTGGTATTGTCTATGAATACTAATTAGAAAACATTGGTAGAAAAATATAAATTTTACTCACATTTTAAATTGATGAGAAGTCTGGATTACTGCAGACGTTACACAAACTTTTCATATGATTTTATAAAGAAGTTCCACACGCCATGTCTTGAAGTTTACAAAAATATCCATCACTTTTTCCTTGAAAGTTGGGTCATTAATGCTCATAAATGTCAATTCATTTCCAATGGACACAGTAGCCATTTATGATAATCGTTTATTTTTCATAGCACTACAAAGGTAAGTTTTGATTCTCTTCAGTGTATTCATTGAACACTCAGTCGAGGCTGATATAACTGGAATACTTAGTACTAATTTCAGTAACTTCAATGTTTGTTCGTACAGTTTATCGAGTTGATTCTACACAATATATTCTAGTATTTTAACACAGGAAAGCATTTTATCATCACTGCTGTAGATGTTTAACAATTCATTGTGCAGTGTCACCCAGTCAATCAATTTTGGAACAAACACGTCATCCTCCGAAATTCAACAGATTTTTTCTATTTTAAAAGTTTCACAAAAAATATATTTTCAAATTCGCTGAATCCGGCGTCTATTTGCACTGTTACAGAATCAAGAATTTCATATGCAACACATTTACAGATTTCATACACTCAATTTACAGATTCCTGCAGTATATTATTGGGGGGTCAGCTCTCATACGCCTACATTCGTCCATATAGTTTTGCATCACTTCACTTGAACACATTGCTGTAATATTTTATTTCACTGTACCAGTTTCATTAATGTATATTTTTACATCACTGCTAATTTTTTGCTCTGAAACATTAAGCAGATGTTGATTAAATACGAAAATTCCATTATATACACACTAGTAAAACATAAAAGATGCCAACTTTAATTATTTAGGGGACCAAAACTAATTATTTAATTATTTGCAGCACTCACAAACTGAGGATCCCAGTTATCATTCAGTAATGTGAGAAACCGCATGATATATTTCTTTGTAATGTTCTTTGTCCATTGAAACCACCAGTGAATGGTAATTCCAATGGGTTGTCGTTGGGTGAGGAAGCTTACACCCTTGTTCGGAGTAAATCAGAACTATCAGCAGATTTACTGAAGAAACTATGAAATTCAGTTAAATTACAATTAAACAATTCAACTTCTTTAATATTTTTTTCACTGTACATTAAACCTAATTTAAGTTGGCGAGAATAGCAAAACACAAATATTGCCTGTGAACACTGTTGATGAACAAGGGTTTGTTTGGATTACTAATTTATTTTCAATGTTAGATTCTTTTAAAACTGTTATAATACTTTTATAAGCCAACCCTTCTGGAGTTTTGTTGGAAAAACATAAAAAAAGCTAAAAAGCACTCCTTAATTAATGAACATATCGCACAATTATACTCAGTTATGGTTTACAAGTAGGCTATGTCAGTTGTTTCATCAGCTTGAACAGAAACAAAATCAGCCTGGTTTATTTTATCGGAAATTGTTTCATTAATACCGATGGAAATGGATTCAATTAAATCATTCTGAATTTCAGAATATATGCCTTCAAATACAGCGAGGGTTCCTATATGTTCCTTCTTGAAAGACTCTTCCATTACCAGTAAATTTTAAATTTCCAAATAACTGCTCTTATTAAGAAACTGCTTATTCTTTATATGGCCAATTTTCCTATGGCTTCCTAAGTAACAAACAACGTCTATGAAACAGCCTACTATCCTTCGATTTTGTGCACATTTTCATTGTAATGTACTGCTTGAATTTTAGATGATTCAGATAAACAATGTTCAATTCTATTCTGCCTTAGCACGTGAAATATCTTAGAACTTGTTAAATGAGTTTTGCTACCATCATGTTTAGCAGCTTTGGCTTAAAAATTGTTATAGTGCCTACTCCAACTCTGTTATAAAGTTGGTGTTCAAACTTTGAACTTGTAAACTCTGTAATCTAAATACCGCATTGCGCCACGTGCAGATGACGTCACGTTTTTATCTACTAACTACAGCCGGTCGCCAGCTGGGCTGACTGTAGCGAAATTTACGTTAGTTACACTCAAGACTCCGAGCTGATCACTCGTAATATTTCCAGCCGCTGCTACTGGGTTTCATTATTTAAATCATTTAGTATGTGCAACATGCACTGATTCTACTTGGGCGATTCCTGCCTTATTAATAACGATTATGTCTTTCGACTTTTATTTCTAATTCAATTAGCGGGCATCATGCCGCGTTAAGTTCTGCACGTGTCAGCAATCGCATCATCAAAATTTCAATAAACTATCATTATATGAAAAACATACAGTCCACGTTAAACTTCTTTCTAACCAGCCATTTCCAATTAGCGTTTCTAGGAATAACTCAAGAGCATTCAAGAGCTTCCAGACGCAACATTTTCTGGTCCTCACGGGACGGATTTTACATTTTTGGTCCACAGCGACCGCATTTCTTGGTCCACAAGCGACCGCATTTTGTCCACAAGCGACAACATTTTTTGGTCCAACGCGACCTCATTTTATGGTCCACAAGCGACGGCATTTTTGTCCACAGCGACAGCATTTCTTGGTCCACAAGCGACCGCATTTTTGTCCGCAGCGACAGAATTTTCTGGTCCACCAATCAGGATTTTATTTTGGCCTTACGGGCAACATTTTGGTCCACCACTATTTCAAAATATTTCATTTAATGGGCACAAACAGCCTGTGGCCCAAACATTCTTCAAACTTAAATACTTTCAAATTGAGATTGCTGGCCGTGGCATGCCTTTGTTGCCACAAAGACAACCTTCAGGAGTGACACACAAGATCCAACAAAGCGTCAAATCTGACACGACAAGAAACTACAAGAAAGTTATTCGACGGCAGCAAATTCCGCAACGGTAAAATTACGCTGAGATACAACATCAAGCTTCATCCAACCAGCACAAACAGGCGGTGCGCCAACATCAAGGGATTGCCGGACGGGATCAGCACGGAACCAACAGGACCGAAGCAGTTTTGAACACGCCAGGATTCCACGTGATTATAAACTTTCATTTTCTTTATAATTGTTCATATATGATACATGAATACAACAAACTGAATAATATTTCACATTTAATATGGTATTATTGATGCTTTTACGTAAACAGATATTATTATAATGTGAGCATAAGCTTTCATCTTAACTAGATTTTCATATGTACATTTGTGCATAAATTTCTATTTGCATAACTGCGCAATAACTCATTAGAAGATCAAGTGTCGAGTTAAGGCTATGTGTATATTATTATTTAAATAATTTATACTTTCAATAACGCTCATGGCTGTTCTTTAAAAGAGATAACAAGTATATATTATAGTAAGTAATGTGTTAAGCTATATGACGATCACTAGCTCCCGCATTATATCAGATTTTATCAAGATATTCAAAATTACAGCAATTGTTCACCTGCTCTACGCTTAAATTCTTTTTAAATTACATTTTGAATTGCAATCATGGCTGATGTGAAGGCGTTGATAAAGAAACGGGGCACGCTTAAAGCATCTATATCCCGTGTGAACACTTTCGCGGATAATTTCGATCCAGACACAAGCGATCATCACACACTAAAATCAAGCTTCGCCATTTAATGGAATTGTCCACTAAATATGATGATATTCAGACTCAAATTGAGTCTGATGACGCTGATTTCGCATTAGCCAGTGACACAGTCCAAACTGAGGATGATCTTTGCAATATCGAATGCAAGTTGCAACACTTGTTAGAGCAAGTGGGGCAGGTGAACCAAAAATCGCTGATTAATACCGAAATTACGCCTATTAAAACCTCCCCTATACAGTTGGAACCAATTAAATTGCCTCGCTTTTCAGGTAGCATTGTTGATTGGCAACACTATTACAACATATTTCTTGAATTAATACACGTCAGAACCGACCTGATGGATATTCAAAAGTTACACTACTTGCGCTCTTCATTAAGTGACGAGGCACTAAGTGTAATAAAATCGCTTCCAATTACCCATGAAACTTATGCGGTAGCTATTGATTTACTAAGAAATAGGTATGACAGTAAGTGAATTGTCTCAGCCCATCATGTGGGGAATGTCTTGGGTATGAAATCGGTTCAACAAGAGTCCAGGATTAGTATTTTCAGATTTATTGACGAGATAACCGCTAATATCAATGCGTTAAACTCCTTAAATCTACCCGTAAATACATTCGAAATTATTCTCATTCATTACTTGGCCCAAAAACTTCCTAACTTCAGTAATTTCATAAAATTTTTAAATACCCGTTGACAGTTATTGCAAAACCTGGACAGCGCGACCACTTCAACAAGCAAGATAAACGTTGGCGATAAGGCTCACTATCGCAAGGCAATTAAAACGATAAATGTTTCCAAATCAACATTCCATATTATGTCAGCTGTGCAAGGGTAAACACCGACTTACTGAGTGTTCACAATTTATAACGACTACTCCACACGAGAGAAAAAATATTATAATCAAAAATAAACTTTACCTAAATTGCATTCGTCCAGGCCACGATCTTGCCCACTGTTCCTCTAAATTTTCTTGCAGAACTTGTGCGAAACGCCATCACACAATGATTCATATACCTAACAAAAACGAGCCGTCCAGTAACAACCAGTGTTCGTTAAAATTACAAACAAATAAGTCCATATTATTATCTACCGCAGTCTGCATGGCAACTGACCATGCAGGTAGAAAGCACCCGGTTAGGATTTTATTAGACTCTGGTTCGCAGTTTAACTTCTGTACTATGGATTTCGCACGTCGCATGGGTCTGAAACTGATTAAATCTCAATTGCCCATAACGGGTATAAACAATTCATTGTCCCAAGCTGACTTTAGTACCAGAGTAAGGTTACATTCACGCTATAAGCATTTTAGTTTAAACATACATTGCGCTGTGCTTCCCAGCTTCACTAATAATCTCCCGGCGGAATCATTTGATGTCGCATCTTTAAATTTACCAAAGGGCATATTCTTAGTCGACCCACAACTCAACTTCTCGTCGCAAGTCGATTTATTGCTCGGTGCTCAGTATTACTTGCAATTAATTGAACCTATCAAGTTTATCCGTAGCCCACATTTCCCCATAATTCAGGAGACAAAACTAGGATTAATTCTCGCAGGTAACTTTCCGTTTGATGTCGACATGACGAAACCGGTTTCATCATTTATGGTATGTGAAAATGATAGTGCTATTTCCTCTTAACTAAGGGAATTTTGGAAGTTGGAGGAAGTTTCTATTCGTGATCCCTCCGCTGAGGACTCGGAATGCGAGAATCATTTTGTGTCCAATACTGTCCGTAATGAGGATGGCAGATTTGTGGTATCCCTGCCTCGCAGGTCAGACAAGTCTCAGTTGGGTGATTCTCTTCACGGAGCTATCCGTAGGTTTCAGTCATTAGAACTTAAGTTCAAGCAGAACCCTGCCCTTCACAAAGATTATAGCGCGTTCATGCATGAATATTTCAATCTTGGTCACATGTCTTTACTTAATGCGTATGATTTGTCGCTTCACAAGTCAGACACCTTTTATTTGCCGCACCACTCAGTCTTTAAAGGTTCCAGCATAACTACCAAGTTGCGAGTTGTTTTCGACGGCTCCGCTAAAACAACAAATAATTTGTCCTTGAACGATACACTGATGGTCGGTCCCACGGTCCAGCAGGATCTGTTCTCTATTATGGCTCGATTCCGAATTCACCGGTACGTCCTCATCTCAGACATTGAAAAGATGTATCGGCAAATTTTAGTTAATCCTAAGGATTCCAATTTGCAGCGTATTGTTCGGCGCGACGCCCCTCATAAGGAACTCCAACATTACGCCTTGAGGACAGTCACGTATGGGACTGCAAGTGCCTCATTTCTTGCTACAAGATGTCTGGCTCAAATAGCCCAAGAAAATGAAACCAAATACCCTATAGCTCGCTCAGCCATAGCCAATGATTTTTATGTGGACGATCTCATGACGGGCTCAGATAACCCGAATGTTCTATCTAGAATGAAATCTGACATCATAAATTTACTAAGCCGGTACGGTTTTACCTTACACAAATGGTTTTCTAATAATCGGACCATTATAGCCTCTCGCGCTCACGTTTCCCATGACTTTAGCAAAAACCAAAATTTGCGTACGTTGGGCATTCAATGGAACGTCAACGAAGACAGTTTTTTATATAACGTCCAGAGGAATGTCAATGCAGCGGTGGTCAACAAGAGAAGTGTGTTATCGGACATCGCAGGAATTTACGACCCTTTGGGCCTCATTGGCCCTATTACATTTTGGTGTAAGCATTTTATACAACGATTGTGGTTAGCGGGTACAAGTTGGGACGAACCCTTATCAGGTCCATTGTCTGATCAATGGTTATATCTCTATTCTCAGTTGGTGTCAGACACTCATTTTAAAATTTCGAGGTCTGTCAAGAGTTTAAATAATTCCCGAATCATTTCATTCCAGCTTCATGGATTTGCCGACGCGGCAGCTAAAGGTTACGCGTGCTGTATCTATGTGCGTACGGTCTATTCAAACGACGCCATATCATCAAACCTGTTATGTTCCAAATCTAGAGTCGCTCCATTGAAGCAGATAACGTTACCCAGGCTTGAAATTTGCGCTTGCCTATTGCTGGCTCAGTTAGCTTCCAAGGTAATAGACGCCGTCAACTACAAATTCGACGAATTATATTTCTACTCGGACTCAATGATAGCCTTATATTGGATCCATCAGCAATCCTCCCGATGGAAGGTGTTTGTCGCCAACCGTGTTGCTGAAATACAGCGTCTCACTACCAAGGAAACTTGGCACCATGTATCCATCACTGGACAACCCTGCCGACATTTTATCGCGTGGTTGCCTCTCTCGTATCTTACACAGCCACCCACAATGGTGGCATGGTCCGTCCTGGTTGTCCCACGAGTCATCATCATGGCCTATCAGTTCCTTCGATACTCACTCATTCTCCCTGCACTTACCCCGATCTGGAACAGGAACGACGCAAGCAGGCCCAAACCTCACTAATTGTCGCTTCATCTACATCCAGTTATGTTGAAAATTATTCATCTCTATCAAGACTCATTCGCGTTTTCTCATATTGCCGCAGGTTTATTCGGAACTCTAGGCTCCCCGTTGCTGACAGGGACACTTCCTTTTTGTCAGCCCAGGAGTTGCATGATACACTTTTGGTTTTAATTCGCCAGTCTTGAGCCGCTCATCAATGACATCACAACACATTAACCATACAGAATTCAGAATTTTAACTTTCTTAAAATGTGTAACTAAATTTTACAGCTTACCTGGATGACCGGCTCACTTGTTCAAAACCAGGAGGAGGCCTCCTAGTGGAAGAAAGGCCTCGTGCAGGGGAACCATTAGGCAATTGAATTAATGAGGTGACCTCAATTTCCAAACTCAACAAACAACAAATTTATTGGTTCTCTAAATCCTTTTAAAAGCCTTACAATTTTATGTACAATGCGTGTACTTCATAGTACCCAGAATATAGAAGTATTTTATTTAAAATAACAATGATCATGCAACAAAACCTCGACGGTAAATTTTAAAACCTTTACAAAAATATAATTTCGATATTTTGGAAATAAATTATTATTAACATTAATAAATAAAAAAAAATAAATCTAGAGGTTTTCAAGATTTAATACAGCTAAGAACAATAAGTTTTTTTTTTACAGGACACCTCTGGTTGTACTATTTTAATGTGCTTTTTTTTATTAATTTACACAAACAACATGCGCCATCTGAAATCTCAATCAAAAAACTAAGGATGATAACAATATAATTAGTAAAGACATAATATTAAATATAATGTGGTGGTTATGTTCTTTAGTATGAAATTTACAATGTGTGTGCACAATAGTGATAATAACATTGGGTTAACGTGGTACGAGCATTCTTTCTTTTTTTTGTACAATGTAAAAAACTAAGAATGATAACAATATAATTAGTAAAGACATAATATTAAATATAATTTGGTAGTTATGTTCTTTAGTATGACATTTACAATGTGTGTGCACAATAGTAATAACATTGGGTTAACATGGTACGACCTTTTTTTTTTTTTTTTTTTTTCTGTATGGGCTCAATTTTTACTAAACTTTTCATAATGTATACCATTATTAAAGAACTCAAAATGTAGAATGTTTTACGTTTTACACATACATATTTGTGTAGACGAATGACTAGATCCATAACACTATTTATATACTCATCACTCAACAATTAATTAATATAGTCATTCAACATATTTTAAACTGAGCAAACATTATTAAGTTCCATTAGATTTATAAATATATATATATATATATACAAAACAATTTTAACATTGATTTTAAATTCACAGAGAATTAAAATAAATCCTAAATCCCAAAACGTGTAGGGATATAACATAGTTGAACCAATGTGATGGACAGTTCACTACCTGTCATGACAAGGAGTTGCACTCAATACATATGACTTCATAATTTTCTTTTAACTTACATGCACTTCACAATTTTCACACAAGACAGTTACATGGATAACACTGATAAATACTGAGGGACTTTCTCAGAGAAAATAAAGGAACTAGGCATGCTTCACTCTAGTAACGCTGGGAAGTGCCTTCACACTGCAAAGTTTAGGCAGATACCAATTCACCAGTTGCAGCTTAACACATTTCGTTTTTTTTTTTTTTTTTTTTTAAATAGCTTTTGCATATAAGGTACTACTATCACTTACTAACAGCATAAGAAGCTGTCCTCACAATTAAAAGAAATATCAGATGCCAGTCCAGTTCAACTGAATTTTGAAAGTAAAGAAACTATAGTTCAGAAATGAATTTGCTATCATTAAAATAACCTGGGTTTTCCAGATATTAAGTAATGTTAAGAAGCATGAAGATTTAAAGCAGAAGTTTTTTTTTTTTTTTAAAGTTCACTTACACAGCAACACCAGAAACATTGTTCCGAGACATACCTGTCGATATTGGCAGTAGCACATTAGCGACTTATAAGTTCCTTCACTTTCTTACATTCCATCTTGGCCTGACAATCGGGTCACGGTTGAACGGGCCGTAGACACCCCAGGGCACACCTTGGCACTCAACCAGCCATGATAAATAATATACGCCCGGTATTAAAAGAAACAATTAAAACTTTCTTAAGAAGCCGGACAAGCAACGTCTCGCTGGGTTGAAGGTTCAAGCCAGAGAGACAGATTCACACGAGTCCAAGCCGCACAACCAACAACGCCCCCACACAGCGGAACCGTGAAACTCAAGTCACTCCGTGTCCCTACTAGATGGCGTCGCGAGTATCCATATAGCACGCAACTAGGACCAACACGGCAATATAATATAAATAATTCTTATTGCCGTAACGAAATTCCTTAGTTACGGCACAGTCTCAGCAATTGCACTTCAGCATTGAGGTTAAGGAACTTGATGCACATCGCTGCATCCCCAATAGCAGTAAAATTCTTTCACTTAACCCCTTTCTTGATAAGACAGGCATATTACGAGTGGGTGGACGTCTGCAGCACTCCCAGCTTAACTACGCGAGCAAACATCAAATAATACTACACCCACATTCTCATCTCAGCAAGTTAATCATAGAAAACGAACATCTTCGTTTATTGCACTCTGGTGTACAATTAACCCAGTTTTCTCTGAGGCAGAAATATTGGATCGTTAATGATAAATCCTATATACGCTCGGTAATACATAAATGCATCACTTGTTTCCGATACCGTGCTAGGGGCGCAAACCAATTATTGGGACAATTACCCCCTTCCAGGGTCACGCCTGCTAAGCCATTTTTCCAATCTGCTGTTAACTATGCCGGGCCCGTATTTGTACGTCATGGCGGGCAGCGCTCAAAATCGACGTCAAAAGCGTATATTGCTTTATTTATATGCATGACCACTAAGGCCTTCATTTGGAACTTGTATCAGATCTTACCTCAGACGCCTTCATAGCGGCCTTAAAACGGTTCATCGCGCGTAGAGGTATCCCCATTCATATATTCTCCGACAATGGTACGAATTTTCGTCGTGCTAGCAGCACACTACACGAATTGTACAGACTTTTGAAATCTAAGGGATTTGAGCAAACAACTCAGGAGTTTACCAGCTCCCAAGGCATCAAGTGGTCCTTTATTCCACCCTCAGCCCCTCATTTCGGTGGTCTGTGGGAAAGCGGGGTAAAAAGTGTCAAATTTCATTTGCGTTGCGTGATTGGCTGTACCATTCTGACTTTTGAGGAGTATTATACCATCCTAACTCTAATAGAGTCCTGCCTTAACTCACGCCCTTTATTCGCTATATCCAATGACTTTAGGGACCCAGAACCGTTAACTCCCACTCATTTCCTGGTCGGTTCTCCGCTTACGGCACTCCCGGAATCCGACTATACCCAAGTCAGTATTAGTCGTTTGGGCAGATGGCAGCTGCTCCAAAGATTCACACAATCCATCTGGAACGATGGTCAAAAGATTACTTGCACCAGTTGCAACAGCGCAACAAATGACGCATTACGTCAAGAAATTTGACTGTTGGACAGCTCGTCCTCATTCTAGATGATAATTCCCCTCCCCTTCAATGGAAGCGCGGGGTAATCACAAATGTTTATGCGGGTCAGGACTCAATATTGCGCGTTGCTGAAGTTCGCACCGCACAGGGTATCCTACGTCGACCCACCCATAAATTATGCCCCTTTCCGGTGGCATCAGACTAGTCGCATGAGCATCATACGACACGTATCAGGAATGTGAACTTTGTTGCATTGCCTTGCATCACTCCCGGGACATTCCTGGGGCGATCATATAATCCAATTTTATTATTATTGTAATTATTATTATTATTATTGTGTAGCTATTATTGTAATTGTTACTACGCTATTATTGTATCAATTATTATGTCTTTGCTATTGCACTATTCAATGGTTATGTATTTTTAAACTTTTTTTGGGAATTATTATTATAATATTATTGTATCAATTATTATGTCTTTGCTATTGTACTATTCTATGATTATGTATTTTTAAACTTTTTTTGGGAATTATTATTATAATATTATTGTATTAATTATTATGTATTTGCCATTGTATTATCCAATGGTTATGTATTGTTGTATTTTCTGGGGATTGTTGTTCAAATTTCATGCATGCAAATTATTATATCTTGTCGTTGTATTATTACTTGTTACTTATTATTGAATTTTTTGTGATCATTATCCTGTTATTATGTGAGACAAATTAATATGTCTACCTGATTATTGTATTATTGTGCATCATGCCATGTTATTATGTGTTGTGTAATTTCATTGTCAGTTTTCTATGACTATATAAATTAAATCATTATGTATTTTGTAATTATCACATGAATTTGGTATGTTAACCATATTGTTACTATTAATTGTCTAGGTGTCATTGCTCTATGTTGACATGTCAATTGTTATGTTGTTGTTTTACTAGCATGTAACGTCAATTACTATATATTATTAACCTGAAAGCATAAATTAAAAAATCGCCCCGATTTTGTGCGGGCAGTATGTTCAAACTTTGAACTTGTAAACTCTGTAATCTAAATACCGCATTGCGCCACGTGCAGATGACGTCACGTTTTTATCTACTAACTACAGCCGGTCTCCAGCTGGGCTGACTGTAGCGAAATTTACGTTAGTTACACTCAAAACTCCGAGCTGATCACTCGTAATATTTCCAGCCGCTGCTACTGGGTTTCATTATTTAAATCATTAGTATGTGCAACATGCACTGATTCTACTTGGGCGATTCCTGCCTTATTAATAACGATTATGTCTTTCGACTTTTATTTCTAATTCAATTAGCGGGCATCATGCCGCGTTAAGTTCTGCACGTGTCAGCAATCGCATCATCAAAATTTCAATAAACTATCATTATATGAAAAACATAAAGCCCACGTTAAACTTCTTTCTAACCAGCCATTTCCAATTAGCGTTTCTAGGAATAACTCAAGAGCATTCAAGAGCTTCCAGACGCAACAGTTGGAATAGGCATAAAGTAGAGAAGAAGAAGAGAAGATACCCTTTCTGAGTAACGTAGGTAACTTACTTCATACATAAAAATTAACTACTTTATGAATAAAATATTTGGATATACACTGTCTACCTTGCCTCCACTGGCGCTTTGCCACTGATGATAATACTAATTATTATTAAAATGTATCTATTTATGATTATTATATTTTCTAATGTACTGTATACAATAATTCTAAAATTTATATACTGCACTAAACTTTATTACAGTAATTAAATGTGTACATACCTGTACTAAGAATAATTTCATAGTAAAGAAATTCTTAAGTTTATACATGTAGCCTACGTATACTTAAAGTACTACAACAGACTTCAAAAACTGCACTGGCACTGGCACTAGGCCTATTACAAAAAAAAAAAAAAAAAAATCAGTTATTGTGGTTTGTTTTCTCACATTTTTTTAATAACAGTGTCTTCCAATTTCATTTCCGCTTTACACATTATATCAAGTCCTTCAGGATCACAACTGCATGAAAAGTATGCCTTAACTTTTCCAGCGTATCTTTTAATGAAAATGTGTTCATTCAAAGCCTCTTCATTATTTTCTGGTTTATCATAAGATGATGTTATTTTATGTGTATTCACCCACTTTACTTGAGAAGCGCACAATCTCCTCTATATTTAATGAAGTGCCTTCTATTTCAGGTTGATTGTATCCAAAAAACACTGTGGCTCACTCCAAACACGTCTAAAAGGCATTTAAGTTCCTCGCTTAATTGTCTTGAGGTTTGGTAGAGGCACTGATGCTGTCCTTATCAGGGAAACCACACTTTTTATGAAACAATTATGAACTATCTGTGGTTTTATTTGTTGAACAGATTGTGATGATCCACATGACTGTGTCCAGAACAGTCACAACTTTATTCAATACTTCAGCGAAAGGTTGTTTGATGTATCAACATTATTTTGCAAATGTTTCAACACCTGCCATCTGTAGTGAACTTTTAAGATTTTTCAGGCTTTTGTAGTATTCAGAGGCAGAAATATTTGAGCTTTGTGTTAATGCAGTGTAAGTTGTCAGGATGCGACAGGGCATTGTCCAAAAATAAAACAAGATTACTTTTTTCCTATTCTCATGTTATTATCAAACTTTGATAACAACTCGCTCATTATTTCCTTCATCATCCATGCTTTTTTGCTTGAATTCCAATGTATTTGTAAAGCACTGATATTGACACTGGAGAAGCAATGTGTTTTTTTTGCACACCCAATTATTATAGGTTGTTCAAATTGTCCAGCCATGTTCACAGACAGCGTTATAGCTAAATGGTTTTTGACTGCGGAATGCCACAGACCCACTCACTCGATACCATCATTGTTTCTATCGACAAAGCTTGTTAAGAGAGTGTGGTTTCATCAAGGTATAAATATCTCCTTACTGTAGGCAGCAATAATGCCTTGCAGAACAATATTCCATCCGTGGACTTCTTTCATATCACCAATCCAGCTTCACCTGGATCATTTTTATAGAAAATGTTGTGCCATTTCCAAAATTCTTCAAACCATCCATATGAAGCATTGAAGTATACAAACCCCTTTTCCTTAGCAATTTTAGATACCTTTTCTTGAATTAAGGGCCATGAAATTGGGATTTTGTTGCCTCTTGCTCTGCACAACCATTCATTTGTAATTTCATCAATTGCTAGCCCCTTGTTTTTTAAACTTACTTTTTTTCTTGATTACCATTTTCCAACCAACAGTTTAACAATTCTGTTTTGGACTTTGTACTTTTATTTATTTGTGTTTTACCAACACCAAACTTGGTTGCTGCATCTTGAACAGTCAGAGTGGTTTTTTTACACTAATAATGTTTTTCTTTGAAAGTTAAACGCTTATGTTTCTGAGACATTTTTGAAACTAGTGTACTGTAACAGGACACATCCAAACTGTTCGCTTATAATAATGACTGATGAACTACTACCTTGGCTGAAGATTAACATTTGGAATGTATGTACATAAATATATAATGTGATAACTTCAAGTAAACTTATTACCCCACAGAGTTTGATGTCAAACTGGAGTAATCCATGAAACAGAATGTTGTGTTACAATTACATTTACCACATCAAAATTTTGAGTATAACATGAAAATTATGTAGCAGTTGTAAAACACCATTGTTCAGATAAATAGCATAACAGTAAATTTTAAATCAAATTCAGAATAGAGTTGTTAAAGCCCGTAGTATACCACATCCATTTTACAATGAAATAACTATATTATTTGTGGTCTGTCATAAATTTGTAAACATGCCTAATGCTTTTTCCGAATGTTTCCTTGATTTTCTTTATATTATATCCACACAACCATGCTAGAGCTAATAAGATGTTCCATATATGTGAGTAGTCTAGATATACTTTATTCTGTGTTGGTGGGGATCTAAGTTGGCTAGCTTTGATCCCATAATTAATTGTGTATCAGGTAGTGTACTTAGATTAATTTGAGTTGATTATACATGCGAGTGTTATTATGTTTTTTTTCAATGTTACAATATGGCATCTGACTTTTTCTACTCTAAAATGGGTGATGTGGAAGAACACATATTTAACTTATCTCAGTGCTTGTTAATGAGGGGCCACAAGGTCATCGTACTTACTCATGCTTATGGTGACAGAGTTGGAATACGTTACATGACAAATGGACTTAAGGTGCATATATTGAATGGGCATGTGTGTCTGTGTACAAAAGTTCTTATAATTAATTAATTATTTTCATTATCTCATTAAAAAAAAACAGTTATTTGTAGTATTTGTAGTAATTGTAATTTTTTTGGTTATAATGTATTAGACTTTTTCTGATTTTCCATTAGTAACTTGAATTTATATTACACTGTAAAATTTGAATTTCTTGTAATGAATTATAATACATAGTGAATTTCTTGCAAAATATTTTCACATCATTATCAATGGAACATTATCTTTCATAAATTCATGAATAATTTGATAATTCATAAAAAGTTTGAAAAATACTTTTAATATGATTTTAGTGTAGTTATCAAAATTACAAATCTGGTGAATACTAACAGCACGTTTTATCTAAAAAACCAATGAATAAATAGCAAAACTAATGGGGTCATTCCAATTCAAATCATCCAGCTAAAAATTTAATAAAACCCGTGGTCTCAGATTTTCATGAATATTTTGTTTGTTTGTTTGTTCCTTTTGCTATACTTATTAACCATGTAAAATTGTATTTTGATGTCTTGAATACTTTTTGAGGTAAAAACTTTTTAAATTCATGAAAAAAGGTGTAAACACCATTTCTGGGGCTTTTAGTCACACTGTTTCAAGAAAAAAATCATAATTCTGTTAACTTTTAACATATCACATTGATCTTTGCACTAAAATTTTCAGAAAAACATGCAGATCAAGGAAAAAATGCATTTAACAACTCAGCTCTTAAGTACTACACAAAATATTAGTTCAAACCTGGGTTTCATAAAATTTTCAAATGCGATTTTAGATAAAAGGCAGAACAGTAACCAAAGAATTTTTTAAATTAATTCTAAAAGTATAAACTAAAAGACTGTGTAAGAAAATTAATGTTTTTTTTAATGCCAGTATTGTTTTATAGCTCATAAATCACAAACATTTTACTGCCCGAAAAACTCAAATGATGATTCATCACATTGATATCTTATGGAACTTTATATTTTGAGCGCAATCAAAAAGAAGCCTAAGGGCTTGATTTGTTTACAATTTATTTGAATTAAGTAATGGTATCTATGTACTTAAAGGAAAGTAGGTCTAGAAATAACACTGTCCAGTAGGTTAGGCATGTACGCTAAATGAAACTATTGAAAATAACATGCTGCTTCGCATAGTAGTAAATAAATAAATAAATATAAATATTTCAATTAAAAAATATCCATGATATCAACAATTTGTAACTGATTTTTAGCACTGTTTTAAACTTATTTAACTTTGGTGTATGTAAGTTGATTTTATGATAGTTACTGTAATTATAACATAATAGAAATATTTTTTGTAATTAAAAGTTCAATTTTATAACATAATTAATGATATTAGGTGACTTTGTTTGAATAATAATTTGAAAGTCCATTGTGTAAGCAGCATTGGAGGAACTAAATTCATTCCTACAAAATATAAGGGAATCCCCATTCAAACTCCATGGAATAGCACCACATTGTAAATTAAGATATACAAAGAGAAAACTTGAATTTGCTTCTAATACATTAACTTCTAAAGTAAGCAAGGTTTTAGAAAAGGAATTTCCTTCAGAGAATATATATTTTCAAGTGAAATGACTAGAGAAATTGAACAAAAAGCAAATGGTATGGACAAATTAATAGACTTAATGAAAGAAAAGGTTAATGTTACCACTACACAAAGATAAAAAATACAAATTTTAACTCTAGCTCCTGCTATTCCTTATTGAGGCAATTTAGTAGTATACATTTGTTAAATGGAATCTGCAAAGACTGTGGATTGCAGATATCCACAATTAAAACCAAGGTGATGGCTTTTTGTGGAACTGATCCTGTACAGGCAAAAATTGTTATAGGTGGTACTGTCCTGGCACAAGTTAGCAGTTTTTAATACCTGGGCTACAGTGTGTCTTATAATGGAAGCAATGACGTGGTGCATAAATTGCATAAGTTCAACCTTATGTGCGGGACCATCAGGCGAACCCTTAAGTCAGCAAGTAAAGGAACATGCCTAAAATTCTACAAGGTGATGGCTCTTCCCACACTTCTTTGTGGGTCTGAGAATTGGACTTTAACGAAAGGCCAGGCCAGTCGCATCCAAGATTTCTCAGCCACGTGGCAGGGTATACTCTCCATGATCATAGAAGATACACATATACAGCAGGAACTGAATATTATGAGTATACTCGACAGGGTCGTCCAGTATCAGCTTAATTGGTGGGGACATCTTTGCCGAATGGATGACTGCCGCATCCCCAAACAACTGTGGAACTATAAGCCGAGGGGACAGAGAGGTGTGGGACGTCCGAGGAAGCTTTGAGTGACCAGCTGTTATATTTGTCTATTTGAGACTGGAACAAACCATTCTTGGTTTAAACCTTGAGGATGATGATGATGATGACTCTAGCTCCTGCTTCATGGAGCGGATAAAAAATATGTGAAGAGTTCAATGTGAGTGAATATACTGCACATAAAGCTAAGGATTTTCTTAGAGATAAGTGCATAATGCTCTGGCTGAGCCAAGAAAAGGACATTCACTCAACGAAAATGTGATTATTCTTGTCAAAAACTTTTACAAAGTGACGAATATTCTCGAGTGATGCCAAGCTCAAAAGATAAAGTACGCATATCAAAAAATGTATACATGTAAAAAGACTGTTGTTAGGAAATTTGAATGAGCTATATTCTGCTTTCAAGTTTGAACATCCAGGTCTTAAAATTGGTTTGTCCAAGTTCTCCATGCTCTGATCAAAATGGTATGTGTTAGCAGGTGCTTGTGTGTGTACCATCCACCAAAATGTTGCACTGACACTTCAAGATTGTTCAATTGAAGAAAACCACAATGACCTCATTGAGAAATTAGTATGTGCAAGAGACATCAGAGACTGCATTCTATGACACTGCTCAAAATGCCCTTCAAGTGCCCACCTCAAATCCTTTATAATGGTTAAATTCGAAGAGTGGGATCCTAATGGAGTGTTGATGAGGTGACATACTCCGCTTGGATATCCACCAACAGAACCCAACAGGTACACTTCACCGTTACTTTAGAAGCATATTTGGAAAACTTAATTGAAAGCCTAATTTTCACCACTTCGTACCCAAATCTGAAGACTCAATTATAACAAAATGTGTAAGTTTTGATGAAAAATTTTGCACTATCTTCAATTTTTCTAAAAAAAAAAAAACCATCAGTGAAGATGTCTGACATTGGTGTGCACAATTACATTGCTTGCACTTATGACGACCATTGGTTTTTTGGATTAGTTTTATCAAAACATTACGATGAAGAGGATGTTAAAATGAAATGTCTGCATCCCTGTGGCCCTGCTCCATCTTTTCACTGACCCTCAAAAGAATATATTTGCTGGATTCCTGTGTGCAACATAATTTCATGTGTCAACCCCCAGTTACAAAAGGATCAGGGCGAATGTATTATTTTCTGAGACAGAGGTTAATTCAATTAACCTTTTGTGCAACAAGATGTTAAAACAAACACGAGGCTGTAAATTAATTAAGATACGGGAGTTTCATTAAAAACACTCCTAGTGTCAAAACAAAAATTCCTGTATTTGTAATTCCACTAAGAGTTGTAAATAGCAAGTGAGCCTACTTAAAGTCTTTTAAGAAGCATTTGTAAGTTCATGTTTTATTTGCTCATTTTTTAAGCTTATTGTGTATAAATCTTTTGTGCCATCAAAAATAAATTCATTTCAGATCTTGTTTACATATAAAGATACTGTAGTCAGCTTTTTATACAAAATAATTAAGTACTATGTTCTATTTTAAAAATAGACAGAAAGGAACCAGTTTCTTAGTATTAGGAACCAGTTTAGTTTTTTAGGATATGTATAGGCATATTGATATATTTACTCAAGTTGTATTGTTTAATGATGTGAATTATCATATTTTTTTTATTCATGCTATATTAAATGTACTGGCAGTCAAAAAACCACTGATTTTCTTCCACAGCCTTTTAGTTCATACATTTAGAATTAATTAAAAAAAATTGCTTTTGTTACTGTTCTGCCTTTTATCTAAAATCGCATTTGAAAATTTTGTTTTTTGCTTAAAAAATTTCATGAAATCCAGGTTTGAGCTAATATTTTGTGTAGTACTTAAGAGCGGAGTTGTTAAATGCATTTTTTTCTTGATCTGCATGTTTTTCTGAAAATTTAAGTGCAAAGATCACCGTGATATGTTAAAAATTAACAAAGTTATGATTTTTTTCTTGAAACAGTGTGACTGAAGCTAAAAGCCTCAGAAATGGCGTTTACATCTTGTTTAATTAAATTTTAAAACTTTTTATCTAAAAAAGTATTCAATATATCAAAATAAAATTTTACATGATAAATAAATATATAGCGAAAGGAATGAATGAAAACATTTTCATGAAATTATAGATCGTGGGTTTTATTACCTGGATGATTTGATATTGAATGACCTAATGGAGGAAAGCAATGCATTCTACTCCTGTTATATCTATAGCCAATATGGCACTTGTATTTTATGTATTTGCCTTAGTAGGAAGATAAATATTTTTATTAAAGTTTAATTTTCTTTAAGTGTATTCAAAAATTCACTCTGTTGTTCGAATTGCTCACTATATTAATTTGTGAGTACACCTGTGCACTGGTGAAATTTGGCAAGACATTTATTTGACCTATTCCTTTTTAAAAAGTAGATGAGTAGTTATTGAACTTTATACAAATAGGCTTAAATTCTTAGTCACAGAATAAAAAAGTATTTCTCTAACCAAATATAGGACAATCAGGTTTCAACAAACAGGTCTAGTCTAAACTTATTGTTCGATATTTCGGATATCGAACCGGTCAATAATTAAGTTTCCGAGGTTGGCACTATGGCTTTTGCGAAGCCGATTCATGCACCGGGCTTGAACCCGTTGTCATACGCCAATCACTGAGCTGATCACATCCACGAGCCAGATTCTTCGGCAGGTAGAAATCCTTTTCATGTAACCCATCCTCTTTCCAACCAGACTTTTCTGCCTGAGTGTCAGGATCAACCTTTCGTGAGATTTCGGTAAGTCATTTTATTATTAATTATTTGTCGCTAGCAATTCTGCATGTTGCTCTGCTAAAGAGCTCACCAGAGGTTAACTTTATACTGTAAGAAAAACCGTTATACTTTCAGACTTTCAATCATTCAAATAATATCGTACATGTTATATCTACCAGAGGTTTCATGAGGTTGCTAGTGTTTTCAATTTAATTGCTAGCCGTTACAAATGGGAGCACGTGTTTTGTAATTTTTTGCATGTTGCTGCTGGCCGTTTGAGTAAATGGGTTATAAGCCAGTTTTGGCTGTGCGATTTTTATTTTAATTACCAACGTGCGGTGCCGTTTCGTTTTTTGTGCCTGCTCGTGGTTGTTTTGCATGCTGTTAGTTTCCAAATTACATCAATGTTCGTCATTTGCATGCTGTGGCACGGAAGCACGTTGGTATGATACGCATGTGAACCATTATTTTGCGTTTAATGCTGTGGGTTGTGTTGACCAGTTTCGTCGCGTGTGCGTGGGCCGGGTGAGCAAATATTGTGTTCAAAATTTTGCACCTTGATTTATTTGGTAATCGTTCGATTACTGGGTCAAGTCCTGAGAAGTTTCTACCCGTCCTGTTATGGTCTGCTTTACAGGTGAAGTCGACATGTTACGCCCTTGCGAATGTGCAAGGCGTGTGGGAGACGTTTGTTTTGAGGTTATCCGGGTTTTTCGGTATAGCCTGCCTTTATATTCAATTTTTTCTGGAATTGGCTATTACCTTTTTTGGTGCCGTTTATATTTTGCATATGCGCGATATCCTGTCCATACACGCCGCGTTGACCATCAATTTTTGCATTTAACGGATCGTTAACTGTTGAATTTTTGTATATTGTACCTTGTTGTGTATTCGTGTATTTTGGTGCCCTTATTCTATTTGGTATTATTCATGTTTTTGGGGTACACATTGTGTACCATTATTTTGCACCGTATGTGCGTTAATCTTGTGCAACTTGTGTTTTGTTCGTGCTTTTGCACTGTGTAAATTAATTTGTTGCGTGTTTTTTGAGTATATAATTTATTGTGTTTTGTACTCTTAGCCTTTTGGATTGTGTAAATTGTATTTTGCCTTGCAATAATTTACTTTTGTATTTATTATGCTCGGTATTGTTTATGAAAACTAGTTGTTTCAGAGGCCGATTTATCTCGATTACTGTTAGGCTAGGTCTGGGTCGTGACTATATTGTTTAATTTATAATTCTCTCGTTCAGGGTGGTTGTCGGTTGCACGAAATTTTTTAAATCAAAATGCCTGCTAAATTGTCGCTGGCAGCTTTTGACCGGACCACTTCGGTGGGAATACTTGCATTGCAACATTTAATAAATAAGTTGGAAGGGTTGCCGCAATTGAAAGTCGTGGATCAACTTGAGGCCGGTATCTTGGCCTCCCGGTTGTCCGAAGAATATCAGGATCTTCTAGGTAAGGTAGATCCTTACCTATCGGCAGAGTCATTGCCCCAGAGATTGGACGAGGACCACATTTTTTCGGTGGTAGCTCAAATTAAAGATATTTATGTCCGGGGAAGCGTTTTAGCGTCAAAACTAACTAAACCAGAGACACCGGTTGGTTCCGGTCGGTCTTCAGCGGCAGGTGGCGGGCACTCGGGTATTCTCGTTCATGAGTTACCGAAGCTTTCTTTACCTTGTTTTGATGGCCAGTCCAAATGTTGGTCCGAGTTTTGGTCGAAGTTTACCACATTAGTGGACGAAAGTCCTGCCCTCACCCCTAAGCAGAAATTGTTATATTTATTGACTCAACTTAAGGGTGAGGCTTATGAGAAGGTTGCCGCGCTTCCCATAGTTGACGACAGTTATCCGCTTGCACTGTCACTCTTAAAAGCCGTTATCGTAACCCTCGTTTGGCCGCCCGGGTCTATTGTACCAATCTGCTTCAATTACCAGCCGCTTCTATGCGATCAGATGCGTCTATTAGAAAATTGGTAGACAGCTTCAATGCTAACTTTTCAGCGTTGTCAGCTCTAAACATTGCTGATATATATCAAGCAATATATGCGTCTTTTGTATTGTCAAGGCTGGATTTATCACTACGTGAACGCTTTGAGGCGTCTGTTACGGACAAAGAAAATCTCCCTTCTCTAAAAGAAATTATGACATTTTTAACCGCCATGGCGGAACAAAAAGAACAGGCATCTTTGGAATCTGCTTTACCTGCTCTTCCTAGCACTAGCCACGAGAAAACTCAGAAGGTTTCCTTTTCTAAGGCTACTCCTCTTGCTGTGTCCACGTTATCTGCGGAGGTTATGCAACGGGATTCATCTAATTCACGTTGCCTTCATTGCGATTCCCGGACCCATGTGCTTCTCAAGTGTCCGGCGTGGCTGAGTAAGGACCCTAGGGCTCGATTTCAGAGTTTCAAGAAAAAAAATGTTGTCTTTCGTGCCTCCAACATAAACATTCGGGATGGTGCAAAAATAGGTGCAAAACGTGTGGCTCTAAGTACCGCCACACCTTACTTCATTTCAAAAATGCCCGTCCGTCTCCGTCTCGTTCACAGATTTCAGAAACAGCGGAACTCAAGGCTTCGGTGTCATCGCTTGCTGACCAAGTTGATCTGTCTAGCACTACTCTGACCGTGTCTCTGCCCCATCCTGCAGGGGTTCTGTTAGCCACATGTCTAGCAGTCTTGTCGTCTCCCAATGGTGGTTATATCGTAGTTAGGGCCATCCTGGATAGCGCGTCCCATGCTTCTTTCATCACTGAAGCGTGTGCTTCTCGCTTAAAGTGCGCTTGTTTCGACGCTTCAATAAGTGTCAATGGGGTAGGTGGTATTGCCACCAAAGCAAAAAGGGTGTGCCATCTTTTCTTGGAAACTTTAAAACGCGAGGTTGTGGCGTCTAACCATGCTTTCCTAATTCTTTCTAAGATCCAATCGGACTCACCTAGGTTCCAGGTGTTGCCTGAAGTTAAGCAGGCTACAAAAGACCTTTTGTTAGCTGACCCTACCTTCGATGTAGCAGCCCCAATTGATGCGTTGTTTGGAGCCGATATTGTTGCGACTATCCTTTTGGGAGAGACTATTCCCTTGGGTGCAGGTTTGCCTGTTGCAGTTAGGACACGTTTTGGGTTTGTAATTATGGGTAGAGCCCCAATTTCACTTAATTGTGCATTGACTTGTGCTAGCGGTCTCACTGGCCTTCCTTTGGATCTGGTGTCTGCGCATCAGCTTCACTGTCATCTTCACCACTTTTATCCTTCAGTCACAACATTATCAACTGATACAACCAACCTACTTGAGCAAGTTCATCGGTTTTGGGAGGTCGAAGAAACTCCAGCTTTGCCCCACCAGTTATCTGAAGAGGATCACTTTGCTGAAAAGTTTTATATGGAGTCAACAAGTCGGTTGCCGTCGGGTCGTTACCAGGTGCGGTTGCCGTTTTTTAAAAACTCTTCTCACACTCTGGGAAATTCCCTTAAGGGAGCTATGTCTCGGTTTTTCGCATTAGAAAAGAAACTTGCGTCTAACAATCAGTTTAAGAGCCAGTTTGTGCAATTTATAACTGATTATGTTGCTCAGGGGCACATGTCGCTGGTGTCTGACCCCAATTTTCCAAAATATTTCATCCCACATCATGGTATCTTTAAGGTTAGAGGCGATACTTCAAAAATAAGAGTGGTGATTGACGCCAGCATGAAGACGTCGTCCGGGATTTCCTTAAATGACGTGTTATGTGTCGGCCCTAAGTTGCAGACCTTACTGTCTGATGTTTTGACTTTATTTCGGCGTTTTAGCCATGTCTTCACGTGCGACATCGAGCAGATGTATCGTCAAATTGCCATGCATCCTGATGGCTCGGCGTACTTGTGTATTTTATGGCGTGAGGAGGTTACCGCCCCACTAAGGGTTTTCGCTTTGCGTACCGTTACTTACGGGCTGGCTTGCGCCCCTTTTCAGGCGTTGCGAACCTTGCAGCGGCTGACTCAGTATGAGGCAGTTAATTTTCCTGCGGGAGCGGCGGTACTTAGCCGTAATATTTTTGTTGATGATATTGCTGCGGGTGCTGATTCAAAATCAGAGCTTTGCAAATTACAACAGGAACTAATTCTGTTGTTATCGTCAGGAGGTTTCAATTTGAAAAAATGGTGTACTAATCAACCTGACTGCCTACCTGAATCAGCCGCTCAGAGTGATTCCGTCGTTGCTAAGGATATTCTGGGTTTAAGTTGGGACCATTCAACCGATTGCTTCTCATTTCCTCCTTTGGCCTGTTGCAGTAATGCTCAGGTACAATTCACCAAACGTGTCGTGTTATCCCAGATGGCACAATTATTTGACCCATGTGGTTGGCTTTCGCCAGTGATTTTCAGGGCCAAGGCCTTTTTCCAAAAACTCTGGGCTGAGGGCTTGGACTGGGATGCTCCTCTCAATGATGACTTAAATGATTATTGGAGTCAATTCCTGTCCTTTCTGAATCATCTTTCGGTAATCACTATTTCTCGGCCATTCCTCCCTAAAGGTGGGCGTATTAAAAAGGTCATATTACATGGTTTCTGTGATGCTTCCCAATTGGGTTACGCGGCAGTCCTTTACATGTCCATTTATACTGACTCTGATCCTCCGGTGGTTTTGTTGGTGTCTTCTAAAACTAAAGTGGCACCTCTTAAAACTTTATCAATCCCACGTTTGGAGTTGTTGGGAGCTCATCTTTTAGCCAAATTAGTTTGTCATTATGTTGGCTTATTCTCTTCATGTTTTCAAGTGAGTCAAATTTTCTTATGGACGGATTCGACGATTGTTTTGGCTGAATATGCCTACTTTTAAATTGAAAACGTTTATTGCTAATCGGGTGGCTGCCATTACCGAGTGGACCAATACCAAGTCTTGGCGTCATGTTCATGGTGTTTCTAACCCCGCTGAAATGGCCTCTAGAGGTACTTCAGTCTCCAGCCTCCAGTCGTCGACATTATGGTGGTCAGGGCCAGATTGGCTAAAGCTTGATTCTCTGCACTGGCCCCCTATTAATTATCGACCGAATCACGACGTACAAGATGTTCCCTTGGAGACCAAGGTCTCTTCGTTTCTTACTCAGGAGCCCCGGGTGGAATTGTTCGATCACTTGTCCTCGTGGCCCTTAGTGGTGGGGGTTACCTCAGTTATCTTAAGGTGGGCTGTGCATTCGGGGGTTGAACCTTCCACAGCCGTGGGTTGGAAGAGGTTGGCCGTTAACTATATTTTACGCTACATTCAGCGCAGCGTGTTTGGACAGGAGCTCGTAGCTATTCGTTTAGGTAAGCGACTCCCGGTCCGCATTCAGCGCCTGGTCCCGTTTATTGATGATTTTGGCCTCATTCGAGTACGCGGTCGCTTGACCAACTCTATGGTAACTAGAAATCGTTTTCCGGTTTTACTGCCCAAGCATCACCTTCTAGTAGGGTTGCTAATTCATCACACCCACGTGTGGTTAGGTCATGCTGGTCCTCTGCAAGTTCAATTTCAGTTGGCCCAAAATTATTGTATTTTGTCCGCACGTCAGGTCATAAGAACCATAATTTGGAAATGTCTTCCTTGTTTCAGGGCGCGTTCTCGCCCCACCAATCCGTTAATGGTGGATCTGCCAATTCCTAGGGTTAATCCGGCACCTCCATTTTATTCTTCCGGCATGGATTATGCTGGCCCCTTTTTGGTACGGGCTTACGCTGTTCGGAAGGCACCTATAGTCAAAGCTTATCTATGTATTTTCATCTGCTTAGCCACTAAAGCAGTTCATTTTGAAGTAGTGATGGATCTTTCTACTTCACAGTTTATTGATGTGTTGAGGCGATTTATTAGTCGTCGTGGTGCTCCTAAAACACTGTATTCGGATTGTGGCAGGAATTTTGTGGGGTCGCGCTCCAAACTTAAACGGGAGCTAAAAAATGTTTTTTCCAATCCTGACATGTCAGCTCAGATAACAGCTTTTGCTGTCGACAACCATATTGATTTTAAATTTATCCCTCCGTCTGCCCCTCATCAGGGTGGCTTGTGGGAACGAGCTGTCCAGTCGGCCAAGTTTCACATGAAACGCATGATTGGGACCAGGTCGTTGACTGTAGCAGAATTTTTGTCATTATACATTCGTATTGAGGCAATCTTAAATTCCCGTCCTTTAACTGCCCTATCTTCAGATCCAAGTGATTACCAGGCTCTAACGCCTGGTCACTTTCTGGTTGGCCGCCCCATTACCGCGCCCCCGGAAGCTGAAGTCTCGTTAAATGAAGGGACAGTCCGCCATTACAAACAAATTGCCGCGTTGCTCCAGGCATTTTGGAAAAGGTGGCGTTTGGAATACTTGACGGCACTTCATGCCAGATCGAAGTGGTCGTCTAAGTCCAGAAACTTAATGGTTGGGGACCTGGTTGTTATGGAGGAACAGAATTCTCCTCCCCAGATGTGGCCTCTTGGCCGGTTTTTAGCTGGTTTCCGGGGAGCGACGGTGTTGCTCGTCGCGCTGTAGTTAAAACTTCCGCAGGTTCTTTTGAACGACCTGCTATTAAATTATACAGGTTGCCTATAGCTTCTTGATTGGGTCTGTCTTGTTTTCGGGTGAGCAGAATTGGTCTTAATGATTGTGTTGGGGACTTACTTGACACTTTTCTGGGATTTCCCAGGTGGTTCCTTCCAGCTGTTGTCCGCATTGAAGTTTACATTGTGACATGTTTCTGGCATGGCGTTGTGCCAGTCTATTGTGAGTTATGGATTCTCAACAAATCAACAACAAAAAAATAAGTAAAAAAAAAAAAAAAAAATGATAAAAAAAATGTAAAAAAACCTAGGGAATGTTAATTAAGTTGATTTACTGAGTTTTAAGTTGTGTTTGGCTGGGCAATTATTTATTGCATGTGGTTGGGTTTTGTCTGCTCTACCCGAACCTTTCGGATTGCTCGCCTGATCGGTGCGCCCGCGGCGGAGTTGTTCGGCATGGTTTTCTAATTAATTGCATGTTTGCATGTTTTGTTGTATGTGTGGAATTTTCTTGTGTTTGAGTGTGACCCCCTCCTATGTTGGAGGGTAAATTTTCAGAGTGTTCATGTTCACTAAAAATTTGTTTTGTAATGCATTTTGGCAATTTCTCTTAGTGTATTTGGTTGTTGACCCATTGTCGTCAACGGGGACCGGTGTTCGATATTTCGGATATCGAACCGGTCAATAATTAAGTTTCCGATGTTGGCACTATGGCTTTTTGCGAAGGCGATTCATGCACCGGGCTTGAACCCGCCAATCACTGAGCTGATCACATCCACGAGCCGGATTCTTCGGCAGGTAGAAATCCTTTTCATGTAACCCATCCTCTTTCCAACCAGACTTCCTGCCTGAGTGTCAGGATCAAACTTTCGTGAGATTTCGGTAAGTCATTTTATTATTAATTATTTGTCGCTAGCAATTCTGCATGTTGCTCTGCAAAAGGGCTCACCAGAGGTTAACTTTATACTGTAAGAAAAACCGTTATACTTTCAGACTTTCAATCATTCAAATAATATCGTACACTTATATTGTTTGAATATTGTATTGTGTGACACATTTTTCGAGCAATATGTTATCCATTCCCATCTTTTCCATAAATGTGTAACGCAAATGTTTAAAGAAAATTTTCGATGAAAGGAAACACAGTAGCAAGGGTCAGCTGTCAACCTAACCATGGTATACGACGGAGCTGTACCAGCGATAGTTCGAAAAGTAGCGTGTGATACCCATTAACGACAGGAAGGTATTGTGTCAGAAAAGACAATATATCAGTAATAGCAGCTGTCCGCTTAAGGGACATTGCGTGTGGCGAGCTGCACTAACAGAAGAACAGCAGAATATGTATCACAGGGATATTACTAAGAAAGGATAACTGAAGAGACAAAAGAGACATTGCGACGAACAACAGACCACATGTGTGACTTGGCTTCAGAACACAGCTGTACATGGTTCACAATGGGCGAAAGAAATCGTAAATCGTACATGTGTGGAAAGCACAAAGGCCATACTCGGTACACAATTGAATGAAACGGCGGGAATCATGTTTACCAGGGAGTGTTCCAGTGAAGCATAAAAACTGCAGCACAGATGTATCCGTTAAATGGGTTACTAAGAAAACGATTTCACCAGCGTGTGAATGGAAAGAGGGTGTAACAAGACAACACTCAAATCGGACACATTTAAGGAAGATGCACATGTTGAACCAGAAGGCCTGCTGTGGATCAAGACGACAATTAAGGGGATAAGTATGAAAGGAATTATGTAGAACAATCAAGTTGATGGGCAGGCATTAAATTTTGTCCTTCTGTCACAGGGTATGGGTGGAGCTAAATGGAAGAAGTAAGAGTAGGAAATTAGAGAGGCCTATGAGAAACTAGGATTTGGTCAAGGCGTTTCTCCAGAATAGGTTGCCAAGGAGACGAGGAAGAAGAATGAATAAGAATGGTCACAGGAGACAAGCCAGAAGTTTAAGGAGTTTTTGTAGAAAAATGGGTGAAAACCAATAGAAACGAAGAAGGTAGGAAGGAGCAGAAATTTCTTGAGCAGAAATGTGGGAGAAATGGATTATAAAAATAAGTGATGACTGCGAACGCATCTGTCTTACGCAATAGCTCAGTTTTACTCAATTTTGACTCAGTTGTATGCAGTTGTACTCAATTTATATCAGTTTTAGTGCAGAGTCTCAGTTCAGTTTTCAGTCAGTTTTTTGGCAATAGTCTTAGACAGTCAGTATGAGTCCTATTCTCAGACTTTCTTATTTTTCTTGAGCCAGAACTTCAATATACTAGAGACAGAGTTTTAATATTCATGAGTTTTAACTGAAGTCTGAACATTGTTAATCGAGAGTTGTAAGGTAGTGTGGGACTTATCGGAGATCAAAGTATAATTTTGAAAAGAGACATAGAGACAAGTCGTATAATGACAAGTTAAGCGAAGGCGATCTGAAGTTTGATGGAGTGTTAAATTAAAGACAGTGTTAAAGTCGAGAGAGGAAGAACAAGTCGGAAATACAAACTAGATATGATGATCGTGTAGAAAGTATTGTAACTGTTTAACATTTATTAAACGATGTCAGTTGTAGTGACAATAAATTAAGTCCGCAAAGAAACTATGCCGACGAACAAATGACAAGAATTCGGTAGTGATTACAGAAGTATTAAAGTACCAGTTGTACGCGATGAGACTTAAATAAAATTAATTCGGTGTTAAAGAGATACTATTAATAACTGATCCAAAACCTAAGTTAAATATCGAGAATTTGCAAAAGAATTAGGAATGCCGGAGTGCGGAATACGAAGTGCTGTGAAAAGAGTGTTCATTCGGAAGGTGATGAGTGCGTCAGTCAGCGCATCGGGAATCCTGGAGGACGAGAGAGAGAGGGAGTTTTGCGGAGATCATCACAGTTTACGACGGAGTTGTGGATACGCACCAAGAGTAACGAATTTATGTATACTTAGTGTTTAGGAAAACCCACTGTCTGTCGCTCTAAAAGAATTTACTGATAGTAATATTTAAAATCATATTTAAACTTGTTCACGTTAAGTTAGAATGACCGATTCTTTAAAGATAAACACAAATATCTATATAACACTATGAATCCATTTTGTCAAGATAAATTTTGTATAGAGCATAGAATTATAATAATTAATTTTAGTATTTAGATTAAAAACCTTGAGAAGATGCACAGAGTAAATGAATGATTACGGAAGTAACTAATTAAATTGATATTAACATGTACTGTTTCCAAGATAACATTATGTTTTGAATAGCAAGAACTATGAATAAATAACTTTAGTAACACAATTTCTGGTGTATGCTTTACTTATTTAAATGTCACCTGGGATGAGGTATAACCGACCCTTAATATTACAAAACGAAGCAACGTCATTAATTACAACACATTAAAAGACAACGTTAACCCTTTAGTGTTGTGTATGACGCCCAACAGGTGGGGCCCGCTAGAGTTATTTAACTGTTTTTATTGCCTTTATTACCTTTATATCTTAATTGTTTTATATGCAAAGTTGTATATGGCTCACCAAGTGGGGCAGTAACAGTGTATATGGCATCCAAACGTGGTGCACGAAAAATATAAAACACATAACAATAAACAACGTCACACTTGAACATTGTATAATGGCGCCAAACGTGGTGCACGAGAAATATAAAACACATAACAATAAACAACGTCACACATGAAAGGTGTATATGGCGTCCAACACGCTGCTCGACAATTAAGTAATAATTCTTGTTGTTTGAGTAGGCAGAGGACAGACAGTGTGGATAATTACGTGTTAGACATAAGTAGATAAGAAGTAAAGTAAACTTAGTCTAAGTAAGTCTGAATGATCACGCGAAGTCGTGCTAAAATGGCTGTAAATCACTCAGAAAGTCAAGAATTTGATGTAAACAACCAATTAGGCGTTGAGGGGTTAGAGGAGAATACGACGGAGAGTGACAACACCAGCGTGGAGGATACAGAGAATAGAGCGGGGGGACAAGCGTTGGAACCTCGCGAAATGAACTTCCAGATGTTAATAGATTTCATAAAACAACAGAGCGAAGAATTGAAACGATATAGTAAACAACGACAGCAAGAACAGAGCGAAGAACTGAAACAACATAATAAAGAACAAATTGAGAAATTAGAAGAAAGAATTAATAAAAGATTATAAGATAGTTTAGCAACAATGAAAGAAGATCTCCAAGGTCAAATTAACGAGGTAAGTGTCGAAATGCGAGAACAAACTAAGAAGTGGGAAGAAAAAATAGACGAGTTGCAGAAGAAGAATGAAAGTGGAATAAAGGAATTGAAAAACGAGTTAAAAAGGCAGACCAAAGAGAATAAAGAATTGCGAGAGAAGGACCGCCAGGAGTGGCAGGAAGCGATCAGCAATACACAAACGACAGTAGAACAAGTAAATAACAAACTAGACACTCATATACAAGACACTAACAGCAAAAATGAACAATTAAGAAGAGAAATACAGAATGATGTAAAAAAACAACAACAGGAGCATGGAGAGACAGTTAACGCATTGAAACAGAAGATCGTTGAGGTGGATAGCAGACAGCGAATGGCTGAACAGAAAATTGATGCTACAGATAAAGAAAAGGGCACACGAATCGAGGAATTAAAAGGACATATAATAAAGATCAAGGAAGGCCAAGAAAGGTTGCAACGCCAATTAGCGGAAGTTGAAGTCGGACCAATCACCAGGGCGAGGGGACCGAATGACAGCGAGCTAAAATATAATGGCACGGACCGATATCCAATGGAGTTCCTTGGAGAGTTATCGGAACTACAAAGCATGTATTACCAGACCGATAACGTCAAATGGATCGGACGTCACTTAGAAGCGGACGCAGCAATCTGGTGGAGGGTGATCCGAGACCAGATTACCAACTTTGAAGAGTTCAAAGACATATTTACACAGAAATATTGGAGTCAAGAAAAACCAGATGCGATCAGGGACAATCTAGAATATGGCAGATATAACTGGAAAGGAAATCTGACCGCGGTTCAATACATGGAGAGGAAGATACTGGAAAGTCGCCAACTAACTCCAGCAGTGACTGATCGACAGCTAATAAAGAAAATAGCGAGACATTATGGAAGAGAGATCGAGATTGCTGTAGTGACGAGGGGTATACTCAATTCAAAACCTTGAGTCATTGATTTCAGAATACGCTACAATAAACCAATGAACGAATAGAGAAAGTGGGGACACATGACAAGGTGAACGCCCGCGTAAACAGGAAACAACGAACGCCACGCAACCGGTTCACAATAAAGAGGTAGGTTGGAAGCAGCAACCCTCGCACAAGAAAAACGAAAGTAATACAAACAAAACATACCCGAGGCAGAGTGATCGACAGCTAGTAAACACTATTGAGTTTGTAAATAACGGCGCGTCGACCTCAACAGCAAGAGGGGGAGAAGAAAAAAAAAATTAAGTCGGTTAGGCAATAAGATAGCCGCAGAAGGGCCCAGTTACCGACGAAATGAAACGAATATATTACTACCAGATACACGACATGAATTAATTTATGAGGACGAAAAAGAAATCGAACAACGTATATCAAAATGTCCAGAAATAGTAATTAAATTTAATAATAATGTTTCAGTAACTGCCTTAGTGGACACGGCTAGTGCTATCAATGGGTCGTCCGAGGAATGGTTTAGTCAAAACAAACATTTTTTAAAACCATATGACGAGTTAAGTATGACTAACACATTAATTATTAGTGCAGTAGGGGGTAAATCAAAGCTTGTACGGAAACAAATTCTGTGTGAAATTTACATTAATGAAGTGAAGATGGATTGTGTATTTTTAATTATTCCAAACTTAGTTAGGAATTGTATTTTAGGTATTAGCTTTCTTAAGGATGAAGGGTGTTTAGTTCATGTAAGAGGAGGAGTCGAGTTTAAGAGAAGAACTGGAGAACCGGAGTTCTGCAAACCAATCGTACATATGGAAGTAGTAGAAAAAGAAAAGGGTGACGCAATTGAGAAGAAGATAAACGATAAAATAAATAATGTAAAGTGTGAAGACGAGGAAATAAGAGGAAAACTGAGAGAGATATTTATAAAAAATAAAAGTTTATTCCGGGAGAGTCCAGGGAGATTAGAACGTTATGAGCACGAATTTAAGGTCACAGACAGCACACCTTATTTCCAACGTGGTTGGCCGGTACCTATTGCATATAAGCAAAAGGTGGATGCAGAAATCAACAAAATGTTGAAATATGGTGTTATAGAAAGAGGAAAATAGCCCATATGTAAAGCCAATGGTCACCGTGATCAAGAAGGACGGTAACGTCAGGTTATGTCTGGACACGCGGAAAATAAATAGTGTCACAATCCCTGACTATGAAGGACCACCTCCCATACAAGAAATATTAGCTAGGTGCGGTAATATGAAATACGTATCAATAGTCGATCTAACGAGTAGTTTTTGGCAGGTGCCACTAAAACGGAACTGCCGTGACTTCACTGCATTCATGTACGAAGGTAAATGCTACCGGTACACCGTTACACAATTTGGATTGAGCACCAGTTCTGCCACCTTGACAAGAGGACTAGATACGGCACTGGAGGACGAAGTAAAAAGAAATACCATCATCTACATTGACGACTGTCTCTGTTACTCTGACAACATAAAAACGCATCTCGTACATTTAGAGTTGTTCTTAAGAAATTTATGTAGAGCTAATCTTACGATTAATCTTGAGAAGTCACAATTTTTCCGACAAGAAATTGAATATCTCGGATACCGCCTAACCACAAACTGGGTACAAGCAAACGAAGATAAAGTTGCAGCAATTAGAAATTTTCCGATTCCTAGGAATCAAAAACAATTAAAAGGGTTTTTGGGATTAACAAACTTTTATAATCGGTTTACTGATAAATATGCGGAAACTACACAACCACTATTAGATTTAATAAAGAAAGGTAAGAAGTTCACATGGACGCCAGAATTAGACCGGTGTTTCCAGGAAGTGAAGAATCTATTTATTGACACAGTGATATTAAGATTCCCAAAACTCAACAAGCGATATTTTCTACAGCGCGACGCAAGCAACTTTGCATATGGAGGTCAATTATATCAACTTGATGACGAATGGAAGGGAAGATAGGAGTTATTGCATTCACCAGCAAAACCTTCAAAGGAGCTGAGAAAAATTATTTTACTATTGAAAAAGAATTATTAAGCATCGTCAGGTGTTTAGAGAAGTTCCGGATGTATGTTTTAGGTCAACCCTTAACCATTATTACTGACAATAAAGCACTTGTTTTTATGAACAAATGCCATTTAAATAACTCGAGAATAACAAGGTGGATTCTCAGTATCCAGGAATATAACTTTGATATTATTCACTGCAAAGGAAAAGAAAACATCATAGCCGACATACTCAGTAGATATCCGGAGGACGTGATGGAGGAGGAACCAATTGATGACATCTTTGAATACCAGATCAATCATATAGTTATTAAAATGAATAAAGACGTGAGTCAAATGATAAAAGATATGGGTAAACACCAAATGAATGATAAAAAGTTAAGACTTATGGTGGATAATTTTAAGAATAAAATTAATAATGATATGTGTAAATTTTACATTTATGTAGATGACAAATTATATAGAAAATATAAAGGTAAATGGAAATTGTATGTGCCAACAAGCATAACAGGTGAGATAATCGCCGAAATACATTAAATGTATGGACACTTAGGAAGCAAAAAATGTACCAAGCTGATTCAAGAACATTTCACGTTTGACAAAATGTCTGGTTATTAAGAAGAATGTTGATCGGTCATGTTAGGACCAAATAAAATGTTAAGTTGAGCTGCGGCCATGTGGACCGCGTAAAAATGTATTGTATGTCAGCACATATGCCCTTTTTTATAGAAAGAATGAAACTTCGTGTATTATCGCCAGGATGCAAAATGATAAAGATAGTGGACTGTATAAATAGATTTATTAAGTTACTCCAATCTTACACTCAATTCATTGTAGTGAGGTTGGCTAATGCTGAAGATTAAATTTTGAGAAGTGATTCGGAAATGAAATTACATTTGATGCGGCACAAATGTGTGCACTTTAGTTACATCGAAACGTGATGTAACTAAATACAGGCCTTAGGCCTAAATACTAAATTGAGGCCTAAGGCCTAAATTATTGTCGTATGATGAATTGTATGAATCGTATGAATTGAGGCGCGAGTACGCGGCACTCAATTACATGAGAACAAGTACTAGCAAGGTATTGCTAGTATACTGCAAGTATGCAATATGTATAATGTTGTAAGGCCTAAAGCCTAAATAATTGTCGCGACAACAAGAAATGAAAATGACAGAGTCAGGCAGCAAACGTGAGAACGTCCGCTGCCGGCCAAGGCTCGTAGTACTGTGACTGTTATAAAAACGAGATAAGAACGATTCAGCAAGCGTACAGATTATTAGCCAACCTACAAACACGAAAATTACCATACTACTGTCCATAACTGCCCGTCAAAAAATCAAAAGATTTTTTAATACATTTTAATAACTAATTGTAAAAACAAAAAAAAATACAGAGTTCTTAATAATAAAGGTTAATCTCAGTAGGCTGCATTGAACCTTGAGTTGTAGTCTTAGATAGCAGTTATGACATTAACTGCTTAGCGATAAGCTTGATAGATGATAAGAGTTGAGCAGGCCAAAGTTGGCGTGCAGCTTGAATCAAACATGAGCAAAATTTAAGTTAGCAATGTATTGCCAATACATGTTGTGAATACAATATTGAACGATATAAGTAGGGGGAAAATAAGGGTTCTAACGCAACACAATGTCAACTACTAGAGTCCCGCACCAATCACTTTCACTTTCTACTGGACCACAGCATCCACGACTTTTTCGCGTATATGCCGCCTTTCGTGAGCCTAGACCACTTTCACTTTCTATCAGCCCGCGAATTTCAGCGAATAAATTTTTTTATTTTTTTTTAATTTGATATTTTTATTTTTTTAATTAAATTGATTTGCATATCCGCGAATATATGCCGCCTTTCGCGCACCAAGTTCAAATATATGCCGTCTTTCCCGAGCCTAAATCACTTTCACTTTCTATCAGCCGGACCCGCAGCATCCCAAATGGACCACAGCATCCGCGAATTTCCGCGAATAAATTTTTTTAATTTGATATTTTTATTTTTTTAATTAAATTGATTTGCATATCCGCGAATATATGCCGCCTTTCGCGAGCCTAGATCACTTTCACTTTCTATCAGCTGGACCCGCAGCATCCCAAATGGACCACCCGCATCCACAAATATATTTTTTATTTTTAAATAAAGCTGATTTGCATATCAGAGGTGGGTGGCGGGTGGGAGGTTCCGACTTGATGAATTATAGTGTATATATTAAATATATGATCAGGGTTACCAACCTTGCATGAGTTCAAATTTGTTGTATGTTATAATGTATATTAAATGTATATGATTAGGTTTACCAACCTATGCAGGGTTCAAACTTGATATGTGTATTATAGTGTATATTAAAATATATGATCAGGTTTACCAATCCTGTATTATTGTGTGTATAGAACAGATCTGTCAACATTTTTCTTCGGTGGGAAATTCAAACTATATGAGCAACGCATTCGCCAGAATCTGAGACTCGAGAGAGTATGTTTGTCGTGCATGCTTTATTTTTTATTCGCTCGCGTCATCCGTATTTAAAGTTCGCTACTTCCAGTACACATGGCCTCTGTAACAGATTTGGTCTCCAACAGGTGTGATTCGAACGGTAAGAGTTAAATATAGTTTACAGACGATTGTAATTTTAAAAATTCATTTTTGCATTAAATATATATATCGTAAACAATGAAATAATAATATTTCGTCATTGTAAGATTTTAATAAAACAATTATCAGTTTAAATTCTCTCTCTCTCTCTCTCACACTTGTTGTGTATGTTTCTCTCTCTCTCTGTGGTCAGTACCGCGCGCATGTATATAAAATTAGAAAGTTTATATTTATTCGACAAATATTAACGCCCTCTCTCTCTCTCTCTCTCTCTCTCTCTCTCGCTCGCAGACGTCGGAAGCAATTCGAGGTCATTGACACGACTTTACACTGACACATTGCAGTTTCTCACTCTCTCTCTCTCTCGCTCTCTCTCTCTCTCTCTCTGGGTTAAGCTGGTGTTGTACGTTACTAAAATCATAGCAAATATTTTCATTCTAAGCATGTATTACTGTTTAGTAATAATTACAACCAACAAAGGATATATAAGTTTGTATACATGGATTGTATATTGCAAGCACAGAATTATTATTTAAATCCGATATCTGTTTTTATTAAAATCATACAATGTCAAAAGAGGATAGTTGTCTGTTACGAACCAGTACTAACTCTCCTATATGGCCGTCGCTCGCATCATCCGTATTTAAATTTCGCTACTTCCAGTACACATGGCCTCTGTAACAGATTTGGTCTTCAACAGGTGTGATTCGAACGGTAAGAGCAAGAACAATATGAACAAGGTCAAGGACATTATATATATGTCTAGTATCCCTCCTCAGACGCTGGTGTTACTTTGTGTCATAAAATCTCGTGGCACTCAAGATAAGAGACAATACGTTTGCAAAAAACGACAAAATTGAACTTCTGGAAACAAAATTGTACGGTTTGTAAGTAATATCGACAACACAGGTCAGCATTTTTCGGTCATTGACAGATAAAGGGATCGTCACATTAGGACTACTGGCTGCTAAATCCAGTAGTACAAGAACTTAGATATTTGTTGAATCAGTAGCAAAAAAATGTTAGATCTACTGTTTTCAGCGTACATAGACATTTGATAATATTCCATTTTGGTTGTATTCGTGAAGCCATAGTGTAATGGCTGTCCTTGGAAGTCATGTAACCCTTAGTGTTTGTGCGGGAATCGTAGTCGGATTTTAGTTTCTGTCATGTCTTTCGTCCGTTTGTGTGCAGGTTGTCTTTACAGTCATGAAAATCATTTCAAGAGGTAAGCCGCATTGTATTGTTCGCGTACCGCGAGCATATGCGGTGGTGATTGCTGTACAAGAATTCTACGGACTGATGTGTTACGAAATTAGCGTGGTAACCAAGTTCTATGACATAGAGCGCGGGTTTCTCCGTACAATTGTGTAACGTCGCGTAGCATTTTTGTGCGATGTTAAGCGACCTATAAAACGTAATGAACCTGTTGTGGCATGATGACGGAGTTGCACAGATGCGTGTGATAATAATAATAACAATAATAATATAAAGAGGTCGCGTGCTCAAACATTATTATTATTTCGCCTTTGACATGCTCCTTGTCAGTCTGTAATTTAGAGGTAGCGAATCTTTTTGCCATTCTTCTGCCGATGATAAAATGTTCTCTGTAGAGTTATTCGTCAAGTTGTTGGTGTAACAATAACATGGTGTAAGCTACCTCTCGTTTATCCATGAGAATGAGTGTTCGGTGTCATCTGCCGTGAGGGTAAATAGCGCCTTATTTTCGCTATTATTTACAACGGTACGTCCAAAATACTAGTAAGCGTAATCAAAAATTACTTCCTACCCTGCTAACAACATCAATGGATGCATTTTGAGTACGTGGCTATGAAAATGATCCGGACACAGGTTATGTCAGGTTGTAATAAGTTAGGCCTCTCCAGTTCTATAATTTTCTACAAAAAATTAGTTTTGTTTCCGATTAAGTATCTCCATTTTAATTACTTTTAACACTACACTGAAAAGTTTGTAGTTGTGGGTAGAGGAAAAAATATCAGGAAAGGTATCCGCAGTATGTCATACGATAGTGAAGGAAAGATTTCATCGATATTTTGACATGTTCTCTCGCATATGTTATAGGTTACAGTGGATATGAGATTCGGTTAGAACATGTGCACACTAAATAGGTAATTGTAAGGAAAATAAGAAATTACTGTAATAGGTAAGTTGTTCAGTACTACAGGAGTAGAAAAATATTTTCATATTCATCATTGTCGTAAGGAACTCACACCCTGACGGAAGGACACACAAGGTGCAGTACAAAATCCTCCCAGAAGGTCCTTCCAGAGGGCGACTGACTGTACGCTATCATTAAAATTATACAAAACCACTGCTGTCCCGATTCAGATGTACGACAGTGAGGAATGTAAGCGAGACATGTCTACAATTTGAAGCAGCTGAAGTGCTTTCTCTGAGAAGAGTCAAGGGTTCCACACAGTTGGACAGAACGACTGCATTCGGAACGAGCTAAACGTCTATAATCCGAACCAGCGAATAGACGATTACAGATTAAAATGGTGGGAACACGTCGACGGAATGGACGAAAACAGGCAAGCAGTCCAGCGGGCTAAGCTATGTTAACTTCACACGCACGCACGCACACGCACACGCACACACACACACACACACATTGATACATTTGGAAACTGAGTACAGAATAAATCTACAATCACCTAGTCGGTTTGTTGGCAGAAAACAATTAATATATTCGTTGAGAAAATCTGTTGTGGCTGAACGAAACATGTGTCTGAATAAATTTTCTCTCTACATAGCAGTTGTAAAAGTAGTCATATACATTATGTGCTATATATACAAAAGGCTTTCAACGTGTTTGTCATTTCAACCAATTTGTACCGTGCTCTAATTATGTAAAAAAAAAAAAAAAATAAAAAAAATAACTGTACCGCTCCATACAACTGAGAATAAATCCGTACACACACACACACACACACACATGAACAATTTTACGTTTAAATAAAATCTGTACATACAATAAAATTATGTTTCAGTATTAATGATATAAATATTACTGTTTTATTAATTTAAAATACCGTATAATTGCTTACGACGCGCACACTTAGCAACGTTTTTACTTATTTGAACAAGCCATGTATTAACTTCAATAAATAATGCACTTGATAATGTTTAAATATTTCCAACAACTATGTTGATTAGAAGTGCTGTAAGTTCAATAACAATGTTCGCTACGTAACGTATTCAAATCTGTTTACTCACCTCTTAAATGTTGATGCACGCAATTATCGATTTCACAATGAGGTATGAAGGCTAATTGCATTCTTCACGTATATATATTGATGTATCTTACAACGGTAGGGTAGGGGTAGCTTGCGTGTTTGTTTTGAAAGTCATTGTCCGCCGTTGGAAACTTTCAGAAGTTAGCGATACTGAAAGTATTTTCGTGCATTAGTCAAAATTAGGAAAACAATGCAGAGAGAAAGCGAGTGGACACACATGTAAGTAGCTCGATACTCAGTGACAACAACACACAGACACACACACACACACACAGTTAATATTTGTCAAATATATAACAACGAGTGAAAGAGAGAGAGTGAGGAGGGGTCATCGACCAACAAGTCGTGTATTAAATTCAATAAATAATGCACTTGATAATGTTTTAATGGGAATAATTTTATGTTTAAATAAAATCTGTACATACAATAAAATTATGTTCACTTTAAGAAATAAAAACTGCACAGTATGTTTCTTTGATTGCAGACGAAACATTATACGACGCGCACACTTAGCAACTTTTTTACTTATTTGAACAAGCCATGTATTAACTTCAATAAATAATGCACTTGATAATGTTTAAATATTTCCAACAGCTATGTTGATTAGAAGTGCTGTAAGTTCAATAACAGTGTTCGCTACGTAACGTATTCAAATCTGTTTACTCACCTCTTAAATGTTGATGCACGCAATTATCGATTTCACAATGAGGTATGAAGGCTAATTGCATTCTTCACGTATATATATTGATGTATCTTACAACGGTAGGGTAGGGGTAGCTTGCGTGTTTGTTTTGAAAGTCATTGTCCGCCGTTGGAAACTTTCAGAAGTTAGCGATACTGAAAGTATTTTCGTGCATTAGTCAAAATTAGGAAAACAATGCAGAGAGAGAGCAAGTGGACACACATGTAAGTAGCTCGATACTCAGTGACAACAACACACACACACACACACACACACACAGTTAATATTTGTCAAATATATAACAACGAGTGAGAGAGAGAGAGAGGAGGGGTCATCGACCGTGATGGAAAAGCTTTACCTCACTGCTTTAAGAAGTTAGCGATACTGAAAGTATTTTCGGTCAAGTTAACACGGCTCTTTTTAAGAAACATTCTATCATTTATTTGATGTCGATACCGGTATTAATTATAGATTACACTTAGTTCCATTCACTTCCATGTGCTTACAAATACTTGTAATTAGTTTCGTTAATAACTAGGCCAAAACATTGTCATTACATGTCAACTCTTCCGTCTGTCTCGTAAATTTTGCGCAGCACTGTTTGAGTCTTATCGTTGTAAATAAAGAGCAACAGCAACAGTGTCGTAATACTCTACTTATTTGAACAAGTCCTGTATTAAATGCACTTGTTAATGTTTTAATGTGAACAATTTTACGTTTAAATAGAATCTGTACATACAATAAAATTATGTTTCAGTATTAATGATATAAATATTACTGTTTTATTAATTTAAAATACCGTATATATATATATATATATAACCTAGGAACTTCGCAGGTGAAGAAATTAATTTCTATTTTTCATCTGTAACGACATGCGTGTATAATTTTAATTTATTTCACTATACACCTCTGAACCTATGTGTAATTATTTTGTAAACTGCGTTATCTATGGAGGAACTGTCGCAGCAAACGTTAACACTAGAACGATTATATTATTATTATTATTTAGTGATCAGATAATTTCATAAAAAAATAAGAAACGTAAAAGATATACGCTGACTTTACCGCAACCACGTCTATTTAGATAAACGGCTCGGAAGAAAAAATAATTCTTCACAAAGCAGAACAACAACTACAGTCTCAAATAAATATATTTTAAATCTGGGGCTATGCGTGTACGTAGGGAAGGTCTTCATATGCTCACTGAACAAAATATAAATATTCGCTGGCAGATAATTTCATAAAAATAAGAAACGTAAAAGATATACACTGACTTTACCGCAACCACGTCTATTTAGATAAACGGCTCGGAAGAAAAAATAATTCTTCACAAAGCAGAACAACAACTACAGTCTCAAATAAATATATTTTAAAAAAGATAAATATACATTAGATGGAAATGTTTCCTCTGTTTTTCTCTGTGAAACACAAAAAGAACTTGGGAATCGTGTTTCTTCCCTAGATGCGGTCAACACGATTAAAAGTAAAATTTTAATAACAAAGTTTTCACTGTACTTTAACAAGGATGGTAATATTTTTTTTTCTAGTGCCTAATCTTTTAAACTAAAAAACGTACAATCTTTATTACTTTTACAAATACACACAGACGTTAGGGAGAGACTGCAATGTGTCAGTGTAAAGTCGTGTCAATGACCTCCTGTATTACAATAGTTTCTTACTGAAGGCTTGTACGCTTTAAATTCAGCTATACCTAAAATATATCTTCAATTAGGGTCATTGTACACACACAGTGGAATGCTTTCAGAAATTTGCGACACACACACACACACACACACATACATACACAACGATGTTTCTACTTATTTGAACAAGTCCTGTATTAAATGCACTTGTTAATGTTTTAATGTGAACAATTTTACGTTTAAATAAAATCTGTACATACAATAAAATTATGTTTCAGTATTAATGATATAAATATTACTGTTTTATTAATTTAAAATACTGTATATATATATATAACCTAGGAACTTCGCAGGTGAAGAAATTAATTTCTATTTTTCATCTGTAACGACATGCGTGTATAATTTTAATTTATTTCACTATACACCTTCGCCACCGCTGCTACCACAGTCGTCAGTAATAAAAAAAGAAGAAAGATCAGTTAGGAAACGCATCAGTACTCGTTCGAAACTGAAACGATTAACGTACCTTACGTCTTACGTCTTACGTCTTACGTCTTACGTCTTACGTCTTACGTTTACGTTTTACGTCTTACGTCTTACGTTTTAGTTTCACATCTTACGTCTTACGTCTTACGTCTTACGTTTTACGTTTTACGTCTTACGTCTTACGTTTACGTTTTACGTCTTACGTCTTACCTTTTAGTTTCACATCTTACGTCTTACGTCTTACGTTTTACGTTTTACGTCTTACGTCTTACGTCTTACGTCTTACGTCTTACGTCTTACGTTTTACGTTTTTTTTTATTCGCGGATGCTGTGGTCCATTGGGACTGATGTTAATCGTTTCAGTTTCGAACGAGAACTGATTAGCAATTGTGTTTGCGTTCGAGAAGTTTAAACCCTTCCTAGAACATAAAGAATTCCTTTTGGAAACCGTCAATCAGGCGTTATCTTGGTTATTGAATCACCCTAAACAGTTAGGACGAATTGGAAGGTGGATATTGAAGTTAAACTGCTACAAATTCAGAGTGCAGCATATAAAAGGTACTCAAAACGTAGTCGCTGATACCCTGTCACGTATGTTCCAGTCGCCCACTAAAACTCCTGAAAACAAAGAGAATCCGGAAATAGCACATGCTAACGCCGTAATTACTGAATTCCCCCTTGCCTTCACAAACATTGCTCTGTATCAACAACAAGACCTCTCACTGAAGCCTATTATAGAACAACTTACGCAAGGTATTAAATCCGAGAAGTACGTATTGAGTAGAAATGTACTATGTCACAAGATAAGAATAATAGCCCCGGATGTAATTAAGCCCATGCTGATGGAATACTTCCATTCATCTACCATAGGAGCCCATATGGGAATCAATAAGACAATACATCGTGTTCGAAAGGAATATCATTGGAACAATATGAACAGTGAAATAGCCAACTTCGTAAAGAAATGTACATTATGTGCCCTCAGTAAACCGGTCCGAAATAATCAAGTGAGCCAAATGATTTCAGAAATCCCTAAGACCCCTTTTTCTAAACTTTATCTAGATTTCTCAGGTCCATATCCATGATCCAAATCAGGCAATACAATGTTACTCATCTGTGTAGATTCGTTCACTAAATTTGTTTGGATGTATCCCATGCGACGAGCATTAGCGTCGACGACTGTAAAAATATTACAGGAAAGACTATTTAAAGACTACGGTACTCCAGTACGTATAGTATCTGATAACAGTCCACAGTTTAAAGCGAAAGAATTTAGGAATATGTGTTTCAAGTTAGGGATAGACCATATAACCACTACAGAGTATCGACCACAAGGCAATATTGCTGAAAGGTATCTACGAAACCTCAAATCTGCGCTAATCGCCTATCATGCAAAAGATCATACGTCGTGGGACCAAAACCTATCCTGGATTCAATATGCTTTTAATTCAGCTTACCACGAAGGTCACAAGTCGACCCCGTTTGAGTTACTGTACAAATACCGACCAAACCACCCTTTGTCCACAAGATGGAATATACACGATCTGCTGCCTCCGCAAATAACGGATAAGCAGATAAAGCGAATATGGAATAAAGCCCGGTCTAATTTAAGAGCAAACTTAGAGAAATCCAGAAAATACCACTGCATTTAATACAGGACTTGTTCAAATAAGTAGAAACATCGTTGAGTATGTATGTGTGTGTGTGTGTGTGTCGCAAATTTCTGAAAGCATTCCACTGTGTGTGTACAATGACCCTAATTGAAGATATATTTTAGGTATAGCTGAATTTAAAGCGTACAAGCCTTCAGTAAGAAACTATTGTAATACAGGAGGTCATTGACACGACTTTACACTGACACATTGCAGTCTCTCCCTAACGTCTGTGTGTATTTGTAAAAGTAATAAAGATTGTACGTTTTTTAGTTTAAAAGATTAGGCACTAGAAAAAAAAATATTACCATCCTTGTTAAAGTACAGTGAAAACTTTGTTATTAAAATTTTACTTTTAATCGTGTTGACCGCATCTAGGGAAGAAACACGATTCCCAAGTTCTTTTTGTGTTTCACAGAGAAAAACAGAGGAAACATTTCCATCTAATGTATATTTATCTTTTTTAAAATATATTTATTTGAGACTGTAGTTGTTGTTCTGCTTTGTGAAGAATTATTTTTTCTTCCGAGTCGTTTATCTAAATAGACGTGGTTGCGGTAAAGTCAGTGTATATCTTTTACGTTTCTTATTTTTATGAAATTATCTGCCAGCGAATATTTATATTTTGTTCAGTGAGCATATGAAGACCTTCCCTACGTACACGCATAGCCCCAGATTTAAAATATATTTATTTGAGACTGTAGTTGTTGTTGTTCTGCTTTGTGAAGAATTATTTTTTCTTCCGAGCCGTTTATCTAAATAGACGTGGTTGCGGTAAAGTCAGCGTATATCTTTTACGTTTCTTATTTTTTTATGAAATTATCTGATCACTAAATAATAATAATAATATAATCGTTCTAGTGTTAACGTTTGCTGCGACAGTTCCTCCATAGATAACGCAGTTTACAAAATAATTACACATAGGTTCAGAGGTGTATAGTGAAATAAATTAAAATTATACACGCATGTCGTTACAGATGAAAAATAGAAATTAATTTCTTCACCTGCGAAGTTCCTAGGTTATATATATATATACGGTATTTTAAATTAATAAAACAGTAATATTTATATCATTAATACTGAAACATAATTTTATTGTATGTACAGATTTTATTTAAACGTAAAATTGTTCACATTAAAACATTAACAAGTGCATTTAATACAGGACTTGTTCAAATAAGTAGAGTATTACGACACTGTTGCTGTTGTTCTTTATTTACAACGATAAGACTCAAACAGTGCTGCGCAAAATTTACGAGACAGACGGAAGAGTTGACATGTAATGACAATGTTTTGGCCTAGTTATTAACGAAACTAATTACAAGTATTTGTAAGCACATGGAAGTGAATGGAACTAAGTGTAATCTATAATTAATACCGGTATCGACATCAAATAAATGATAGAATGTTTCTTAAAAAGAGCCGTGTTAACTTGACCGAAAATACTTTCAGTATCGCTAACTTCATAAAGCAGTGAGGTAAAGCTTTTCCATCACGGTCGATGACCCCTCCTCTCTCTCTCTCTCACTCGTTGTTATATATTTGACAAATATTAACTGTGTGTGTGTGTGTGTGTTGTTGTCACTGAGTATCGAGCTACTTACATGTGTGTCCACTTGCTCTCTCTCTGCATTGTTTTCCTAATTTTGACTAATGCACGAAAATACTTTCAGTATCGCTAACTTCTGAAAGTTTCCAACGGCGGACAATGACTTTCAAAACAAACACGCAAGCTACCCCTAGCCTACCGTTGTAAGATACATCAATATATATACGTGAAGAATGCAATTAGCCTTCATACCTCATTGTGAAATCGATAATTGCGTGCATCAACATTTAAGAGGTGAGTAAACAGATTTGAATACGTTACGTAGCGAACATTGTTATTGAACTTACAGCACTTCTAATCAACATAGTTGTTGGAAATATTTAAACATTATCAAGTGCATTATTTATTGAAGTTAATACATGGCTTGTTCAAATAAGTAAAAACGTTGCTAAGTGTGCGCGTCGTAAGCAATTATACGGTATTTTAAATTAATAAAACAGTAATATTTATATCATTAATACTGAAACATAATTTTATTGTATGTACAGATTTTATTTAAACGTAAAATTGTTCATGTGTGTGTGTGTGTGTGTGTGTGTGTGTGTACGGATCTATTCTCAGTTGTATGGAGCGGTACAGTTATTTATTTTATTTTTTTTTTTTTTTTACATAATTAGAGCACGGTACAAATTGGTTGAAATGACAAACACGTTGAAAGCCTTTTGTATATATAGCACATAATGTATATGACTACTTTTACAACTGCTATGTAGAGAGAAAATTTATTCAGACACATGTTTCGTTCAGCCACAACAGATTTTCTCAACGAATATATTAATTGTTTTCTGCCAACAAACCGACTAGGTGATTGTAGATTTATTCTGTACTCAGTTTCCAAATGTATCAATGTGTGTGTGTGTGTGTGTGCGTGTGCGTGTGCGTGCGTGCGTGTGAAGTTAACATAGCTTAGCCCGCTGGACTGCTTGCCTGTTTTCGTCCATTCCGTCGACGTGTTCCCACCATTTTAATCTGTAATCGTCTATTCGCTGGTTCGGATTATAGACGTTTAGCTCGTTCCGAATGCAGTCGTTCTGTCCAACTGTGTGGAACCCTTGACTCTTCTCAGAGAAAGCACTTCAGCTGCTTCAAATTGTAGACATGTCTCGCTTACATTCCTCACTGTCGTACATCTGAATCGGGACAGCAGTGGTTTTGTATAATTTTAATGATAGCGTACAGTCAGTCGCCCTCTGGAAGGACCTTCTGGGAGGATTTTGTACTGCACCTTGTGTGTCCTTTCGTCAGGGTGTGAGTTCCTTACGACAATGATGAATATGAAAATATTTTTCTACTCCTGTAGTATTGAACAACTTACCTATTACAGTAATTTCTTATTTTCCTTACAATTACCTATTTAGTGTGCACATGTTCTAACCGAATCTCATATCCACTGTAACCTATAACATATGCGAGAGAACATGTCAAAATATCGATGAAATCTTTCCTTCACTATCGTATGACATACTGCGGATACCTTTCCTGATATTTTTTCCTCTACCCACAACTACAAACTTTTCAGTGTAGTGTTAAAAGTAATTAAAATGGAGATACTTAATCGGAAACAAAACTAATTTTTTGTAGAAAATTATAGAACTGGAGAGGCCTAACTTATTACAACCTGACATAACCTGTGTCCGGATCATTTTCATAGCCACGTACTCAAAATGCATCCATTGATGTTGTTAGCAGGGTAGGAAGTAATTTTTGAATACGCTTACTAGTATTTTGGCCGTACCGTTGTAAATAATAGCGAAAATAAGGCGCTATTTACCCTCACGGCAGATGACACCGAACACTCATTCTCATGGATAAACGAGAGGTAGCTTACACCATGTTATTGTTACACCAACAACTTGACGAATAACTCTACAGAGAACATTTTATCATCGGCAGAAGAATGGCAAAAAGATTCGCTACCTCTAAATTACAGACTGACAAGGAGCATGTCAAAGGCGAAATAATAATAATGTTTGAGCACGCGACCTCTTTATATTATTATTGTTATTATTATTATCACACGCATCTGTGCAACTCCGTCATCATGCCACAACAGGTTCATTACGTTTTATAGGTCGCTTAACATCGCACAAAAATGCTACGCGACGTTACACAATTGTACGGAGAAACCCGCGCTCTATGTCATAGAACTTGGTTACCACGCTAATTTCGTAACACATCAGTCCGTAGAATTCTTGTACAACAATCACCACCGCATATGCTCGCGGTACGCGAACAATACAATGCGGCTTACCTCTTGAAATGATTTTCATGACTGTAAAGACAACCTGCACACAAACGGACGAAAGACATGACAGAAACTAAAATCCGACTACGATTCCCGCACAAACACTAAGGGTTACATGACTTCCAAGGACAGCCATTACACTATGGCTTCACGAATACAACCAAAATGGAATATTATCAAATGTCTATGTACGCTGAAAACAGTAGATCTAACATTTTTTTGCTACTGATTCAACAAATATCTAAGTTCTTGTACTACTGGATTTAGCAGCCAGTAGTCCTAATGTGACGATCCCTTTATCTGTCAATGACCGAAAAATGCTGACCTGTGTTGTCGATATTACTTACAAACCGTACAATTTTGTTTCCAGAAGTTCAATTTTGTCGTTTTTTGCAAACGTATTGTCTCTTATCTTGAGTGCCACGAGATTTTATGACACAAAGTAACACCAGCGTCTGAGGAGGGATACTAGACATATATATAATGTCCTTGACCTTGTTCATATTGTTCTTGCTCTTACCGTTCGAATCACACCTGTTGAAGACCAAATCTGTTACAGAGGCCATGTGTACTGGAAGTAGCGAACTTTAAATACGGATGATGCGAGCGACGGCCATATAGGAGAGTTAGTACTGGTTCGTAACAGACAACTATCCTCTTTTGACATTGTATGATTTTAATAAAAACAGATATCGGATTTAAATAATAATTCTGTGCTTGCAATATACAATCCATGTATACAAACTTATATATCCTTTGTTGGTTGTAATTATTACTAAACAGTAATACATGCTTAGAATGAAAATATTTGCTATGATTTTAGTAACGTACAACACCAGCTTAACCCAGAGAGAGAGAGAGAGAGAGCGAGAGAGAGAGAGAGTGAGAGACTGCAATGTGTCAGTGTAAAGTCGTGTCAATGACCTCGAATTGCTTCCGACGTCTGCGAGCGAGAGAGAGAGAGAGAGAGAGAGAGAGAGAAAGAGAGAGGGCGTTAATATTTGTCGAATAAATATAAACTTTCTAATTTTATATACATGCGCGCGGTACTGACCACAGAGAGAGAGAGAAACATACACAACAAGTGTGAGAGAGAGAGAGAGAGAATTTAAACTGATAATTGTTTTATTAAAATCTTACAATGACGAAATATTATTATTTCATTGTTTACGATATATATATTTAATGCAAAAATGAATTTTTAAAATTACAATCGTCTGTAAACTATATTTAACTCTTACCGTTCGAATCACACCTGTTGGAGACCAAATCTGTTACAGAGGCCATGTGTACTGGAAGTAGCGAACTTTAAATACGGATGACGCGAGCGAATAAAAAATAAAGCATGCACGACAAACATACTCTCTCGAGTCTCAGATTCTGGCGAATGCGTTGCTCATATAGTTTGAATTTCCCACCGAAGAAAAATGTTGACAGATCTGTTCTATACACACAATAATACAGGATTGGTAAACCTGATCATATATTTTAATATACACTATAATACACATATCAAGTTTGAACCCTGCATAGGTTGGTAAACCTAATCATATACGTTTAATATACATTATAACATACAACAAATTTGAACTCATGCAAGGTTGGTAACCCTGATCATATATTTAATATATACACTATAATTCATCAAGTCGGAACCTCCCACCCGCCACCCACCTCTGATATGCAAATCAGCTTTATTTAAAAATAAAAAATATATTTGTGGATGCGGGTGGTCCATTTGGGATGCTGCGGGTCCAGCTGATAGAAAGTGAAAGTGATCTAGGCTCGCGAAAGGCGGCATATATTCGCGGATATGCAAATCAATTTAATTAAAAAAATAAAAATATCAAATTAAAAAAATTTATTCGTGGAAATTCGCGGATGCTGTGGTCCATTTGGGATGCTGCGGGTCCGGCTGATAGAAAGTGAAAGTGATTTAGGCTCGGGAAAGACGGCATATATTTGAACTTGGTGCGCGAAAGGCGGCATATATTCGCGGATATGCAAATCAATTTAATTAAAAAAATAAAAATATCAAATTAAAAAAAAATAAAAAAATTTATTCGCTGAAATTCGCGGGCTGATAGAAAGTGAAAGTGATCTAGGCTCACGAAAGGCGGCATATACGCGAAAAAGTCGTGGATGCTGTGGTCCAGTAGAAAGTGAAAGTGATTGGTGCGGGACTCTAGTAGTTGACATTGTGTTGCGTTAGAACCCTTATTTTCCCCCTACTGATATAAAACATGAAAATACATAATTTAACAATGTTTAATGATGAATAATCTGTGACTCATCACATGATGGGCCCGATAAATTGTATTATTTATGCAAGTCATAGTGGTTAGCTTGAACCAGTTGAGGCCAGTAGATCCACACAAGCAGAATTGAATACAATGAGCAAACAAAATTATTATAAATTGTACATGTAAAGACATAAATTTAGCATGACGCCATATAGTTTGAACGATGCATGCTATCCTGATGTATCAGGAATATAGAATAAATTGTTATGTGAAAACAAGTTATACATAGTTGACTGATTGCAAGCACAAATTGTATATAATTAGTAAAATAGTTTACCTTTTTCTTGTCCGTCTGGTGGCCTTTTCTCTATATTTCAATCGACGCGTTTCAGGGCATATGCCCCATCATCAGGATATCCCTTGTTAAAGGTCGTCAATGGTTAAAATATTAAAAACACTGCACACACAATTCTACACACAACAATAAATATAATACAAACATAAAAACACATAAAATGCCCAGATTGTCACAAATGTCACAAATTGTAATGACATGTATGTCATAATTAGCATGAATGATAATTGTGCAATGCGTGATCACAGAATGCAAAATACAATATAAAAATAAAAATATAGGCGTGGCGTGATTATAGACAGTAGATGCGAAAAAACAATGTGTTTTACATAAATACAAGTTATATAATAAATACAATAGAAATCAGTTTAGTTACTTACAAATATGAATAAGGCACAATGGCATAAGTGACAAGTACAACAATGTGGTTATACAAATGTAAGACATGAGTTGAACAATTGCGAAAAATACATTCATAGAATAATAAAATCACACATATTGGCAAATGTGCAAGAAAATGCATACATGGTTGTATAACTGCAGACCATGCGAATATTATGTAAAAAATTTTATATAAAGCAATACCACCAATAAAATGACACATACCCAATACCAATATCAAAATGTAAATGTGTAGGACATAATATGCCTAACAAATTGTTAACATATAAATACAAAAATAGCAAAGTATACCACCATGAAACTATGATAAGTACAGACATAATAGGACAGTGCATGATTGTAAATTACAAATCACATGCAAATTTAGTATAAAAACACGCAATGATGCAAAATTAACATTAAAATGTTGTGATGATACATATCACAATTAAGTTGACCAAATGGTCGTACAATGAAGTAATGAAAGCCAGTGGCCAAGTAAACTAGCATTGTGCTAAATAATTATAGTAACCGTGTTCAAGCCTCGTCCCGGGCTGGCAACAAGCATAGCTTATGAACGGGTCTCCGTAAAATACCCGTAGGCGTGCGAATGCCTACAACTCTAATTAAGTTGTCTGGGCCAGGAAATGTGGCGGTAATTACACCAAATTTCCATGATAATGGAGGTAAGTTACCCTCCATCAATAAAACCAGGTCACCAATGGAAACATTATCCTTGGCGAATTTCCACTTGTGACGTTGTTGTAATTGATGTAAATAATCGCGAGACCAAGCCTTCCAAATGACTTGGACAAACATCTGGAGAAGTTGCCAACGTCCAAGACGAGAGATGGGAACGTGAGATAAGTCTGGGTCAAGTATCGCCGTTAATGGCGCGCAAATCAAAAAATGCCCAGGTGTAAGTGGCAACGGATCATTTACATCCAATGAAATGACAAATAATGGGCGAGAGTTTAGACATGCCTCTATCTGAGACAAAACTGTCGTAAACTCCTCGAAGGTGAGTATAGACTTGCCTACCACGCGGCGCAAATGATGCTTTAAACTCTTTATACCGCTCTCCCAAAGACCACCAAAATGGGGTGACGAGGGCGGTATAAATGACCATGAAATACCCTGAGAGGTCGTAACGGATTTGATTGATGAGGTGGCATCCTTATTATGCCAAAGATTGTAAAGATCATGTAAAACATTGCGGGCCTTCCTAAAGTTCGTGCCATTGTCAGAATATAACTGGCTGGGTATGCCCCTACGGGACATAAATCGACGTAAGGCAGCTATAAACGCGTTGGCTGTGAGGTCGGAAACCAATTCCAAATGAATGGCCCTGGTTGCTAAGCAGATGAACAAAGACACGTACGATTTTGACAAAGTCCTAGATTTCTGCCCGCCATGACGAATCATGAAGGGACCACCATAATCAACTGCGCAGAATAGAAACGGCCGCGAAGTAGTGACTCTAGGAGATGGTAAAATACCAAGCCTCTGAACCTGTTGTTTGGCACTAAACCTGAGGCACCTGACATATCTACGAAAAGTGGAGCGAATGACTATCTTGGCGTTAATAATCCACCAACGCTGACGAAGTGAGTGATGCACGAGTTGAGAACCAGCGTGAAGTAGACGAATGTGTTCGCGTTCAATAATAAGGCGAGTAATATGAGCCGATGGATGCAAGACAATAGGATGTTTATTGTCATAAGGTAATTGCGACTGCTGTAAGCGCCCGCCGACGCGTACTACGCCAGACTCATCAAGAAACGGGCCCAGAGAAGACAACTTACTCCTCATAGAGACGGAAGACCCATTACGAAGACAATTAATCTCGGCAGCGAAGTGGATCGACTGAGATTGTTTTACGAAAAAATTAAGAGTGGAATGAATTTCAACGGGGGTAAGAGCGCCCGATATTTTATCAGCACTGGAGAGTCTAATATTTTTGATGAATCGAAAGCAGTAAGCGTACACGCGTGTCAGACGGTGCAACGAAGAAAAGTCCTTTGAAAGATCAATAGCCAAGGTAGACATTAGAGAAAGTTTGGGGGTTTGTTTCTCCTCCGCAGTGAATTCAGCAGACGACAGATTAGCAGGTAAAAAGGGTGGAAAAGGATTGGACTCGGAAGATTGAGACAAACAGGCGGGACCATGCCACCAAAGCGAACAATCGCGCAACACGTCGGGGTGGCATCCTCTAGAAATGATATCAGCAGGATTATGACGAGAATTGATGTGATTGAGGCTTGCGTAAGACGCTGAATCTCGGCAACACGATTAGCGACGTAGGTTTTCCACCTCGAAGACTGAGCATGAATCCAGTAAAGGGACACCATAGAGTCAGAATATAAATGAACACTATTAATAAAGAAATGAAGAGCATGGGCGACCTGGAATATGAGTCGTGATAACAATAAGCAAGCGCAGAGTTCAATGCGAGGTAATGACACGTGACGTAGTGAGGCCACGCGAGATTTACAACACAGAAGGTGACAAGAGGCCGATGAATCTTGATAAATGACTCTAACATAAACACAACACCCATAACCCCTTTCAGAAGCATCCGAAAACCCATGTAATTCAACTATCCTTGCCTTAGACTTGCAACGAGTAGAACGTGGGACAATAATTTTACTGATCAGACACAACTTGTTGCATAATGAATGCCAATGCAAGAGTAATTGCACGGAGATTGGCTCATCCCAACCAAGATTGCACAGCCAGAGTTGCTGCATAAACTGTTTGTACAGAAAAACAATGGGACCGACAAGTCCGAGCGGATCGTAAATGCCTGCGATAATCGATAGGATTTTCCTCTTGGAGATGCTTGATTCAACGGGGAATGATTTGATGTCAAACAAAATTGAATCGGTAGTGTTATTCCAGAGAATGCCCAAGGTACCCACATTACCCTGTTTGTTTAAAGGGAGTGATAAATTGTCATGATTTGCAGCCACCTGGGGTTCATTTGATGCCCATTTATGCAGCGTGAGACCGTATTGACTCAACAACGTACCTAAGTCAGATTTCAACTTGGTCAGATCAGAAATGTTGTCTGCTCCAGTTAACAAATCGTCAACATAGAAATCATTGATTATAGCTGACGCTGCGTCAGGAAAAGAAGCTTGATGATCCTTACCAATTTGATTAAGACAGCGAGTAGCCAAAAACGAAGCACTAGCAGTGCCGTATGTTACAGTGCGTAATACAAAGTGTTTAAACTGTTCGAGGGGAGAGTCGCGCCACAGAATACGTTGATAATGACAATCCTTCTCAGCTACCAGAATTTGTCGATACATCTTCTCGATGTCGGCAATGAGAACATAGTTATGCATACGAAATCGCAAAAGAATAGAAAAAAGGTCTTGTTGGACGTTCGGGCCTACCAACAAGATGTCATTGAGAGAAAGACCATTGGTAGTTTTGGACGAACCGTCAAAAACGACGCGAAGTTTTGTCGTAGAACTAGAACGCTTAAAGCCGCATGGTGTGGCAGATAGTAGGTATTTGAAACCCCAGAATTGATAGAGCAATTGTCGATAAGCGTCATGTGGCCAAGATCCTTATACTCCTGAATAAATTTTGCGTAGTCGCGCGCAAGCTTAGAATCGCGCATGAACCGGCGTTCTAACAAGAATCTTGCTTCAGCGGTAGCATAGGACTCACCCAACTGGGGATTGTCTGACTTAAATGGTAGCGCAACAACGAACCTACCCTCTTGATTGTGATGAGTAGACCTAACGAAATGCTCCTCACAAGGTGACTCGTTATTAATAGGTGCATTATCAGGGATAGTTTCTGTCTCCCAAAATTTTTCGAGAGACTCCAGAATTTGACCGTCGTTGTTCCTTGCTAGGAACGAAACAGCAGGACCCTTATAGCGGCAGTGTTTGGGCAGATTGCCTGCAAGAATGTAGCCTAACTTTGTTTCCTGTAAAATAGGAAAATGAGAACTGCGGACGTATTTGTTAGCTAAGATTAAATCTAGGTAGAATTGCGCCCCTAACAGTATGTCGATTTCGGATGATATGTTGAAATTTGGGTTAGCAAGAAAAATGTTATCTGGAATGTTAAATTGATTTATGTCAAAAGATTGTGCTGGCAGTTTATGGGTTAATGCAGATAAGACAGCACATTTTGCCTGGAAGCTAAATTTTTGATAACGAGAAATAATGCGTATAGACGCAAGATTAGTGGCATAACACGCGGTATTATTTATACCTGTAATCGGTATGTTGGATTTAGTCAAGTTAAGCCGTAATTTCTTGGCAAATGATTCCGTACAAAAATTTATTTGTGAACCCGCATCCAAAAGAACTCTTGCGGTTTGTCTGTTGGCAGCCTGGTCAATGACAAACACAATTGCTGTTGATAAAAGAATATTATTTGTGGATTGTAATTTGAGTGAACAATAATTACTGCTGCTGGCAGAGACTGGCTTCGGCACATTGTTTATGTGCAACAATGTATGGTGTCGTTTTGAACAGATCTTACGTGATTGTTTAATCTTACAATTAGATGAGAAATGATCTGTTCTCAGACAATTAGTACAGCATTTATGATTTAATATGAATTGTCCTCGTTCTGATGTGCTTAGTGCACGAAATTTATCACACATGTAAATTGGATGATTAGATTTACAGCATAAACATGAATAATTATTTGACGCTGAGTGATAACTTTTAAATGCAGTACTGCCAGCAGCGTTTCGTGATTTATGTTTGTCAGATTTATTATTGAATCTTAAACTCAGCTTGTTGAGTTGCTGTCCGGCATCGATAGGCAGTGTATTTTCTAACAGCTGTCTACGTGCGTTTAAAAACTGAGTAAAACCTTGAAAGTTAGGAAGATTATCAGAGTCTATAGACTCCTTCCATAATTTAAAAGTAGTATGGTCGAGTTTCACTGACAATAATTGTACAGTGATAAGCTCGAATGAATCCACTGACAGTTGCATGGCCGCCAGTGAATTAACGGAAGACGTTATCGTATTTATGAATTCTGCCAAACTTTGGACAGAGTCCTTTATTGTTGACTTTACTTCAAGTAAATTTTGAATATAGTACTTTGCTAGTATGAATTTATTGTCATATCTAGCGGACAGCAAACTCAACGCTATCGAGTAGTTTTCATTACAGATAGGTAATGACTTAATTAAATCTAGCGGCTCATTTTTCAGAGACGAATACAAATAGTGTAATTTCTGCACTGACGTTAAATCAGATCTGGCATGCACCAAGTCCAAAAATCTTGAGTAGAAATGCTGCCATTCTAAGATATTGCCTGTGAAGCAGGGCAAACTTATTGGTTTTAGTTGCGTATTGCTTGTCAATACGGGAGATACAGTCTGAACGTTAAAAGTTTCTATAAGTTGTAAGATATTAGCTTCTGTCGAGTATAATAGCTCTTCGACCTCAACTCGGTCTTCTTGAGCAGCGTTTATGTCTTTTGAAATAAGCTCAATTTCGGACTGTACCTCATCGTATTTTGTTGCCAAGCTTTTTAGACTTTCAAGTCTGACTGTTAAGAAATGTTTGGTATTAGTGTTTTTGTCAAAGTTACTGATAGCCGAATTAATACGCACTATGGCAGACTTTAAGCCGCCTCTCTTTCTGACCAACACTTTGAGGCCTTCTTCAGCCATTGTACGCACCTGATAATGATGTTAATGATGAGGCGGCGTGCGACGTCCCGAAGCGTCGAGGCCGTGGAGAAGATGGCGAACACACAGACCGGAGAGATGACTGCTTACACTGGAGTACCGACGCTAGCACATGGATGATCTTGCAGTAATATTGTCAGGAGGCTCAAAGGCGACGAAAAAAATGCTGGTTAAGTCACGGCACGGTCGGATCAGCGAATATGCTGAGTCGCCCGTGATGGCCAGAAATTGGGGCAGAAGAATAATGAAAGGGTGAATAACGAATCCAGGCACGGAGCGACCAAAAAATTTTTATTAAGAAGAATGTTGATCGGTCATGTTAGGACCAAATAAAATGTTAAGTTGAGCTGCGGCCATGTGGACCGCGTAAAAATGTATTGTATGTCAGCACATATGCCCTTTTTATAGAAAGAATGAAACTTGGTGTATTATCGCCAGGATGCAAAATGATAAAGATAGTGGACTGTATAAATAGATTTATTAAGTTACTCCAATCTTACACTCAATTCATTGTAGTGAGGTTGGCTAATGCTGAAGATTAAATTTTGAGAAGTGATTCGGAAATGAAATTACATTTCATGCGGCACAAATGTGTGCACTTTAGTTACATCGAAACGTGGTGGCCTAAGGCTTAAATTATTGTCGTATGATGAATCGTATGAATTGAGGCGCGAGTACGCGGCACTCAATTACATGAGAACAAGTACTAGTAAGGTATTGCTAGTATATTGCAAGTATGCAATATGTATAATGTTGTAAGGCCTAAAGCCTAAATAATTGATGCGACAACAAGAAATGAAAATGACAGAGTCAGGCAGCAAACGTGAGAACGTCCGCTGCCGGCCAAGGCTCGTAGTACTGTGACTGTTATAAAAACGAGATAAGAACGATTCAGCAAGCGTACAGATTAGCCAACCTACAAATACGAAAATTACCATATGTGCCGAATCTGAGAAAGATCGGCGCGTATACGGTGTTTAACGTTTTCGCTAAAAGAAATATAAGAACGATAGTTGGTGGTGGCGCTTTGCGGTACTGTATTTAGCGGTAGTTATACGCGTACAATCTGCAGCTATGGTAATCAAGCTGCTTGATTGGTGCTGCACTCTGGTGTTCGATACTGATTGCGGGCAAACTATAGTCGGAATTGCGTTCTAAAAGCTTGTCTCTCGCTGGTCGCCTAAACGTTCGCTTCGCCTGCATTCTTCCTCCGACAGAAAGGAGCTTTTGTTGCACCATCTTCTACCTCTGGCAGGCTAAACCAATACAGATCTGCGGTAAGTTACGGCAATATGATTATATACTTTAATTTAAAGTAATACGAAAGAAAAAATTGTTTAATAAGCCCACATTAAGTAATATCCGTTAACCTCACGCCACGTGGTGAAAAGTGAAATGCTTAATTCTGAGTAATTTAAATGTAACTTTTATTGGTAATTATAGTAATACTATATTAATTTCAGAAGTCTTAACTAAGGCACCAGAATTGAGAATAATGTAAATGCAAAAGGTATTTGTTTAATAAGTACAGAAATGATTGTAATCAGGTAACCTCTCACACCACGTGGCCAATAAGACTATGTGTAAATTTTATTAATGGTATAACAAACTGAATAATTATATAACCGTAATTGAATTATGTTAACCCACAGGGGTAAAGTTTATAATATGAAATTTAACAAAACTAAATGTTTTCAAGATAGGGCCAGGTGGCCATATAACCGTTGCAAAGTGTGTAAAACTATCATTTTAAGTAGCCCTAAAGCTGTGTTCATATTATACATGGATTTTGGTGCGTGTGAGGTTTCTGGGGGAATTAGTTTTGAGAACTTATCGCTGATAATATGTTGTATGACTAGGGTCCCTCGCTGCAAGCCGGGGAACAGCTCCATTCCTGAACATGAACATCTAGACTCTCTCTCAACTTCATCTGCCGGAGGGGAATAGCGAGGACGAGCCACAAACACCCTATCATGTAGACCAGGAGATCACCGCTTCACACCATGCAATATATAAGGTGACATCAATCCATATTATTTTTACACAGTGTGATGTAACCCACTAGAACCAGTGGACATAGAGTCACTCTACAACAATGACTTTAAGCTTTAAACATTTTAATTGGGTCCCCGGTTAATGGGACAGAATAGTGCGTGGACTTGGGGGGGGGAATCTTTTGTACATTTTGTAAATCAGTTGTATAAAATGTGAGCCCATAGGTTGGCATGTATCTGTGGCTGCTTCCCATTCAGGCGTGTAAATTTCCTTCTTATTTTCAGTATAAGGGTTTCCTTAGTTCTACTAATTCATTCAATCAACATGTAATTTCACTGGTTCAATTTAGTTTTCATTTTATGCTTTAATTTCTCATTTTTAAATTCAGTTTGGATCATATAGGGATAGAAGTTTCTTTGGTAGTTAAGTCGGGTCACCAGTTTAATCCTGTATAGGTGCATTTTCATGCAGAGTTGAACATGCTCTTGGGACAGGTTGAGTTATGCACTATCTTGCCTAGGAACATGTCGGACTTTGGGCCAAATTACTTTTAAAAGGGTTATAAGGCTTTATAACACGTTACTGTTTTCAAGACTTAACAAAATTCATCAATATTTAAATTCTTTTAATTAATTATGATCACTGGGGTGTTCACTGTATTCTAATTATAATTACTCCAAGTCTAAGTGCTCAATGTGGCAGCACTTTATAATAGTATCAGGCACTATGCCAACTCTTGAATTTAGTATGTCCTGGGGCCACTGGTGTTACAAACATAATCTGTTATGCAAATATAATATGTTATACACATATTAGGTATTAAAACCTAATATGGATATTTATAAATTGTTAATTATGTACCTCAAGGGGTGGAAAAGGGCGTGGCAAGATTTAATGATAGATGTTATGATTGTCCTGTGTTATATACATGTATTGTATATTCGTGTGTATTTTTGGGGGGGTTAGATATAGGGCTAAAAGGAGAATATAAAACATAGGTTTTATATAAATTTATTTTCACATACCATTTCTAAAAGAGAATATAAAACATAGATTTTATATAAATTTATTTTCAAATAACATTTTAAAAGGGAAAATATAGATTTTATATTTATTAATTTCAAATGACATTTTTAAAAGGGAGAATATGGATTTTATATTTATTAGTTTCAAATAATATTTTTTTTTAAGCAGAAAATATAAATGTTATATTTATTGATTTTTTGTAAGTATCAATTTCGAAGGAGATATAATGAGTTTAGTTATAATAAAAAGATTTATTGGTTGTTAATTTTGTGAGTTTTAATTGCAAGTCCCGTCTCACTGGATCCAGCGCATTTTTGGCTTCTCTAGGCTTTGGCCTAGTTTTAATTATCTTGTGGCCCCTCTTTAAAAAAAAAAATTTTTTTTTTTAAATTTTCCAAAAAAAAAAAATTTTTTTTTACAAGTCAAAGTTAAAGAGGGGTTACACATACTACTGTCCAATGTCAAAACAAATAAAAAATTTACATAAAAACATGTGACAAATGTCAATGGTGTAAAGACACCGACAATAGAAACTTATTTATAGGGACCAAACCCATATTACCAGGGAAGAAAGGTGAATTAATTAGTGGAGACTACTACGGACCTTTACCAATATCGACAGGTGGCGTAAGGTATATCTTTGTCATGATTGATAACTTTACGAAGTTTGTGAAGTTGTATACGTTGAGGAGAGCAACAGCGGCAGCGACCATCAGAAGAGTTCGACAATATGTTGAGGAATTTGGTAAGCCGACTGCAATCTTAACAGATAATGGGACACAGTTTACGTCGAAACAATGGGTGAAAGGATTAAACGAACTCAAAACAAAACTGAAATATACTGCTGTACATAATCCATGTACGAATCTTGTGGAACGTGTCAACAGACAATTAGGTAACCTGTTCTGGATATTCGTCGGTGATCAACACATGAAATGGTCTCGATTTATAGCTACAATAGAGAGCTGTATCAACGAAACGTACCATTATACTATCGAATTAACGCCTTACTAAGCGCAGTTTGGGAAAAAGCCAACACGCGTATGGGAGAGATATATCAACAAGGAAGATTCAGGAGATAGAATCCCTAATAATCATCAGATCTTTGTAAAAATGAAGGTGAAGAGAGACAAACTCGCTCGTAAGATCAACGAGGCTAATAAAAGGACTAATTTTAAGGCAGGAGATTTAGTGTTAATTAGAACATACGGCCAATTGGATGCCGTACATCGGACGATTAATAAATTTTGCGAGTTATATTGTGGACCCTATAAGATAAAACAAGTCTTAGGGGAGGCTACATATGTTTTAGTAGAATGTAACGATGAACAGAAAGTCTGCGGCAAGTTCAGCATTAGGCAATGGAAGATATATCATACTAAATAAAACGAAGTTAAGGAATAGGCGCACGTACATATGACTTAATGTATGTAGTAGGTAAATCATTTGTCAGCTATCGGATGTAGAATCTGTATATATTGTAACGTAACAAAATTATAGTTACATATAAATAATACCCAATACGTTGAATAAGTATATACCACGAACATGTCTGAGTCAAAATGAGAAAAAATACTTAAAGTATTAAAGCCAAGTGTGTATCCACATACAAATAATGTCGAAGCAAGCCAACGCAGGAGAAGGAAGAACTATAATGAAAGCATAATCAATGTGATAAGAAGAGGAGAGTGTATAAATAGCCATACAAATACGTTAGCAACAAAGACCCAATAGATCATACAAGTGAGGGAACAATACATAATATAAATATGACAATAGATCATACAAGTGAGGGGACAACACAATATATCAATATGACAATTGATCATACAAGTGAGGGAACAACACGATATCAATATGACAATAGATCATACAAGTGAGGGAAAATACCCTATAAGTGATGTAACATAAATATATGAAGAAGAAGAAGAAACATGAACACTAGAAGAGGAGATGTGCATATTATGAAGAAGAAGAGAAATGTGTAAAAAACCATGAAGAATATTTAACAAGGAAAAGACAATAACATTCCCAGTGCTATACAACCAGGAAGATAATAAGGCATGTGTAAGGAATGCCAGACTAGTGAATTATAATACCCTCCAACAAGGAAGAACATTATGAAGAAAAGATAACCAAGAATCAAGTGTTAACAACTTAATAAGTAGCCACAAACAATGATAGTGAGTGTCTTATAAGAGTGCATCGATTCATAGTAAAATAACACAACCCCAAGTAAACACCACAGACAATAAAAGTGTAATGTTTATGTAAAAGGAAGATGAAAAGTGTTAACAAGTAAAAAATGGTGAATCCCAAATAAACAACACAAACATTTAGTGTGTGATTTATGAACCAAGATTATGACAAAATACAAACATAGTAAGACCACAAATATACTGAGATAGAAGGGAGAAATAATTGCTCAATAACAACTGAAACTAAATATAAAATCCTTGATAATATATGTGTTTAAGTATCAAAAGAGTAGAGAGTAAAAAACCAATATGTAATGTAATAATTAATGTATCGAAAATGAGACAATCTGCTATAGAGAGACAAGACAAGTTATCCAAACCAAAATATAAGCACATAACATGTACAATTATAACCAGTAAGAATTAAGTAATAATGTATGAACAAATAGTATAAAATGTGTATAAAATAGTGAGAATATTGTAATATACAATAGTAATAACATATCATAACAGAGTTATAATAATTAAGCAGAATGATGAACATATTAGGATGTGTATTGTTGTCAAATCAGTAAGAGACACATAACCTCAACTGAGCAGCATCTACAACATAAAACCACATGTAATAATTAGAAAAATACAATCAAAAGTAATTGTTCAAATCAACAACCAAAATAGGATAAATGAGTAACATACTGAACCCAATATGAGTAGAGAAACACATTTATACAATCTATATTATTTAAACAAACAATAGCCAGATTAACAAATCGCAAGATGACCATCAAAGTTACACAAATTACTCACTTAAACTTGAAAAAAGAAAGTAATATAGGTTAACAGTAGCAACTAGAGTATTCACTACCTCTATGAGAACCCCTAGCAAACACTAAATACACAAGTATATATGTAAACAATAATAAACAAATATACATGACCTATGAGACTAGATGTAAAGAACAATCTTACTGTGATTTAATGAATGTTGGACACAACAAAAAAGTGTTATACACTATAGACAAACAATGTACAAGATCTAGGTACACATTAATGAATTAAAACACATACATTAAGTACAATTAGTGATAATTATGTATATCAAAGTATCAGAATGATGACATGGTATGTTAAAGCCATATAACATAAATATATGAAGCAAAATGAGTAGAAACAAAGCTACACTAAAGGTGTAGAAATAGTAAAGGTACAACCTAAACACCTGAGAATTGTGTTAATATGAAAAAATATATTAAAAATAATGAATACGAATGCAAGGACATATAAGGTTTAAACGCCTAAAGAGCATTTGACAAAAAATGTAAATATTTTAATATATAGGAATAATTATAAGGAGAAATGGACTCTAAACTGTTAGAATAAGCATTAGAATTAGGATTTAGCATAATAAAGTGGAAAAGACTTAATTGTGATTAAGAACCACGAAAAGTGAATTATCAAAAGTGACATAGTTTAAATTTGGACGGATTTATAGCTTGTTTGGACTCTAATTAATGAGCCAAGCGTCCGCAAGACAATGATACCATTCACGTCTTAATTCGTAAAATATTAAGAAAGATATAAACAATTGAAGGTTTTCTGTCAATTCCAGAGAGAGTTGAACGCGTCATAGCTTACTCTCGAACCCAAAGACTGACGCTAAGAAATTAAATTTTTGACTTTATTAAGGCGTATGGGGTCGAGATTATCAATTTCTCAACCAATAGGAAGAGCTGATTTCGGGAGACGCCGACAGCAACTTCGGAAGAAAGCATTAATAGTTCTTGGACCATCAGAGCGGACGGAACGTATGTTAGTCGGTGACCTGATTTTAAATTAGTGCGCGTTCCCCCCAGTACAAACAAGTATTCTAACCTAACCAGAGTGCATAACCATTACGTGTGAAAGTGCAACGAGTGATGTGATAAAATAATAACCATCGCCAGTGTATAATAAAGGCGATGATGAGTGGGAAACAAAGGGAGTACTTATTATTATTAACAGTTTTTCTAATGCAAAATTAATGTTTACCAACAAAGTTTTCTCGATGGTACTACTTTAGCCAAGTACAATCGTACATGATTAAACTAGTTATAAAAAGTCAATTAACCAGTATTGAAATAAAAGTTCTCAATCACGTTAATTTAAATAAGATATTATTAATTTTTAGAAGGAAATGACGAATAAAGATAACATTACAATGGATATCGATGTAAACTATGTAGAATAGATACTAACTTGACTACTATTAATACGAAAACAGATCATTTATTGAAAATTAACAGAGAACAGTCAGTACAGTTAATGAACAAAATACTTGTCAGTAATCAATATTATGTATAGTTTTAAGAGTTTAAATGCAATCAATTGAATATTTTATTAAATCACTTTGAATAATAGGTAGTATAACCTATATGGTACGAAGGTTGACTAACCATACTTAACCATGTTTTAACTCTATAATCGCTTGAATATACTCAGTTAATACGAGTTTATGAATTAATTATAATGCTTTTCATTATGAACACTTATCCAAATAATATTATTTTGACACACAACATTTGTAACCGTGTCAGACACATAACTATCTAACTGGTAATTTGATACCAGTGGTACCATAATACGATAGTTTCCAATATCGTAATTAAACTTGTTTTCTTGAATTTTGAATACTCTCTATTAAGTAATATTGTTATATTTCAGCATTTTTGTACCTTGTATCATGTTCACTAAAAGAACACACGAATTTTGGTAATTGTAAACCAAACTAGATTAACAGTTATGTTATATACGATAATCAGTATTACCAGCCCTGAGCAGTAAGATTCTCAACACACATTTCAATTGTTTTTGATGACTATAAATTGTTTAAAAGGAAACTAACTTCAAATTAACTCATTGTTAATAAAATAATAATTTTTCTACCTTGAATCAGTTTCTTTATTTCAAAATAGGCGAAAGCAAAAATTATTTTCAGAGCAAATTATTTTAAAGTGGCAGTACGATAACAGAGCGGCCAATATTTGAATTTTTATAGCAGTATCGAGTATACAGAATCAGATTATTTACTGTACATACACAATTACACCTCTGACCTATTATAAACTGTGTTGTGACATTTCAGTGTATTACAGGGCCTAATTTGGAAGACTGGCTACAATCACCATTGGTAAGTGAAACGGTAAATCTTCCCAGTGCTTCAAGAGGATTTTAACAGTTTTCTTTTAAACAACATTTTGAGATTTGCCTTGAACAAACATCATTATAAATTAAACTTAATTAAAACAAGCTAAACATTTTTAAAATCACTACAAAATATATTACAACGTGATGAACCCAATGCGGGCTTGAAGAATCTTGGACATTCTTAAACAAATAAACAATACTAAAACATCACTATTCCAGCTTTTACGTTACAATATATACGTAGTAGCATATGAAAAAAAAATCTTTCAAGCTTGCTTAGCTGAGTAATGAAATTATCTTTGTAATAAAGTAAAATCTTAGTTGAGACATCATGTAACATATTATATAGATTCATGAAACCATGGACTATCAGTAGGGATAGATTATTTTGCGAGATGTTAGAATAAGGTGTATGTTATGAATTTCATGTAGTACGACAAGACTATATTTATAACTGAATAGTCAATGATAGTTGGTAGAAATTAAGGTAATTTAGTTACTATTGTAAACTAATATGCAATCAATTACTAATTTATGGTTGTAGTTAATATTGAATGTCTGAATGATTGTATCATAACGTAAATGATAATTATTATTAATTTTGTAATTGTATCCATTTATTGCAACATGTTAACACAAGGACTTTGTATATACTTGCATTAATTATATTTAAATTGAAAAGATAATGAACAATAGTATTAGATAAAGTAGTAAAAATTTTATTGGAGAAGACCCAACATTAAATTACCATTTAACGAATATACGAAAATTTGTTTTAAGGAACTTTTATCAAAACAATATATCTATATGCAATTAGGAACGTCACATTAATATTCAGTTGTTATATAATCTTTAGATAGATAACCTAGGATACGTAAGTCAGTCTTTTAAGATAAATAAATATATAGCGAAATGAACCAATGAAAAAATTTTCATGAAATTATAGATCGTGGGTTTTATCACCTGGATGATTTGATATTGAATGACCCAATGAAGGAAAGTAATGCATTCAACTCCTGTTATATCTATAGCCAATATGGCACTTGTATTTTATGTATTTGCCTTAGTAGGAAGATAAATATTTTTATTAAAGTTTAATTTTCTTTAAGTGTATTCAAAAATTTACTCTGTTGTTCAAATTGCTCACTATATTAATTTGTGAGTACACCTGTGCACTGGTAAAATTTGGCAAGACATTTATTTGACCTATTCCTTTTTAAAAAGTAGATGAGTAGTTATTGAACTTTATACAAATAGGCTTAAATTCTTAGTCACAGAATAAAAAGTATTTTTCTAACCAAATATAGGACAATCAGGTTTCAACAAACAGGTCTAGTCTAAACTTATTATTCGATATTTCGGATATCGAACCGGTCAATAATTAAGTTTCCGAGGTTGGCACTATGGCTTTTGCGAAGCCGATTCATGCACCGGGCTTGAACCCGTTGTCATACGCCAATCACTGAGCTGATCACATCCACGAGCCGGATTCTTCGGCAGGTAGAAATCCTTTTCATGTAACCCATCCTCTTTCCAACCAGACTTTCTGCCTGAGTGTCAGAGGATCAACCTTTCGTGAGATTTCGGTAAGTCATTTTATTATTAATTATTTGTCGCTAGCAATTCTGCATGTTGCTCTGCTAAAGAGCTCAACAGAGGTTAACTTTATACTGTAAGAAAACCGTTATACTTTCAGACTTTCAATCATTCAAATAATATCGTACACTTATATTGTTTGCATATTATATTGTGTGACACATTTGTCGAGCAATATGTTATCCAGCCCCATCTTTTCCATAAATGTGTAACGCAAATTTTTAAAGAAAATTTTCGATGAAAGGAAACACAGTAGCAAGGGTCAGCTGTCAACCTAACAATGGTATACGACGGAGCTGTACCAGCGATAGTTCGAAAAGTAGCGTGTGATACCCATTAACGACAGGAAGGTATTGTGTCAGAAAAGACAATATATCAGTAATAGCAGCTGTCCGCTTAAGGGACATTGCGTGTGGCGAGCTGCACTAACAGAAGAACAGCAGAATATGTATCACAGGGATATTACTAAGAAAGGATAACTGAAGAGACAAAAGAGACATTGCGACGAACAACAGACCACATGTGTGACTTGGCTTCAGAACACAGCTGTACATGGTTCACAATGGGCGAAAGAAATCGTAAATCGTACATGTGTGGAAAGCACAAAGGCCATACTCGGTACACAATTGAATGAAACGGCGGGAGTCATGTTTACCAGGGAGTGTTCCAGTGAAGCATAAAAACTGCAGCACAGATGTATCCGTTAAATGGGTTACTAAGAAAACGATTTCACCAGCGTGTGAATTGAAAGATGGTGTAACAAGACAACACTCAAATCGGACACATTTAAGGAAGATGCACATGTTGAACCAGAAGGCCTGCTGTGCATCAAGACGACAATTAAGGGGATAAGTATGAAAGGAATTATGTAGAACAATCAAGTTGATGGGCAGGCATTAAATTTTGTCCTTCTGTCACAGGGTATGGGTGGAGCTAAATGGAAGAAGTAAGAGTAGGAAATTAGAGAGGCCTATGAGAAACTAGGATTTGGTCAAGGCGTTTCTCCAGAATAGGTTACCAAGGAGACGAGGAAGAAGAATGAATAAGAATGGTCACAGGAGACAAGCCAGAAGTTTAAGGAGTTTTCGTAGAAAAATGGGTGAAAACCAATAGAAACGAAGAAGGTAGGAAGGAGCAGAAATTTCTTGAGCAGAAATGTGGGAGAAATGGATTATAAAAATAAGTGATGACTGCGAACGCATCTGTCTTACGCAATAGCTCAGTTTTACTCAATTTTGACTCAGTTGTACGCAGTTGTACTCAATTTATATCAGTTTTAGTGCAGAGTCTCAGTTCAGTTTTCAGTCAGTTTTTTGGCAATAGTCTTAGACAGTCAGTATGAGTCCTATTCTCAGACTTTCTTATTTTTCTTGAGCCAGAACTTCAATATACTAGAGACAGAGTTTTAATATTCATGAGTTTTAACTGAAGTCTGAACGGAATGTTAATCGAGAGTTGTAAGGTAGTGTGGGACTTATCGGAGATCAAAGTATAATTTTGAAAAGAGACATAGAGACAAGTCGTATAATGACAAGTTAAGCGAAGGCGATCTGAAGTTTGATGGAGTGTTAAATTAAAGACAGTGTTAAAGTCGAGAGAGGAAGAACAAGTCGGAAATACAAACTAGACATGATGATCGTGTAGAAAGTATTGTAACTGTTTAACATTTATTAAACGATGTCAGTTGTAGTGACAATAAATTAAGTCCGCAAAGAAACTATGCCGACGAACAAATGACAAGAATTCGGTAGTGATTACAGAAGTATTAAAGTACCAGTTGTACGCGATGAGACTTAAATAAAATTAATTCGGCGTTAAAGAGATACTATTAATAACTGATCCAAAACCTAAGTTAAATATCGAGAATTTGCAAAAGAATTAGGAATGCCGGAGTGCGGAATATGAAGTGCTGTGAAAAGAGTGTTCAGTCAGAAGGTGATGAGTGTGTCAGTCAGCGCATCGGGAATCCTGGAGGACGAGAGAGAGAGGGAGTTTTGCGGAGATCATCACAGTTTACGACGCAGTTGTGGATACGTACCAAGAGTAAAGAAATTTATGTATACTTAGTGTTTAGGAAAACCCACTGTCTGTCGCTCTAAAAGAATTCACTGATAGTAATATTTAAAATCATATTTAAACTTGTTCACGTTAAATTAGAATGACCGATTCTTTAAAGATAAACACAAATATCTATATAACACTATGAATCCATTTTGTCAAGATAAATTTTGTATAGAGCATAGAATTATAATAATTAATTTTAGTATTTAGATTAAAAACCTTGAGAAGATGCACAGAGTAAATGAATGATTACGGAAGTAACTAATTAAATTGATATTAACATGTACTGTTTCCAAGATAACGTTATGTCTTGAATAGCAAGAACTATGAATAAATAACTTTAGTATCACAATTTCTGATGTATGCTTTACTTATTTAAATGTCAACTGGGATGAGGTATAACCGACCCTTAATATTACAAAACGAAGCAACGTCATTAATTACAACGTCATTAATTACAACGTTAACCCTTTAGTGTTGTGTATGACGCCCGACAGGTGGGGCCCGCTGGAGTTTGTTTTTATTGCCTTTATTACCTTTATATCTTAATTGTTTTATATGCATTAATATGCAAAGTTGTATATGGCTCATCAAAGCGGGGCAGTAACAGTGTATATGGCATCCAAACGTGGTGCACGAAAAATATAAAACATAACAATAAACGTCACACTTGAACGTTGTATAATGGCGCCAAACGTGGTGCACGAGAAATATAAAACACATAACAATAAACAACGTCACACATGAAAGGTGTAAATGATATTTGCAATAATCAAATAAATTTATCATTAACAGACAGTTCTGTGAGTGCTTTATTTTGACTGTTCAGTATGTTTTACTGTTGAAGAAAAAGGAATTCTACTCAGTTACCAATTTCATTTTACAAATAAAACTGAGTTTGTCTTCAACAGGAATGGGACATAAACTTTTACAGAATTTTTTTTGAAAAACTAGTTACACCGAAAGTGATGTAAACCATATTTTACTGTCATACAGGCTAAATTACTTGAATATTTTTGTTACAAAACTCTTAATAACAGCAGTATACCAGAGTATTGTCTAGAGGCACTTTACTTTTGATTAATAATAAATATCCAATGTTATTAATATTGTCAGTTGGAAGTTGTTTATAATAGTTGGTTTATGAATCAACCTAATTCCATTTAATATTTCATTGGTATACTTGCCAGCACTTGGGGGTGAGCTTGCTAGGTTGTACTTGGGGGTGAGCTTGCCAGGTTGTACTTGGGGGTGAGCTGGTTGGTCCTCGTCCTGCCCCTGGATAGCTGTTTACAGTGAACTGAACACCAGCATTAGCTTTCCTTGTGAAAGTCCCATGAACGAAGCGAATAACAAAACGAGCCTCTCAAACAGTCCTTTTCAGGATTCTCGACGTGTCTCACCATCGGTGAGACGAGAACATCCTGACCGACTTAAGGGTTTATTATGGAATTTAAAAGGACAAAGCATTGGAGCAATGCGGCTGAAATACAGAATTGACAAAGATCTCATAATGAGAGAGAGAGGTGTGGGGGCTTTCAAAAGATACGAAATTTGGTGCCCGACAAGAACATTGCAAACACTTTAATGTGCGAAATTAAAATGAAAGCTAAACATGAAAATGGGCATGTATCTTTGGGTACAACATTTAGAGAAAGGAAACTGAAATTAAAGAGGAATAACAACATGACATCACAAACAGTGAATGGTATTATTATCATGCACTGGAATGCAAGGTCGCTCCGAAATAAATCTGATGAGCTGAGAAAAATCTTGGAAGAGAAAAGAGTGAAAATTGCGTGTATACAAGAAGCTTCATTACCACAAATCGAAACTTATCACCCGAAATTTAGTGGCTTCAAAATGTACCATGCATCGAGAGAAAACCGTAGTGGTGGAGGCTTAGTGACGCTAATCCATGAATCACTGACTGTAGAGCGTATTGAGGGTGATATAACCCCCGAAATGGAAGTTGCAAAACTGAGGATTAGAATTAGCAATAATGAGGCTTTTACACTCTACAATGTGTATGTACCTGGGCAAGGACTACGGAAGGAAGACCTACTGACGTTGCTGCCGACGGAAGAGAAAACAATTGTCGGTGACTTCAACAGCAAGCATCACACTTGGAACAGTGGCTCATCAAATCGAAATGGAAAGATCCTCTATGAATGGCTGTTAGGAAGCAACCAAATTCTATTGAATAAAAATCACACAGCCACATTCCAATCAGCCTCAACAGGTACACTCAGTACCCTGGATTTATCGATAGTCATTCCAGGTATGTGGGGGAAGGTTGTAGGCTGGCATGTGGGACAAGATCTTGGTAGTGACCACTTCCCGGTCTTCCTGGAACTCGACGCGGGAAACACTCAGATAAGGAATAACACCACAGTACACAGTAGGTATAAAATGAAGAAAGCGGACTGGGATTCCTTCAAAGATGAAACAACAAAAATTCCAACTCAAGACGTAGCTACATTGGAGGAAATAGAAACAATTATCATTAACGCAGCCGACAAAAGTATCCCAAAACAGTCAGGAAAAGCCAAGCACAAGTACATGAATAGCTGGTGGAACAACGAGCTTCAGGAGCTAAGAAGAGTGCGTAATAACGCTCGGAAAAAATGGAAGAAAACAAGAATAGCTGTAAACCGAAGTCAGTTCAACAAATGCAATACCATGCTCCGCAAAGCTATTCTTGAGGCTAAGCGAGGGTCGAGGAGGGAGTTCGTCAGCTCCATGAACACAAACACCCCTTCAAGTACAGTATGGAAAAAGTTCAGCAACAACTGGAGAATCCTCAAAAAGGATAAATGCAATTAGTCAACCAAACGGGAATCTCCTCCTGGACGATGACTTAAAAGCGGAAGCCTTCAGCAAATTCCTCTCGGATAGGTCGGGTCGCAAGATTTCATGGCCAAAACAGTTAAGCCGGGATGAGCAATTCCTGTCTTGCCGAATGGAACATCTCTATAGGTGCGCGGACCCCGATGACGTCCCTTTCACACTGGCGGAGCTAACAGATAGTGTGGGAAAGCTTAAACGCTCAGCTCCAGGTTCGGACAACATCCACAACGAAATGTTGATAAACTGTTCCCCCGAAATGTTGACGAAGATCTTGGACCTATTTAACGATATCTGGAAGACAGGCGAAATCTCTCAAAAATGGAAAACGGCCAGAGTTATTCCCTTATTAAAACCTGGAAAGGACGAATCGAAATTGGCCTCCTACAGACCCATCTCATTAACTTCTTGTTTTGGGAAATTAATGGAGTGCCTAGTCAACAAAAGGTTGACTTGGAGGTTGGAGTCTCAAAACCTTTTGAACAAATATCAGTTTGGATTTCGGCCTCAACGAAGTACCACGGACGCCCTGCTATACTTCACAAATAAAGTTTACGAAGGCTTTGAATGCAAGAAGTCCACGGTTGCGGTCATGATTGACTTTGAAGCCGCGTTCGACAAAATACCACATGCCACAGTCATCCTACAGTGTATGAAAATTGGGATTAGGGGAAGATTATTGCAGTTCATAGTAAAATTTCTTGAAAACCGCCAAATAGAAACTGTAGTAAATGACACAAACTCTTCGAGCCACAGAATAGAGAATGGAATACCACAGGGCGGAGTAATCTGTCCGTCGCTTTTCAACATTGCCTTACAAGATATCTCGAATGAACTTCCACCTGATGTACACAGTGTTACATTTGCGGATGATAAAACCATTTGGGCGACGGATACCAACCACGAGAAAGCAACAGAATCCATTCAGGTAGCCCTCAATGTTATAAGCAGGTGGTGTCAAAAATGGTCTTTAAAGATTTCAACCCAGAAAACTGAATGCGCATTTTTCACCAGACGTAATAAGCTCGCAAACTATGTGCCTCTCCTTACCCTTCAAGACGAAATACTTCAGCATAACAGAAATCCAAAACTGTTGGGGTTGGTTCTTGATCCAAAACTTCGGTGGTCAGCACACGTGGAATATGTAATAAAGGCATGTACCCCAAGATTGAACGCATTGAAAGCGGTAGCCAGTCGCAACTGGGGCGCTGACACTTCAACGCTGAAAATGTTTTATCTTGCATTCGTGAGGTCGAAGGCTGTTTACTGTTGTGAAGTTTGGGGTTCAGCTGCAAAAACCCACATAAACAAAATTCAGGCGATCCAATCAGCGGCACTACGTCTTTGCCTGGGTTGTACAAAAACCACCGCGATAGCTGCTATGCAAGTTGACTTAGGTGTTGAGCCGATCGAAATGTACATTAGAAGACAAATGTGGACAAAACTTTTGAAAGTCAATACATTACCAAATACTCACCCATTATACAACTTATGTGCCAATCAGATAAGCATTCAAAATTCGTTCAACTATCAAACGAACATACTGTCGACAACGTTATCGTATAATGTGCCGGAGCAAATTCCACCTGTGTACGATGAACCGCCACGTAGCTGGCCGGGAATAAAAGCAATAGTGGATCTTCCACACAAATTCGGCAAAATGAGTCATCCAGATATACTTAGAGCAGAAACACTGGAGATGATTGACGAGGAGTATAAAAATCATACGAAGATCTTCACAGATGGATCGGTGGACATCGAAAGCGGGAAGTCAGGTGCAGGGTATTTCAACCAGAGTAATGGCGAACGGTACTATATTCCGGCTAACGCACAGTCCAGTATGGTCGCGGAATTATTGGCTATAAACGCGGCATTAACCTGCTGTCTTTCCATTGAGCAAAAGCTCATCTGTATCTTGACTGACTCCAAATCATCATTAGAAGCGCTATCAAAATCTGGTACCAGTGCGTACTTCTTTCGTATTAATGAAATAAGGAAACTATTCCTCCAGCTACACAACGAAGGAAAAATGATCACCCTTCAATGGGTTCCATCCCACTGTGGAGTCCCCGGAAATGAAATAGCAGATGGGATCGCAAGGGAAGCGTGCACAATGTATCCAACTAACCTAAAGAAGTTCTCCCTGCTGCAGTGCAGAAGCTCGGGTAACCGACACTTCAGGAGCTCATGGGAGGCCAGTTGGAAATCAGCGACCACAGGTCGCAGCTTATACCAAATACAACCTGTGCCGGCCAAGGAAGACATCTACAAGGGAGTAGCGCGTCCGATAGCTGCTTTTGCTGCGAGGGCACGTACCGGCCATATCGTTACCCAAGAATATCTCTTTAGGTTCAATCTCACGGATACGCCACAATGCTTATTGTGTGAAGACGGAGAGGAGAACCTTGAACATATACTTATAAAATGTCATTACCCGATTGCCGCAAGGGATATCTTAAGGATGCAAGTGTCGGGATGGCAAGAAATCATGAGCAATAAGAAGTACTGGGCTATCGCTTCTATGATCTACCATGGACATCGGGCTATCGGCTACAGTTGAAGCTGGACGCCTGTAGGAAGAAGTAAGTACTTGCCAGCACATTAGAATGCATTTTTTTCATGTATACACGCCGGTACCAGTCTGACAGCTTGACCTTGACGACAGCTGGCAAGGACAACATCTAATAGTCAACTTAAAAATATCGTGCTGTTACTCTATAGGTGACTATTTGCATTACTTTATACAGGATCATATTTTAGTAGTTTGCGCTCATTTATAACAAATCTTTGGTATACTTAAATTTATACATTTTCTGAGTAGTAGTTGAATACTAAAGTTGTAAATTATTAATGTAAATTGTAAATTTCTTCAAAGAGGCATCGAATAAGTACGCGGGCATAAGCATTTTTTCCAAAGCGATGACCTATACTTTTTTTTTGCTTAACCGTTTTCTGAAGGTCCAAGTAAACTTTTAAGATCACAATCCGAGAAAGTGTTGAGGAAAAGTTTTGAGATATCAAGGATGTAACCAGAGCGTAGCGGAGCAACAGAAAAGACGGGAGCTGTGTTGTGCTTATGTATACATGGTGGGGTGGGGTGTGTAAGCTTGTATGTTATAATATTAAACACACACACACACACACACATTGTTTTCTTATATGCCTATTTCATTGAATCAGTATTGTTTAAAATTGTAAAACAAAATTTATAGTTTATAAACAACATTGACTATACTGAACAATTATGAGTCAACAAAATATGTGTTGAAATAAGAAAATAAAATAAATACGAAAAAATTCTTATAGTTTTTTGTTGTTTAATATTTCAAAGATGCAAATACTCCGATATGAAAACACGAGAGGTCACACACACACACACACACACAGACAATTCAAAGAATAGGCCAATCTATTGCATATTGAAAATGTAAAACACGTTTTGAAATAAAGTAAATACAAACTAATATCCTAAACATCGTAAATATAACTTACCATAATGTCCAGGACACCCAGTACTTTGTTTTTATGAGCTTATAACGCCAAAATCAGAAATTTAAAAAAATTTCTTATTTTGATTTGAGATGTATCATTAAGCGCCGTGACAGGGAATTGATGTGTTAAAAGCAGAAGTTTGTACACAATGAAGTGAAATCTAGGGTATAAGCAGAAGTGATTGACAGGCAATAAAAGCATGTAACAGCTCCAACGCGCTCACGGAAAGCAGACAGAGTTCATCGCTCTCCATACTAAGAAACGTTAGTTTTTTGACAACTACTTCAAATCCTTAGAAAAAAAAGTACAAACGTGAATGAACCCATTTGAAGAGCAAATGTAAGTATTAACAATAGACCAAACTACGTATACACGGCAGCTGCATATAGTGAAACAAAAAAGGGTATACGTTATTGAAAGACTCTAACGGTCAACGACAGGACTTCGACCTTACTCAGAAGAGAGAAAGCTCGGGTGTAATGTCCGAACTCAAGGAAAGATGTTTTGATGGAAACATAAAAAAGAAACGGACATACAAAGGAAGTTTGGTGAGGCCCTTGAGTGACAATAGTTGATGCCATTAGAACGACCAAGTGCAGAAAACAATACTTTGACGAGAAGGTTAAGGGTTGCTTTTATATACTCCAAAAAAAGCGAGAGTCAAGAATTTATTGCTACAGTATCTAGCAGCGACGACGACCTCAGTACGGTATAGTGACCTAGGGAAGAAATCTGGTGGGAATCCAAAAGCCTATCAGAGAGATGCTTTCGGAAAAATAGGTGGTCTCTAGATCTGGAGGGTGGCAAAGTAGAACCAATTAGAACACAGCGTAGAAAAAATCAGAAATTAGTGGGAGTGATGCTGAATTCCATATAGGGACGTGAGGAAGGCGCGCTCGAGGAGTTCGAACTAAAATTTTGACGGAAACGGGAGTGTAAGTCCGCGACAGAGATTTCATAATTATTGGACTTAGAGAATTTTCAGTACGATGGTTAGCAAAGTAATATCAGACTTAAAACAATTTCGGTAAAAGAACTGTAATTTTATTAGTAATATATAAGTAAATTAATACAACACGAATAATAATTCAGTAACGCTGTAAATTAGTTTTGCAAATACGTAACAGTAACTTTATCATCAAGTAATATTACAAGACGAATTAAACTCGTAAATAACATTAGTTTCAATCATAACGCAGTTGATAAATAATAATCAATAATGTCTGTGGAAGCTGTAACGTATCAAAGTCGTAGTTACTATAAATGATATCCAATACCTAGAATAAGAATCTACCACGTACATGTCTAAGCCAAAATGATCAAAAACCTCTAAAGTATCAAAACCAATCGTGTATCCATGGATAAATAATGTCAAAGTAGAAGGACACACAGTAGAAGGAAGAATTATAATTGAAAGCATCATCAATATGATAAGAAGGGAAAAAATATAAACCAAACAATTACGTTAGCAACCAAGACCCAATAGATCACACAAGTGAGGCAACATATCATATAAGTGAAACAACTTATCATACAAGTGAGGGAACATATAATATAATTGAAACGACACATCATATAAATGAGACAACATATCATATATGCGACATATAATACAAGTGAGGGAAAATACCCTATAAGTGAAAAAACATATATATAAGAAGAAGAAGAAACCTGTACATAAGAAGAAGAAGAAATCTGAATATAAGAAGAGGAGAAGTATATATAATTAAGAAGAAGAAAAATGTATAATAAACCATGAAAAAATCTTTAACAAGGATGAGACAATAACATTACCAGTGTGAGGAAGACACAACAAATAAGGAAAGTATTTTTAGATGGAAATATCGGTATGGAGAACCATACATGACTTCCATATTCTAAGATTTATATTTAAAATCATTTTCGAAATGAAATATTACCATAGAAACTACTTCGTTCTACTTACTGCTTCAGCCTTAACCACAGTACTGTGGTCACTAACGTATACCACCTCACGTTATCGCACTCGATTTTCACTGATGATGGAAGTCGATGGCATTGCCGAAATGTCTGGTTTTGTAGAAAACATTGGACTACGGCCAAATATCCCGGGAAGGAATTTTAACAAAAACTACTTCTTTGTTGCCGATAACGTTGTACACATATATATCAGTGGCGAAGTTACATGGAGGCAATTGAGGCAATGCCTACCCTAAAAAATTCTGTAGAATAAAAATTATAAATACGTATGAACTACATAACGTAAAGATTATACATTGTTACTGCGACTGTCAAATTTATTAAACCGAAACGTGCTTTATTGAGCGACCGCTAGATGGTGACAGGTGAGATTCGGCATAGTTCGTTTAAAGCGAATGAGGCAACCTGAACTTGCCTCAGCGTTTTTTGTATACATCGTATGTAAGCAATGTAGTGGTGTGATAGGGAAGTGTAGGGAGGGGGGATTGTCCCGCGCTGTACACATAGAGCGTTGAGGCATGCCTCACTTCTGTGGTCCAAACAGTTAAGTTAAAGCGCCTGTGTTCTTTCTAAGTGTTTATTTTATGCGGTTATTAAAAGTGTCACTGTTATTCCGCTGAACTAACAGATGATCAAGATTGTTATTGGAATTATTTGTAACATTAAACATATATATAGAAACTAATCAAGTTTAAAAATTTGAAGTTCAATCAATTGTATTATTGTGTATGACTAATACAAGGATTGTTCAATAGAAACACGTATAGAGCCGTAAAGCATTTTTTATTCAACGATTTTAAAAGAAGTCTCCAATAACATTAAGACATGAGTTCCACTGTTGCGCTAACCTGTAGATTCCCTGCTAGTAAAATTCTTACGGCTGTTTGTGGAACCATTCGGTTACAGCAAACTCTACCACAGCGTCCGATTTGAACCACCGTCCTTTTAGTGATTCCTTAAAAAAAATTTCGGCTTGCACGCGTTATGTTGGTGTGGGTTTCGGCACTTTCCATTTAAAAAGCGTGCAAATGTAAGAAAATAAACATGAGTGAGGCCAGAAATAACGTGAATTGTGTGTGTGTGTGTGTATGTGTGTGTGTGTGTGTGTGTGTGTGTGTGTGTGTGTGTGTGTGTGTGTGTGTGTCTTACCTGCCTCTTTATTGCTGTATTAAATGAAAAATATTATATTACATTAAAATGAAAAAATTATAATTTTATTGCCTGGCAACAAAATTATTTTATTTTTAACAATTACCATTGTTTCAAAAAGTTTAAATAAATTTTCAAGTACTTTACTCTTGTTAAAACGTAAAAGGTTGCCGGTAAACTACCCCTTCCCCTTCACCGATCTTCACCAAAATCGAAAGTCCTTGAGACCTCTACAATTCAGGGACGTATGCAAAAAATTATTTGATTCTGTTTGAATTTGCGGCTGTTATCGTTTGCCATAGAAAATACGCTTGATAAAAAAACGTTGCAGGTAAACTACCCCTTCCCCTTAACCGATCTTCACCAAAAACAATAGGTCTTGAGTACTCTACAAATTAGGGCTGTATGCAAAACATTATTTGATTCTGTTTGAATTTGCGGCTGTTATCGTTTGCCATAGAAAATACCCTTGTTAAAACATAAAACGTTACAGGTAAACTACCCCTTTCCCTTAACCGATCTTCACCAAAAACAATAGGTCTTGAGAACGCTACAATTTAGGGCTGTATGCGAAATATTATTTAATTCTGTTTGAATTTGCGGCTGTTATCGTTTGCCAAAAAAAAAAAATTTCCCTTGATAAAAAAAAACCGTTGCAGGTAAACTACCCCTTTCCCTCAACCGATCTTCACCAAAAACGATAGGTCGTGATTACTCTACAAATCAGGGCTGTATGCAAAAAATTATTTGATTCTGTTTGAATTTGCGGCAGTTATCGTTTGCCATAGAAAAAATCTACACACAGACACACAGACAGACAGACACACACACAGACACTTTTCGGAAAACGACTTTTTTTCATGTTTTGAGTGTAGTACAATCAGAATCTGCAATAATCTCGAACACGATTTTTTTTGCCATCACCATACTTCCATTCCTTAAGGAATATGGAAGTAAAAAATACCCAACTAATAAGGGTTAATAAGGCATGTGTGAAGAATGCCAAATAAGTGAATTATAATACCCCCAACAAGGAAGAACATGAAGAAGAAAAGGTGACCAAGAACAAAGTGTCGACAAACTAATAAGCAGCCACAAATAATAATAGTGAATGACTTATAGAAGTGCATCGATTAATACTAAATATCCCAAACTAAACAACACAAACAATAAAAGTGCAATGTTTATGGAAGAGGAAGATAAGAAGTGTTAACAAAAATAGATAGTAAACCCCAAATAAACAACACAAACAATTAGTGTATGATTTATGAAACGAGAATATAATAAAATAAAAACATAAAAAGACCACAAATGTACTGATAATAAAGAGATAAATAATTGCTCAATAATGACTGAAATTGAATATAAAATCCTTAATAAGATATATGTTTAAATATCAAGAGAATAGAGGGTAAAACCAATATATAATGTAATTATTAATTCATTGGGAATAAGACAACCTGTTATAGAAAGACAAAGCAGTTTACCCAAACCCAAATATAAACACATAATATGTATGACAATAACAAGTAAGAATTAAATAATAATGTGTAAACAAATAGTATATAATGTAAATAAAATAGAGAAAATATTGTAATAGATAATAGTAATAACTTATCATAGTAAAAATATAATAATTAAGCAAGAAAATGAACAAATCCAGATAAGCATTGTTGAATTCAGTAGGAGACACATAACCTCAACTGAATCGGTGAGGTTTATAGCATTTGATTTTATTTATTATTCGATATAGCATTTGATAACGATGAAATAAATCTACTTAATAAAGGTTTAGACTATAACTTTCCACCTGATAACAAACATAATATTGTTGATGAAGTCATTAATGCCGAGACCGCAGTCAAAGCCATTGATGACTCGAGACTCCAAAACCGATCACGTCACATAATTAACTATAAATTTAATAAAATTTTAAATAACCGTAATACTGATGGTCGTAACATACAGAAACAGTTAAGAGCACAGGCTGAACGCAAGACACTCAAAAAGATAAAAACTTAGTTGCATGATAACAACGCACTTATTACTAAAGCAGACAAAGGTCATACTTTGGTAATAATCCATAATGACAAATACACACAGAAAGTACACAAATTCATTTCCGATAACAATATCGAGATAATAAATCTCGATCCCACTGACTCATATGTAAAATCATTAAATAATACTATTAACAATTGTACCAATTTATTTAACGATCGCACTCGACGTTCCTTAAAACCTATCAACGCGCGCGCCCCAAAACTTACCGGCTTACCCAAGATCCACAAAGATGACATTCCTATCAGGCCATTAGTCAATTTTACTACAGCGCCGGGTTTCAAACAGCCAAGAAACTTGTCACACTAATTAAAGACAACATCTTTCTCAAAAACAACCATATTATCGTCAACAATATTGATTTCATAAACAAGGTCAACGACATAAAATTACAACCCAGTTACAAACTAGCCTCCTTTGAAATCGTCAATTTATACACAAATATACCCGTGAACCAAACTTTAGATATTTTGAATGACAATCTCCATGATACTAACAAATTGGACACACAACTCATTAAAGAACTAATTACCATACTAAGACTCATCCTTCAACAAAATTATTTTACTTTCAACGGTAATTACTATATTCAAACAGACGGCCTGGCCATGGGTTCACCGTTATCCGGCCTGTTAGCTGATATATATCTTGACTTTATGAAAACAATTAAATCATTAATAATAATATCTTCGCCAATAATATTATCTTTTATGGCCGATATGTTGATGATACTTTTCTAATTTTTAACGGTACTCTACGCCAAATCAGTAATCTTAAAAACCATATGAATACTGTTACTCACAATATTCAGTTTACTATGGAAACTGAAACCAATAATGAACTCAACTTTCTCGATCTTACTGTCACCAGGCAACTTAACAGCTTAAACTTTAAAATTTACAGAAAACCTACCACCACAAACGAGACCATACATGCGGACTCACACCACCCTTTCTCTCAAAAATTAGCGGCCTACAACACAGACTTTTGATGATCCCCCTAAATAATGATGATTTCGAGTGTGAACTCAACATAATTAAACACATAGCTATGGCTAACGGATATGAGTCCCAAATGATTGACAATATTCTTAGAAAACACAAATCCCGTCGTTCCAGACACACATGATAATACGCCTAACAACAAATACATCACAACAACATACACTGAGTTGATGACCAGGATCCTTACATCCACTTTGAGTAAATTAGGTTTTACTGTTATTTTTAAAACAAATAACCGTCTATGGAACTTGGTTCGCCCAGTTGTTCAGACAAACATTGAATCCAAAACCGGTATTTATAAGCTGATATGTGACGATTGTGACCGATTTTATATCGGCCAAACGGGTAGACCGTTTATCAAAAGATTCCGTGAACACACACCACAAAGTCATTTTAACAGGGGTGATTTTTCCATAGATAATATTAAATCTAACTTTACAAGGCATCTGATTTCGTGTAATCATTCTTATACTAATTTCAACACTAACCTCATACCCCTACATTATTGTAGTAAAGGCCGTTATATGGACGCACTCGAGGAATTCGAGATATATAGAGGTCATAATAACCCTGGTGTGTGTGACGACATACTTAATGATAAACTTAACTTCAGGTCCAACCCACTGTATGATACCGCGCTGCGATCGATTACAGATAATAGTAGATAACAGGTTCCATTGACGCAGTTCTGACATGCTACACGCGGTGCACCGTGTTCGGGTAATAGAACGCTTTTATATGTTTATTTAATATATTTTATGTATTTATTTATTATGTGTGGATTTTATTGTTTAACGAGCTCCTCTCGGAGTGATGGTCTGAGGATGGGCCACATGGTCTGAAACGCGTAACCATACAAACTACGCTCGACGTCACTGGACGGAAGTTACAAGGTAAATTATAAATTATATATAAGTATCATACAGTGACCTGGACCGCTTTAAATATGTTTAAACAAGGTGACTATCACAGTTACACAAAATACTCACTTAAACTTAATAAAGGAGAGGAAAATAGTTTGACAGTAGTAACTAGAATACTCAATACGCCTATGAGAACCTATAACAGACATTAAATACATAAATTTGTATGAAGATAATAATAAACAAATATACATGACCAATGGGACTAGATGTAAATAGCAATCCTACCGAAATTTATGAATGTTGAACACAGCAGGAAGTATTATACACACAAGACAAACAGTATACAAGATCTAAGTACACATTAATGGATAAAAAATACGTACATAAAGAACAAATAATAATAAAATATGTATATCAATATGACAGAACTATGACATGGTGTATTAAAGCCATACAATGTAAATAAATGAAGCACCATAAATGGGAACAAAGCTTCACCAAAGGTGTATGAATATTTAAGGTACAACATAAACACCAAAGAAGTGTATTATTATGAGATATGTATTAGAATTAGTAAATATAAATGCAAGGACATATAGCGCTTACACGCCTGAAAAGCATTTAACAGAATTGTACATATTTTAGTATTTAGAAGTAGTTATTAAGAGAAAAGGACTCTAAATGTCTACAACGAGTGTTAGAATTAGCATATATTATTATAAAGTGGAAAGACTTAAGTATAATTAAGAACCACGAAAGGTGCATTATCGAAAAGTTATTTAGGTTAATTATGGACGGATTTATAGCTTGAGTGGGCTCTAAATAAAGAGCCAAGCATCCGCAAAATAGTGATACCATTAATTTCTTAATCCGAAATGTAATAAGAAAGTTATAAACAATAATAAGTTTTCCTTCAATTCCAAAAATATTGATCGCGTCATCGCCATAACCTCAAACCCAAAGGACTGATGCTAAGAAATAAAATTTCTTAAATTATTAAGGCATATGGGAACGAGATTAACAGATTTTCAACCAATAGGAAGAGCTGATTTCATTAGACGCCGACAGCAGCTTGGAAGGAACAATATACTAGCTTTTTGACCATCAGAGTGAACGGAACGAGTTTTCGTCGGGAGCAAGATTTTAAAAATGTGCGCGCCCCCCAGTATAAAAAAGTAAATCTAACCTCACTAAAGTGCATAACCTATAGCGAGTGAAGTGCAACGAGTGATGTGAAATAATAATCCAACCATTGCCAGTGTATAATATCGGCAATGATGAGTGGGAAATTAAGGGAGTACTTATTATTAACGATATTTTAATGAAAACTAATATTTACCAAATAATAAATTTTTACGTTGGTACTACTTTAGTCAAATACAGTTGTGCATGGCTAAACTAATTTATGATTGTTAATTAACCAGTATTTGAACAGAAGTTATCAATTTTATTAATTTAAATAAAATATTATTGATTTTTCTAAGAAGATGACAAATGAATTTAATATTATAACGAATAACGAAGTAAACAAGACTGAATATAGATGCTAACTTGACTATAACTAATACGAAGTCAAATCATTTATAAAATAACAACAGAGAACAGTCATTACAGTTAATAAACAATGTACTTACCATGAATAAATGTTATGTATAGTTTTAAGATTTTAATGCCATCAATTTAAATATTTTATTAACTCACTTTGAGTAAAAGGCAATCTAACCTATATGTTACAAAAGTTGTAACAGTCATACTGAATTGTGTTTTAAAATTATACACACCTGAATATACTCAATTAAAATGAGTTTATGAATTAATTATAATATATTTTATTATTAATAACCAGCCAAGTAATATTATTCTGACACATAGTAATTTCAATCGTGTCATACACTCCACAACATAGCTGGCGAGTTGACACCAGGTGGACCAAATACGATAATTTTCAATATCCTAATTAAAATTGTTTTCTTGATTTGTAATAACTCTCTATAATGTATTATTGTTATATTTCAGCATTTTTGTATCCTGTATCATGTTAACTAAAAGAACACACGACTTTTGGTAATTGTAAACTAAACCTAACCAAACAAGGTTAACACCATACAATATAAAATAATCAGTGTTACCCGCCCTGAGCTTTAAGAATCTCAATAACTAGCTAACTTGTTTTTTGATGTTTATTAATTGTTTTAAAGAATTCTAAATTGAAATTAACTTATTGTTAATAAAATATAAATTTTCTTACTCTTGAATCAGTTTTTCATTTCAAAGTAGGCAAAGCGAAAATATTTACAGAGCAATTATTTTCCAAAGTGGCAGTACGGCAAACGAGCGGCTAATATTTGAACTTCAAAACAGTATCAAATATACAAAGTCATTTTATTTACTGTGCATACGCAAATACACCTGTGACATATTTTATAAACTGTGTTGTGACATTTCAGTGTATTACAGGGCCTATTTAGGAAGACTGACTACACTAATGAGTGGTAAGTGAAAGGTAAATCTACCAGGGCTTTAACATTACTTTTAAACCTTTTAAACAAATTTTGAACAAACAAACTAATTAATAATAAATAATTAAACACGACAGTCTAAAACGTCTAGTTATAAAGCGAATAACAATAATAACAACTAACGCGAAATAATTCCGAATGAGTGAAGTTGGGTGTTGTGCTGTGTCTTGTGAGACTCCACGGGATTCCACGATACAATCTGCTAATCCGGAGGGAATTATCGCCATCACGCCAGACGATCAACATGCGAACCGCACCATATAAACCTCTACCAGATTTGGATACATACCAAAAGTAAACTCATCATGCCATAATTAGTCTTAGGTCCACTGTCTGTTCACTTAAAGAACTCACACGAATTAATTAAAGAATTAAGATAAAATTTCACTTAAAAAATAATATCAGGAAGCTATGGAAGTTAAATTTATTTATGAGCACCGATTTTAAATGAATCCAGATCAGTAATTAACTATGTTATAGTATTTAAATTTTAAGAGCAGTGGCGTATGCTGAGTTAGAGACCTGGGCTAGCTCACCTTAGAATTGAAGAAAATGCACTGGAGAGATCAAAACCCTCGTTCAAATTTCAAGCTTTTTGAAGTGATGTGATTTTGTGACACCATGCCAATGCATTCTAACTTATATAATAATGACTGATACTTCAACAATAATTATGAAATGGCATCATTAGAAAGACAAAAGCAAGCAAAGAACTTCAATACTTCATTTATTTATAGCATACATTTGTTCCGCAGAAGCCACTAGGGCCGGACGGCGGTAGTGAAACAAATAAAAGATTACAAAAAGCAAGAACTATATCATTACATCATGAGGAAATAATATATAATTGTACTGAAGAAAGTTTGAACTTTCATAAAATGTTTCTTCTGACCACTTTTTCATATTAAGAAGAATGTTTTTCTCAATAGATATAACAGCGAAGTTGCTTAACCAGACTTGTCCTTGTGTGGCTCTGAGGTAAGTCTTAATCCTCTTTAGAGCGGAGAAACTTCTTTCAACAGTTGCAGTTGTAGATGGAAATGTCAATGTTAATTCTGCTAGTTTGTACACTTCACTAAACACTATGTTCAAATTATTGAGTTTCATATAAATAGTAATCTCATTCACTGATTTTTTCTTATACTCATCTAGAGTATAAAGCACATTTAGTTCATTTTTGAGGCAAGTATAAAGTATGAACTATATGGTTCTTTAAGTTCTGTCATCAGATTTTGTGGGAAACTTTTACAAAATGTATCAAATTGTTTGAATCCAATAAAGACACGAATTTAAGATCCTTTTGGGACTCAAACCTGAATTTTATGTGGGACATCACTGTGTCCAGAATTTCGTTAAAAATACGCTGCCATTTGGAACGGTCATCATTTCTCTGTCTTTTGTGTCTTGGTTCATATTCTTTATCTTCATATTCAGAATTACTTGTAGCTTCTGTCCATACAAGATCAAAATCCTCATTTCTAATTTTCTGCAGTTTATCATAGAATTCATTGACTTTGTTCATGCAGTAAGAAATGTCCAAACATTTTTTTTGCATATGTCAAACAGAACATCAGAAATTGCAAATATTTTGCTGAAACTAAGAAGAAGAAATCTAGTGTCAAATTTACATAAAAAACAAACAAAGCCTGAAGCAGTATTTACTTCTTCACCTGTCCAGTCACCGGGTTCATCTTCTATTGATGAAAAGAACATGATAAGAGGCCCAAGCCTTGATGAGAAATTCCACCTTATTGGTGCCACTCTCGGTAGTTTCTTCTCCATAAAATTTTTTAGAGCAGTTGTGCGGACTGTAGAATGTGAAAAAAAGCTAGGTATTCCTGATAAAGTGATGAAAAACCGTTTACATTCTGCTACAAAATTTGTTGACTTTGACAAAACCAAATTCAGCCTGTGACTACAGCAATGAATAAAAGTTGCTGATGGGTACTTATTTTTCACCAAGGTTTGAAGTCCAGACACATGACCGGCCATAACAGCTGCTCCATCGAAAGTTTGGGCTATACGTTTTTTTGAACATTCTAAATCATCCACAACCTTGGTGACATGTTGGAACAATCCTTGTGCAGTTCGGTCTAAACTGACGTCAGTGAAGTGCAAAAATCGTTCCTGACAGTTTCCTTCATTATCGACAAATCGTAAAACTGTTGATAATTGACTTTTATTGGTTACGTCAGTTGTCTCGTCAAGTAATATTGCAACGAATGTTGCATTAGATATTTATGATTTGATTTTGTCTGTAATTACGCTACCTACTGCGTCAATTAAATCATTTTGTATTACCGGTGACGTTCCTCTAAAAATTGTTGCGGTTTTTAAATGGTTCGCTATTGTTTGCTCATACGTTGATAAAAATTCCAAAAGTTCTATGTACATGCCTTTATTTGTTGAATCGCTAGACTCGTTGTGGCCCCTAAATGGACATTCTTGCTTCCCTAGGAATGTTACTGCGTCAATCAGTCTTCTTAAAATAATTCTATTTTCCTTTACTTTTTCATTATGTAGACTGTCAGCAATCTTCTTCTGTAAATTAAGGGAATGATCGATTCTTTGAAAACCGAATGTCTGTAACATATTGAATGCTCGTATATGACTAAGTGATTTTTGATGTTTATCACAAGCCGTTATCAAATAATTTAAATTATTAAATCCTGTCTTATTCCAAGGACTTGTATCGGTGCAAAAAAGCAAACACGCCCAGCAGTACAATTTATTAGTTGTACTCGATCCAGTTAACCAAGGGTATTTTTTGTAGTTGGCCTCACTAAAACATCTAGTATACAATCTGTTCTTTTTTTATTTTCACTTTTAAGTTCTAGAAGGGATGGCTGAGGAAATTATTGTCCTGTCAATATTCATCTCGGCTCCAATAGTCTCATTTCTAACCCTGTCTAATTTTGATCTTCTACTACTCCTCCTGAAGAAGTCCATTTCCGCTGCCATCAGTTTTTTCTGATTTACGTTTGAAACATTCCAAACTTCAGCTCCATAAATGATTACACTTTGCACCGTGCTCTTATATATATTATACTGGTTTATTTTTTTATTACAGGTATTGTAATAAAGATCTGTACCTACTGTTATTATATTTTTTTATTTACCAGTATATGTAAAGAAACTCTTTTTCTCAGGGTTAATGATTATTAAGTTATTTTATCGTGTTTACGATTAAATCTATTAATTTCTTTTCTTTAAACCAACCCAGATTCAGTTAATGGGTAGTACTTTGGTAATTAACCATGTAAAAAATAACTAACGTATTAGTGTAACTTAACCGTCTCTGAATTCTTCCAGCTGCCACGGGTTCACTTCTGGTTGTTGTTTACCTTTCTTCAACAGCAATATTCAGCTTGGCAATCTGTTTCCTCACACGAATCTCTTATTGCTCTTACCGCTGGATACCGCTCTCCAAGATTACTGCAACACCGATGTCTCCTTTGAACACTTAATTATTCGTTAGGGCCACTGAAACTCTTCTCCAGTCCAAGATTTTCCTCTTCTGTCATCGTTCTATTCAGGATATTGTTATATTTTTTTTTGTATTATTATTTATTTATTCGATATGATAATCAAACTCTGGAATCACTATTCAAAATCCTTTGCTTTATTTTCTTTTCCAAAATACATTACTTTTATGATGTACAACAGTTATTATAATTTAATATTCTTAATGTGACTCTGATTGAATTAAAAATTAGGCTCTATTTACATAATTCCTCTGTTTCATCTTTATAGTATTCAATATAAAATTAGACTACTCATGTTACTTTCCTTAGATATAAATTTAGACTCATTTTACATAATTCCTCTCTTTCATCTTTATAGTATTTGGTATTAAATTAGACTAATACATTTTTTCTTCATCACTCTCCAAAACAATCTCTAACAATTTACATATTTGCCACCTTGATAATTCCCTACCTTCGTTACATCTTTTTATCATATACCTCTTAAAAACTTATAGAACTTTTCTACTTCTTATTAAATATATTTATTTTATTTCTAATATTCTAAATTCTAGTTTGTATTTATAATATGATCATTCTCTTACTATTTCCTCTTATTATAATATTCATTTCAAATTTCATATATTCTTTTCATAACATATATCTTTATACTGTTTTATCTCATATAGGCATCTACCTCTATGTTGATGGGTGAGTAGATACAATGTTTTTGTTTACATTTTCAAACATATGTTACAATTCTAATAAATTTATATATATATTTTTTTTAAATTTATTATTTTCCTCTTATGTACTGTGTTGCATTTTAACAGCAGTACAATATATATATATATATATATATATATGTTTCTTTGTGTTTCTTGTTATTTTTGAGAAGGATAATTTATGCAAATTCCATCCCGATAATACAGCAGGGCACGTCATTGGTTGTTCACAAAGTTTAGGTAAAAAACATTATAATTATACCATAACCACCATTTTCACAAGATATATTCCAGTGTGATTTTTTTCCTCATCCCAACATTGAAAATGCAACAAAAGGAGAAGGTTTTGTAACTGTTGAACATAAAATAAAAATCACTAAAGCTATACCAAAAATTTCATTAGAGAAATGGTTTGAAGACTGAACAAGAAGACAAAAAAACAGCACAATTGTGTTATGTCAACTGAAACTTCAGACGTTCAGACAAGAACAATATAAATACAGATAACATTCTTAACATAATTTTTCAAATAAACAAAAATTGCTTGAACGTTTGGTCAAATCTCATGCATTGATGAGAGAACAGGTTCTGCAGGAAGTGAATCACAACATGTTTATACAGGTGCATTATTAATAAACCGCTCACCATGCATTACTATCTCTGTTTCCTTCTAGTTCATGTGTGTTGTTACAGGATGAGCAGTTTTATATTCCTGCCTACTTGTTACACTTTACATCATTTCTATGGATTTACTATCTTAATAGGATGTTGCTGTACCATGTGTGTCTTTATATTCATGTTGGAGTTGAATAATGAAAGCATAATATATGAGACTAAGGTGTATATGAGAAAGCATAGTATATGTGAAACTTGAACTCAAGGTTTTGCGTTCAGTTAGTTTACTTATCCAAAAATGTTTGAATAGAGTGTTTTTAAAACTAATTTTGATTGGTTCAGAAATATGTTGGAACTGAAGATTATCATTAGTACCTGAAACTATAATTATCCTGGCATTAATTATCCTAGAAGAGTCACTCAATATGTGTCAAAAAATAACCTAAACAAGCAGGCTTAAAATAAATGGCAAAAAATTATTTATTACAAACAATAAAATTTGTATTTACTGACTGCTTATGTGATTTGTATCATTACATACATTTTTTAATTTTCCCATTAAATCATTGACATTCTTTCCTTACATGTATTAATTTTTCAGATTGGTTGGATCCTGATTTAAAAATTAGATTGTAATATTAAAAAAATATTAAAGTTTTTTGTATAATTTTTCTGGATATGTACAAATGCAATGAGACTAAGGACAGTATATTAATGACCTAACATGAAACTAATAGTTGCAGTTTGACAAAGATTCTAATTTATTTGAAAAACCATTATAACATAAGGTTAAAAACGTATAAGTAATAAACCCAGTTAGGACAAAAACTGAATCAATTTTGTAGAGTTTTTTTATTTATAGCTAGTGAAACATATTTGTGTATACTTTGTTCTTCAAACCAAACCTGATTTGTAAAGCAGTGTAGAGTTTTCTTGTCATACATTAACTCTAAATTAGCTTAACACCATTAAGATAAAAATAATTTTGAGTTTATGTTTTGTAAGTGCCCTTATACGATCAGTATTCATTTACAGTTTAAAAAAAATTATGTTTTGAATTATGTTTTAGGTATATTATTTGCCAATAAAAACTTTTTACAATGAATGTGTACTTCCAACCATGATATGCTCTCTGCCTTTGATTCGATATATATTTATTCGAGAATCTGTTACACATGTTCATGGTCATTCTGCATTTTCAGCACTTGCTCATGAAGCTATTATGATTGGAAGGCTTTTAGGCCTCAAGGTAAGCAAATACAATTGTGAAATAATATGGTTGTGTTTATGCAACCTGCTAGATCACTAAGATTACACACATACAGAAATTACAAGGTGGTGTAAAATATGGTATATTGAGACTTGACATTATAACTTGAGCAAAAGTCGTTACTACTGTGAATGTCTCGTGCGTGGTTTCTTTGCCACCTGCAAAATTTCATTCAAAATAAAGGAAAAAAACATTTGAAGCCTTCTTGGTGTGTTATGTACATACAGTACTGCGACATTGTTCAATTTGACATACTTGGTGCGAACTAGTTTTTGTGTCTATACATACGTAGGGGGACCCAAAAAAAACGAGAATTGTTTTACAAAAAATCGTGTGTTTGACGGAACATTTACAAAACTTAAACACCTTCAAAATAGTGTCCATCAGACATAATACACTTGTCCCAGCGTTTTTTCCATTGGTGGAAACAGTTTTTAAACTCGTCTGACGTTATGTTCTTTAGTGCCTCCAGCGATTTTTTTTCACTTCTTCTACGTCCTGAAAACGCTTCCCTTTCAGGTTTCTTTTCATTCTTGGGAATAAAAAAAAGTCACAGGGGGCAAGGTCCGGTGAGTAGGGTGGGTGAGAAACCGTTGTCATTTGGTTTTTGGCAAAAAACTGCCTGACACTCAATGCTGTGTGCGCAGGGGCGTTGTCGTGATGAAAAAGCCAATCTCCTGATTGCCACAATGCGGGTCGTTTTTTTCTCACTGCTTCACGTAATCATTTTAGCACTTCAAGGTAGTAATGTTGGTTAACTGTGGTACCCTGGGGAACAAATTCATGATGGACAATCCCCTTGATGTCGAAAAAACAAATCAACATTGCCTTCACATGGGATCTCACCTGCCTTGCTTTCTTTGGTCTTGGTGATGAAGCAATCTTCCACTGGCTGGATTGTTGCTTGGTTTCTGGGTCGTATCCATGACACCACGATTCGTCGGCCGTGTTGACTTTTGCGTAAAAATCCGGATCAATTTCTGACTGTTCTTTCAATTCCCGGCACACAGTCAAACGATTGGCTCTCTGGTCATCAGAAAGCACACGCGGAACGAATTTTGCTGCAACACGTTTCATCTTCAGATCTTCAGTCAAAATTCGTTGGCATGAACTCCAGGATATTCCAGTCATTTCCTCTAATTCATCGATTGTTCTACGACGATCAAACATGATCGCAACACGGATTTTTTCAATGTTTTCGTCCGTTTTGGAAGTCGAGGGACGTCCCGGTCGTGGTTCGTCTTCAATTGACATTTGACCACTTTTGAAACGAGAAAACCACTCGTAAATCCTTGCCTGCCTCAAAGCTTCCTCCCCATAAGCCGTCCGAAGCATTGCGACAGTTTCTGCTGCTGATTTCCCTAACAGGAAACAGAACCTGATGTTAGCACGTTGGTATTTAATGTCTGCCATTGACAAATCGCCGAAAATGTGAAACAGCGCTTACAAAAAATAGTCACACTGACCGCGCTATGTTTCCACAACAATGCCGCTAGGGCAACTGATACAAAATGGTGTCTAGTGAAGGCACCTAGCGGGAGAAGTTAGAACTAGCGTTCTACCAACTGCCAGAGAAAAATTCTCGTTACTTTTGGGTCCCCCTCGTATACACATGTGTCTCTGATTAGACACAATTCATGAATTGTTGGTTTTGAATGTTGTTATAGTAAGCTTTTTTCAAAGACCGTTCTGTTTCTTGACATTCATTTTTTAACTATGATTAATTTCAGACTCCTGACATGATGTAAGATTTCTACTATTGTTTTTAGTTATGATTTTTACCAGAAATTTTACCTGTCTGTGTATACATATTGTAGACTGATTTGACTAATTTATTGAATACCCCAAAAGGAAATGTATGCCTTCATATTTTTTGGCTAGGAATCTAAAAGTGTATATTATCATCAGTTGTATTCTTTAGAGCTGAGAAGTTAGAACGTTAATGCATTCACTTGAGAGACATATACAAACAGGAATTGAAAAAATATTTTTAGTCAAAGCCTTTACTTCGTTAATGCTTAATAATGTGGCCTGTACTGAGGGTCCAAACTGTGTTAGAAGATTGTAATATTTTATCCTGGCAGAAATATTATTTATGCTATTCCATTTTATAAATTTATTGAAATAATCTAAATTACAGCTTGTATATTCTCAAAACACTACAAGCATTTGTTTAGCAATAGAGTTTCATACCTTTGAAAATTAAATAATGATAATGTTGTTGCTTTAACATACAGTAAATACTAGTATTAAAAAACATAATCTGCAAAAAAAGTTTAGTTCAATATTATTTTACTTTAAAATGTTGTTTTTAAAAATAAGTTTATATGTGCAAATCATGGGACGTTTCAAGCTAAACGGAATAGAGTAAAAATCCACAAGTAAATATTTTTGTTGTATTGAAACACACACGCACAAACATAGGTGATGTTAGAGCACACTCTGTTTTTCAGGTACTGCATTGTGTAGTTTATTTATATTTAACTGTAGTTTGAATTGACACATACTTTTGATATATGTTCACAGTTCTGCTGTACAAATAAATTTTTAAGAAAGAAGGAAATTTTGTGTTGTAATTTAATTAATTTTATTTGAATGTAATTTGTATCTGTCAATATTTGCTACTTTGTTAGCAAGTAGTGTTGTACAAACGTGTAACCTATAATCTTATTTAAGCCTGTTACAAAATACACTCTGTTGCAGTCTTATTTAATTCTACAAATAAGAGTATTGTGATGCACCCTATTGCATACCAGTTAGGATGGTAGCAATGCTAACAGCATGAAGTGTAGTTTGGTACTATACTATGCAAAGTGTTGTAATGTTCACCAAGTGTAGTGCTTATATGCATTTAAATTTCACCCAGTAACAATCTATGTACTGATCTTAAACCATTGAACTTGCATGGTAATTTTCCTACAGTGTAGCGAACATATTAATGTCTCTGTTAGTTCAAGGTGATGTAGAAAATTATAGATTGGAAACATAAATCAAGTACTGTCATTGTTTTGTTTACAGACAATCTTTACAGATCATTCCCTCTTTGGCTTTGCTGACACATCTGCAATTATAACCAACAAATTTTTGGAACTGTCACTAGCAGACTCCAGTCACTGCATATGCGTATCTCACACAGGGTAGGAAATAAACTGAAAACTGCTTACTGTATGCTGTTTTTAAGATACACATTTGTATTAGAATAATTTTTTTTACAATGAATCAGTTTAGCTAATTCCTTTGTGGCTAGTTGACTATTGTGTGCATATTGCCTTGACAATTAGTTGTAGTATAAATGTTGATCCAGTGTAGAAATGAAGCTTTGAACGTGGATTTTGCATGCCATTGGTAAACTTTTTTCATAGTTAAGTAGCAAAACAATGTCAAGGTTTGAAGAAAGGTCTTTATCATCTATATGTCCTACAAAATCTGCCATTTTCACAGTAGTTAACAAAATTATAACTTTTCTAAGTGAGTTTCAGTGTTATCAGTTAAGAAAGTACCGTGACAGTGTTTCATAACTGCCATATTTGACCCTACAACAATTATTTAAGTATCCCTTTAAAAAAACTAATGCTTAATTAAGTTAACAAGAAAATATAATATTATCTGTTAATAGAGAAATTAAAATTAGATAATTTACTTTCTTAAAAAATATTGATTAGGAAAATATAAGCAATGTGTTAATGGAATACCCAGATTTGTATATGTATTTTTGACCATAATTTTTTCTCATACCTACAAATTTAGCACCTTGTTTTCTTTGTCCTGTTTGGATATGGTTATGACACTACACCATTTTAGCCAGACCATAACATTTGTGGTAAATATATTAAGTTTTAACTTCAACTTAATTTTTATTATATAAGATTGTGTAAAAATTGCCAAGTGCTACAAAGAATATTACATGTAATATATAATGTATCAACTGTAAAATCCATATACGTATACTATATGTCAATAATTAGTATACAGTAGAGTGCTGATTATCCAGTCCCAATTTTTCGAATTCTGGATTAGCTTTTTCTTTATCACACTTTTGTTAATACAGGTATATTTGTGACTCACTTAATAAGTTTGTAATCTTTTTTGTTTTTTGAATATATCAGAAACTATGCGCGTAACAAATTTTTTATCCCGTCACTGAAATATTCTTCCGACTTTTCTCGAATCCAGGACGCGACAGCTGCCTTCACCTCATCGTCCGAGGTGCAATGATTACCCTTGAGGTCTCTCTTGAGTAGAGGAAAAAAATAGAAATCGCAAGGCGCGAGATCAGGGGAGTAGGGAGGGTGTGGAATCGGTTCAAACTTCAGGTTTCGCAGAGCCTCTTGGGTTGCACGCGAGGTGTGTGGACGAGCGTTGTCATGTTGCAAGATTATTGGGGCCAGGCTGCCTCTAACCCGACAAATATGGTTTGCGATACGCTTTTGAGTGATTCGCCGGTCATTTTGAATCAAATCGTCGACGAGTTTGCGATGTTCATCGTCTGTGGCAGTGATCGGACGTCCGCTGCGTTTTTCGTCATCAATTACGGCTTTTCCAGGCTCGCAACCACGAAATTTTATTACCCATCGATTCACAGTAGACCTATCAACACCATCGTCACCATAAACAGCCTTTAAACGACGATGAATCTCATTAGGAATCACATTTTCAGCAGTTAAACATTCGATAACCGCAGACTGTTTAACTCGCGTTGACATAGCACTACAACACGTCTCCATACTTCTGCTACTTAAAGCGTATTGTTGTACGAAACTCGTTCAAACTGCGCATGCGTTTGGAGGGGAATGTTACTCCCGAATGCCACCAGGTGCGCTTCTGTAGGTAATTTTGTTCGTGTTCTACAAGAATGTGTGGATTACTTTTCAGCATACCCTCGTAATTGGTAATTTCGTTTCTTACTGCTTTCCACCAGTTATCATTAATATTTTTAAAACTATCGTCGAGAAGATTCTTTATTATTGGCCACCGATTTTCTTTGGTTCTATTCAAACCTTCTTCTAACCTCTCCAAAAATTCTAGAGTGTTCTGACGATATTCTTTAAAGTTTATCACTTCTTTATTTTCTCCGATTAGTGTAGGTACATAGTTTATTGGTCTATGTTTTAGTACCTCTATTTCTTCCTTAAGATTTATTATATCCTTCTGTTTAATTTCCTCTATTTTCTCCCTGTTGTCGGTCACTTGATTTTGTACCTGTATTATCTTGGTTTCTACCTGATTGGATTGTTGCCCTACCTTATTTTGTAGTATCTCTAATTGCTCCTGAGTATCTTTGTGAAGTATAACAATACTAGTTTTACTGTTATCTTCCACTTCAGTTATTTTGTTTATCAACTGTCTTCGCGCAATTGACTTAAATTTTCCTCGGTTTTCTGAACCTTCTGATTAGTTTCGATAATTCCATTCCTTATTTCTTCTTCATACTCTTCTAACTGCTGTTTTAATTCAGAGGCGGCTCAATCATAAGGGCACATGGTCACGTGCCCCACCAGAAAGTCACGAAATAAATAAACTTTGTAGAAACGTCCTCGTTTCAAATGATAGCAATAGGTTGTAACAGTCAGAAGTCTGGAGAAATGTGGCAACGAGAAAAATGTGGCAACATAGTGACGGTCACAGAGACATTGTGACCCAGATAGGACTACTCCCTTCCACTCCTTAACTCTCTTGTGGTGGGAGAGCGTAATGCTAAATGCCCATAGCGTTCGGTCACACTAAACTATGTGACCAGAAATTAACAGTCTTCAAGTAGTACCACACTGAATCCTGTAGGCGCGCCACATTACTGCAACTAACGGATATGAATCGGAGCTATTTAGTAGACTATTACATTTTACCGCCATCTGAGCTGTGTTATAATACTAATAATTACTGTTACTTTATTAGTATATATTGTTACGAAATAACGTTATTATAATGTTTCTATCGTGAATATGATTATAATAATTTTTGCGATATTATATATATTTTAAATTATATTCTCATTGAAGGAAATATTAAAATAGAATGTGTAACTAGAGCGGTTATGTTATGTGCTACACGATAATTGTGATGGCAGTGCTTATAGTAATTGTATAAATTGTAGTGTTACAAGTGGTTTTCATTAATCAGTGTTACACACGCGTGTAAATAACGGTGTTGAAAATATTCAAGTGTCGGTATTTTGTGTGCTTGTGTAAATCTCTGAGACAAAATCAATGATGTCAAGTATTTACAGAGTAAAACTTTGTGCTATGAAGATAGGTTAATAGCAAAACAATTGGATCCACCAAGACCGCAGTTGTCTATCAACCAAGTGTTTAAGGACAAAAACAGAACCTATAATAGAACTTTCAATACCACAGTGTACGAAAAATGGGAATGGATGTGCGGATGCCTCACAATCAATGCTTTATTTTGCTTTGCTTGTCTTCTGTTTGGCGGTGAAGACACGTGGACTAAGTCGGGCGTTAAAGATCTGAAACATTTACCAGAAAAGAGTAAGAAGCATTCGCTGTCTAAATGTCATTTAGACAATGAAATGAGTTTAGCCGTGCTAGGTATTGTAAATATTAGGTTCCAACACGATGATGGTTACAGAATTTCTGTTCGTAAACATAACGAACTTGTAGACAAGAACAGGTACATCTTGTCTCGAATAATTGATGCGATTAAATTTTGTGGGGAATTTGAATTAGCTTTACGTGGCCACGATGAAACGGAAGAAGCAGACAACAACCCAGGGATTTTTAAAGGACTAATCAATCATACTGCAGCACTTGACAGTGTTTTGAAAGATCATTTAGAAAATTCAACGGTGTTTAAAGGAACTTCGAAAACAATTCAGAACGAACTTTTAGATGCCATTTTGTAAGTGTGTCGAAAAAATATTGTGACTGAAATTTCTACGATAGACTTCATATCACTTCAGGCTGATGAAACAACTGACAGTTCGTGCAAAACACAGATGGCACTGATTTTGAGATAGCTCATTGAAGGGAGAATAATTGAAAGATTTTGGGGGTTTTTTGAAGTCCCTTTTGATAAAAGTGCTCGAAGTTTAGCCTATTAGGACAATTTTAGGACAGTTGGAAGTAATAGGAATAGACAAGTCCCCGGAAAAACTAATTTGTCAGACTTACGATGGTGCATCTGTTATGAGTGGTCAGAAAGGAGGGGTCCAGTGTTTGGTTAAAGAGAAGTATCCAAATGCAAATTTTATTCATTGTTATGCCCATCAAGGAAATCTGATTCTTCAAAACTCAACATCGTCTTCCTCCCAGAGTAGAATATTTTTTCAAGATCTGCAAGGAATAGGACCATATTTTTCAAGATCTCCAAAGAGGATGGATTATTTAGTAGAAATTGTAAAAAAAAAATTGGGTTTGTGCCTCCTACAAGATGGTACTTTCAACACAGGGCTGTTAATACTGTGTTTGAACATAAAGATAATCTAATAAAATGTTTTGAACACATTAGGGACATAGAGATTTCTGACAAAAGTGCTTCTAGCCAGGCTGCAGGATTTGTACGAACTTTGAGGGATCCTCAGTTCATTTTCTGGTTGACTTTTTTCCACAAAATTATGCCTCATGTGGCGATTTTCTTTGATTGCATTCAACAAAGAAACATTGATGCAATAAAAATGAGAACATTTGTTAAACATTTTGTGAGTGCAGTGGTTAATATTCGTAAGACCTATGAAGACAGTGAAGTGTCTGTAAGTGAGCCTGTGACTAAGAGACAGTGTGTTGAACAATTAAGTAATAGGAGCAACCGTGTGGCCGCTTTGGAAGTATGTGATATGATTGTGAACAATATTAATGAAAGATTTCAATTTTCAGATCATTTATGTGTTTCCAAATTGTTTTTAGTTGAAAAGTTCCCACAGTACTGTGTTGAGTTTCCGGAAAATGATTTTCAGACTACAATTAAATTTTATCCCACAATAAATGGTCCGAAACTGAGAACCGAACTAGAAGTGTTATACAGTCGTGAAGATTTACGTATTGCTTCTGGTGCAACACCCTTGTTACAGTTTTTCCTTGATAATAACATGTTTCGTGCCTTCTCAGAGTGTGCGACTATTTTAAAGATAATTGTTACCATACCGATGACAACTGTTGAAAGTGAAAGGTGCTTTTCTACATTGAAAAGAATAAAAACATTTTTAAGAAATTCCATGGGCACTGATAGACTGAATGCATTGGCTATGCTATCCACAGAAAAAAAATGATTCATGGAATTCAAGATTTCAACAAACAAGTGATAGACGAATTCGCTACATCTAAAAACTGGAGAATGGAATTGTTATACAAAAAGTGAAATACCTGGTAAGACATTCTATATTTTTTTACCTAAGTACTAATTACCGCGAATGGTGGCCCACCTTAGATGCTCCCCAATGTGTGCCCCTCCCATTTCATTACTCACGAGCCGCCACTGTTTTAATTACTCTTTATTATTCTCACTCTCTTCCTTCAACAGTCCTTTTAATTCTTCATTACTTTGTCTAATATCCTCCTTCAGCTGTTGTTGTAATGTTTCATTATTACTTTCAATTTGCCTCTTTAATTCTTCATTATTCTTCTCATTACTCTTGTTCAAACTTTGTACTGTATTTATTATCTGTGTGTCGTAACCATGGCAATGCGGCACGGGCGGATGACGTCACTTGCTTATCAAGCGCTGCCGGCAGTCAGCCGGACTGACGGTGGACAAGTTAAGTTTTAGTTTCTAATTACACTCCGAGCGGTACTCTCGTTAAAAATCACTCTTCCAGCCGCGGCTTCTGGATCATTATCCAATTTTCTTCATGTGCAGTTTGCACCAAATTACTTAGACGACCTGCGTCTAATTACCTTGGATCTTGACTTTCATCATAACTAAATTATCGGGCGTTATGGCCTTTAAACATCCGCACGTGTCGGCAATGGCATATAAAACTTAATATTGTCAATAAATGTATATTATGCATCAGAATTACAGTCCACTTCATTACATTTCAAACCCAACCCTTTCTACATAGCGTCTTTGGAACAACTCTAGAACTTCAAGAGCTTCCAGTACGCAACATTTTTGGTCCAACCGAACCGGATTTCTTAATTTTGTCCACATGAAATTAATATTTCATTTAATGGGCCCAAACGGCGTTTCGTTCAAGCCCCAACATTCTCAACTTTGGATTGCTGACAGTTGCGTGCCTCTATAAACTTTCAAAATTACATTACAATCAACACGACAAGATTCTTCAGAGCAGTAAACCAGAGACGACGGGACACGGCAGGACAACATTTGTGATTCTACATCAAAAAATTCCACAGCTTTAAATTATGGAGAGCTACAACATCAGGCGTCATCTGACCAGTAGAGACAGGAGGTGCAACAGCTCCTAACAGGATCGAGCAGCGGGATCGAAGCCAGCTTCAGCACGTCTGGATCAACGTCCACGTGACTATGACCCTTTTACTTATATTTAACGTTTCAAGCAATATTTTACATTTAGCAGTTATTTTTTAACACCTTTGTGTAAACACACACCATCATTATACAATACACGATAGTAAGTGGTTGGCAGCTCATTGTGAGTTCCAACATCAAAGATAAAAATATAAGTATTATTATCATTTAATTTCATAATTTTAATAATTTTTAATTGCCAACAAAGTTTGATTAATAGAGAGAGTAAGCATATGTTGTAGCAAGTATAGTGTTCATATACATAACGATCGCTAGCTACCGCAACGTATTCAGATTTATCAAATTTTAAGTTTATGGTTCACATGCTCTGCGCTCAAATTATTCAAAAGTATTTTTTAAATTGTAGTCATGGCAGATGTAAAAGCTTTGATAAAAAAACGGGGCACCATTAAAGCTTCAATATCCCGCGTAAATACTTTCGCGGACAACTTCGATTTGGAAACAGCGATCATCATGCGCTGAAAATAAAACTTCGGCATTTGATGGTATTATCCACCAAATACGATGAAATACAATCCTAAATCGAATCCGAGGAAGCTGACTTTGCTTTAGCGAGTGATAGGGTCCAAACTGAAGACGATCTTTGTAACATAGAGTGTAAATTGCAACACCTGCTGGAGCAAGCTGAGCATATGAACCAGAAACCCTTAATTAATGCTGAAAGTAAGCATCTTAAAACACCCCCCATTCAGTTGGAACCGATCAAATTACCTCGGTTTGCGGGAAGTATTATTATGTTATGTTCTTATTATTTGTATTACAATATATGAAGCAGTGTTCAAGATGGTTTCTCTTATATAATTTAGGGTTTGTCACTTACGTTTTTGTTAAAGTTTAAATATATGTATTTCATGTCCATAGGTTAATGCTTCAAGAGAGATCATGTTTAGTTTTGCAAAGACTCGTTTTTATCACGATTTTTTTTATTTTGTACCTTTTCTAGCACAGAAATTGTTTTGTTTTGACTTTGAGCTTTTCTGATAGCTTAATGAATTTTGTTATCTACAGAGTTTTATGTTAGAAGTGATTTACTTTAATCCAAGGGTCAATTTAATGTATAAGCCCTTTAAGTATATTATGTAGTGTTTATATATAAGATTGATAATATTTTGTAATATACTGTTCCCAATTAATTTAAATTTCAAACTCGTCCCGATTTTGAGCGGGCAGTGTGTTCAAACTCTGTACTGTATTTATTATCTGTGTGTCGAAACCATGGCAATGCGGCACGGCGGATGACGTCACTTGCTTATCAAGCGCTGCCGGCAGTCAGCCGGACTGACGGTGGACAAGTTAAGTTTTAGTTTCTAATTACACTCCGAGCGGTACTCTCGTTAAAAATCACTCTTCCAACCGCGGCTTCTGGATCATTATCCAATTTTCTTCATGTGCAGTTTGCACCAAATTACTTAGACGACCTTCGTCTAATTACCTTGGATCTTGACTTTCATCATAACTAAATTATCGGGCGTTATGGCCTTTAAACATCCGCGCGTGTCGGTAATGGCATATAAAACTTAATATTGTCAATAAATGTAACTGCCACTTCTTCAACTGTTGTTTCTTCCTTGTCTTCCATGTTTAATTCTATGTTTCTTCTTCCATACGTTTCCTTGACGTTGCTCTTCTCCTTGACATCTCTGTTGTTTAACCGTAGCCGCCACTAGAGCAGTAATCATTGTAAAACTCGCAATATTAATACAAAGTTATTCTATCTCTAGCCTCACTAGTTGGGCTCCAATTTGTAACGTGTAAAAGTGTTACTCGTATATTTTACAGCCTCACGTTGTTGGCATCAATTTGTTACATCCAGTATCAAACCTACGGGTTATTTATCTGAATTATACCTTATTTATATCTTGGATGTTTAATGTGTATACTTTGTTAATATTTGGGTAAGGATGAGTATCTCTAGGTAAGGGTTCAGTGTCTCTAGCATCGTCAGACACAGCACATAAAGGGCGTGAATTAAGGCAAGCCTCAATTTGAGAGAGAAGAGTGGAATACTCCTCAAAATTCAAGATAGTACCGCCGATTACGCGACGCAAATGATATTTAACACTTTTAACATCGCTTTCCCACAAACCACCGAAATGAGGGGCTGAGGGAGGGATAAAGGACCACTTGATACCACGGAGACCGCAAAACTCCTTAGAAGATTGCTCAACTTCCATTGACCTTAAAAATTTATACAATTCGTTTAAGGTGCTGTTGGCACGACGAAAATTCGTATCATTATCCGAAGATATCTGCGCGGGAATACCTCTGCGCGCGATGAACCTTTTTAGAGCCGCTATAAAGGAGGTGAGATCTGACACCAATTCTAAATGGATGGCCTTTGTGCTCATGCATATGAATAACGCGATGTATGCCTTTGACGTGGACTTTGAGCGCTGCCCGCCATGGCGTAAAAGTACAGGACCGGCGTAGTCCACGGCCGACTGGGAAAATGGCTTAGCAGGCGTTACCCTAGAAGGGGGTAACTGACCTAATAGTTGATTCGCGCCTCCAGCACGGAAACGGAAACAAATGATACACTTATGTATTACTGAGCGGATATAAGATTTGTCGTGAATGATCCAATATTTCTGTCTGAGCGAAGCTTGAGTTGATTGCACCCCAGAGTGCAACAAACGGATATGTTCATACTCAATTATTAATTTAGTGAGATGAGAGTGCGGGTGCAAAATTATTCGGTGTTTACTCGCTTAGTTAAATGGGGAGAATTGTAAGCGTCCACCCACTCTTAAAATACCTGAGTCATCCAGGAAGGGGTTGAGTGCAAGAATTTTACTGCTGCGAGGAAGGCAACGATGTGCCTCAAGTTCCTTAACTTCTATGCCGAAGTGCAACTGCTGAGATTGCTGAACAAAAAACAAAAGTGTGTCATGCAACTCTTGAGCAGACAAAAAGGACGTGACCCTGTCAACAACCGGGAGCCTAGAGTTGCGAATAAATCTGCGGCAATATGCGAAGACTCGAATGAGTCTTGTAAGGGATGAATAATTTTCAACATAGCTATGGGTGGAAGAGGCGACAATCAGTGATGTTTGGACCTGCTTACGACGTTCCTGCTCAAGGTCGGGGTAAGTACAGGGAGCATGAATGTAGAAGGTGCTAATGGGCCATGATGCTGACTCATGGGCTAACCAGGACGGACCATGCCACCATTGAGTATGGCTGTGCAAACTACGAGGGAGGCAACCGCGTGATAAAATGTCGGCAGGGTTGTCATGTGATAATACATGATGCCAAGTTCCCCTACTAACAAGACGCTGAATTTCCGCGACACGGTTGGCCACAAATACCTTCCAGCGGGACGATTGTTGATGTATCCAATGCAACGCTACCATCGAGTCCGAATAGAGATATAGTCCGTCAAAATTGTAGTTGACGGCGTTTAAAACCTTAGAAGTTAATTGCGCTAGCAATAAACAAGCGCAAAGTTCAAGCCGGGGTAGCGTTATCTGTTTCAGCGGAGCGACCCTAGATTTAGCACACAACATGTTTGACGATATGGCGCCGTTCGAGTAGACCGCCCGCACATAAATACAACACGCGTAACCCTTAGCCGAAGCGTCGGCGAATCCGTGAAGCTGTAATGAACTAATTTGATAATTGCTCAGACTCTTAACCGACCTCGTAATCTTAAAATGAGTGTCGGAAACTAATTGAGAGTAGAGTTTCAGCCATTGATTGGCTAATGACCCAGATAGGGGTTCGTCCCAACTTGTGCCAGCCAACCACAACTGTTGTACAAAATGTTTGCACCAAAATGTAATGGGACCGATAAGACCCAGCGGGTCGTAAATCCCTGCAATGACCGACAACACGCTTCTTTTGTTAAATACGGTCGAATTGTCATTACCCCGAACGGTATATAAAAAACTGTCCTTGTCAACGTTCCATTGGATTCCCAATGTACACACGTTTTGACCTAATGTACGCAGTCCCATACGTAACCGTCCTTAAAGCGTAATGTTGTAGTTCCTTATGCGGAGCGTCACGCCAAACGATGCGCTGCAAATTTGAATCCTTCGGGTTAACCATAATTTGACGATACATCTTTTCTATGTCTGCAATAAGTGCGTATCGGTGAGTACGAAAACGAACCATGATCGAGAACAGATCTGCTGGATCGTGGGACCGACCATTAAAGTATCGTTGAGGGACAGATTATTTGTCGTTTTAGCGGAGCCGTCAAAGACCACACGTAACTTAGTGGTTAGGCTAGAGTACTTAAAGACCGAGTGATGAGGCAAATAAAAAATGTCTGATTTGTCAAGCGACAAATCGTAATCATTAAGTGGAGACATATGATCAAGCTTCACGTATTCACGCATGAACTCGCTATAGCCCTTGTAAAGGGCAGGGTTCTGCTTGAACTTAAACTCTAGCGATTGGAACCTGCGGATAGCTCCGCGGAAAGAATCTCCCAAATGAGATTTGTCTAATCTGCGAGGCAGGGATACCACGAATCTCCCTTCGTGATTGCGGACAGTATTTGTCACAAAATGCTTTTCACACGCTGAGTCCTCAGAGTAGGTTTCACGACTAGAGATCTCCTCCAACTTCCAGAATTCCTTTAATTGCGAGGAAATCTGACTATCATCCTTGCAGACCATAAAGGACGAAACCGTTTTAGTTATGTCGACATTGAAGGGTAAGTTACCGGCTAGAATAAATCCTAACTTAGTCTCCTGAATAATAGGAAAGTGCGGTCCGCGCATAAATTTAATAGGTTCAATTAATTGGAGATAATATTTAGCGCCGAGGAGTACATCGACTTGCGACGAGCAGTGTAGGTGTGGATCAGCTAAGAATAAGTGCTTCGGTAAATTCAAAGAGGCGAGATCGAACGATTCCGCCGGTAAATCATTAGTTATACTGGGCAGTACGGCACAATGCACGTTTAACGTAAAGGGTTTATAGCGAGAATGTAGCCTTACCTTTGTACTGAAGTCAGCCTGGGAGAGTGAGTTGTTTATGCCCGTTATGGGTAATTGCGATTTAACCAATTGAAGGCCCATTCTACGGGCGAAATCCATTGTGCAGAAATTTGCTTGCGAGCCGGAATCCAATAAAATTCTAACAGGGAATTTTCTACCGGCCTTATTAGTGATCATACAGACAGCGGTGGATAACAATATTGATTTATTCGTTTGCAACTTTAGTGAGCACTGATTATTAATGGAAGATCCGTTTTTGTTGGGGACATGAATCATGGTGTGGTGACGCCTTGCACATTTTTTACAAGGAAATGTTGATGTGCATTGAGAACTTTCGTGACCCAGACGAAGGCAATTTAAACAAAGTTTGTTTTCTTATTACGACGTTTTTTCTTTCAGGGACAGAAAGCGGTGTGAATTGTAAGCAGTCAATAATTCTATGTTTACCGTTGCATAGTCTACATAAATTATCTCCGACCTGAGAATGGAATGCCCCCTTTGGAGCGCTTATCGGTTTAACTGCCTTGCGATAAGGAGTCTTATCGCTGGTATTTAACTTGCTCGTTGAGGTAGTTGCGCTATCAAGATTTAGTAGTAATTGTCTCCGTGAGTTTAGGAATTTCATAAAATTATTAAAATCAGGGAATTTATGTTCCGACAAGCTCTCTTTCCACAACCGGAAAGTGTAACTATCAAGTTTTTTAGCTAAGTAATGCATGACAATGATCTCGAATGTGTTAACTGGTAAGTTGAGATTATTTAAAGCATTGATATTGGCTGAGATTTCATCAATGAATCTAGATATGCTAACTTGAGATTCTTGTTGAATCGATTGTACTTTCAGGACATTCTCGACATGATGGGCGGAGACAATTAGCTTACTGTCATATCTATTCTTCAACAGATTGATAGCCACCGCGTAATTCTCATGAGTGATTGGCAATGACTTTATTACGTTAAGCGCCTCGCCAGATAATGACGAGTGCAAATAGTGAAGTTTTTGTATGTCCGTCAGTTCGGCTCTGACGTGAATTAGTTCAAGAAAAATATGATAATAATGCTGTCACTTAATAATACTTACCGCAAACCGAGGTAATTTGATCGGTTCCAACTGAATGGGGGGTGTTTTAAGATGCTTACTTTCAGCATTAATTAAGGGTTTCTGGTTCATATGCTCAGCTTGCTCCAGCAGGTGTTGCAATTTACACTCTATGTTACAAAGATCGTCTTCAGTTTGGACCCTATCACTCGCTAAAGCAAAGTCAGCTTCCTCGGATTCGATTTAGGATTGTATTTCATCGTATTTGGTGGATAATACCATCAAATGCCGAAGTTTTATTTTCAGCGCATGATGATCGCTGTTTCCAAATCGAAGTTGTCCGCGAAAGTATTTACGCGGGATATCGAAGCTTTAATGGTGCCTCGTTTTTTTATCAAAGCTTTTACATCTGCCATGACTACAATTTAAAAAATACTTTTGAATAATTTGAGCGCAGAGCATGTGAACCATAAACTTAAAATTTGATAAATCTGAATACGTTGCGGTAGCTAGCGATCGTTATGTATATGAACACTATACTTGCTACAATATATGCTTACTCTCTCTATTAATCAAACTTTATTGGCAATTAAAAATTATTAAAATTATGAAATTAAATGATAATAATACATATATTTTTATCTTTGATGTTGGAACTCACAATGAGCTGCCAACCACTTACTAACGTGTATTGTATAATGATGGTGTGTGTTTACACAAAGGTGTTAAAAAATAACTGTTAATGTAAAATATTGCTTGAAACGTTAAATATAAGTAAAAGGGTCATAGTCACGTGGACGTTGATCCAGACGTGCTGAAGCTGGCTTCGATCCCGCTGCTCGATCCTGTTAGGAGCTGTTGCACCTCCTGTCTCTACTGGTCAGATGACGCCTGATGTTGTAGCTCTCCATAATTTAAAGCTGTGGAATTTTTTGATGTAGAATCACAAATGTTGTCCTGCCGTGTCCCGTCGTCTCTGGTTTACTGCTCTGAAGAATCTTGTCGTGTTGATTGTAATGTAATTTTGAAAGTTTATAGAGGCACGCAACTGTCAGCAATCCAAAGTTGAGAATGTTGGGGCTTGAACGAAACGCCGTTTGGGCCCATTAAATGAAATATTAATTTCATGTGGACAAAATTAAGAAATCCGGTTCGGTTGGACCAAAAATGTTGCGTACTGGAAGCTCTTGAAGTTCTAGAGTTGTTCCAAAGACGCTATGTAGAAAGGGTTGGGTTTGAAATGTAATGAAGTGGACTGTAATTCTGATGTATAATATACATTTATTGACAATATTAAGTTTTATATGCCATTGCCGACACGTGCGGATGTTTAAAGGCCATAACGCCCGATAATTTAGTTATGATGAAAGTCAAGATCCAAGGTAATTAGACGAAGGTCGTCTAAGTAATTTGGTGCAAACTGCACATGAAGAAAATTGGATAATGATCCAGAAGCCGCGGCTGGAAGAGTGATTTTTAACGAGAGTACCGCTCGGAGTGTAATTAGAAACTAAAACTTAACTTGTCCACCGTCAGTCCGGCTGACTGCCGGCAGCGCTTGATAAGCAAGTGACGTCATCCGCCCGTGCCGCATTGCCATGGTTACGACACACAGATAATAAATACAGTACAAAGTTTGAACAAGAGTAATGAGAAGAATAATGAAGAATTAAAGAGGCAAATTGAAAGTAATAATGAAACATTACAACAACAGCTGAAGGAGGATATTAGACAAAGTAATGAAGAATTAAAAGGACTGTTGAAGGAAGAGAGTGAGAATAATAAAGAGTAATTAAAACAGTGGCGGCTCGTGAGTAATGAAATGGGAGGGGCACACATTGGGGAGCATCTAAGGTGGGCCACCATTCGCGGTAATTAGTACTTAGGTAAAAAAATATAGAATGTCTTACCAGGTATTTCACTTTTTGTATAACAATTCCATTCTCCAGTTTTTAGATGTAGCGAATTCGTCTATCACTTGTTTGTTGAAATCTTGAATTCCATGAATCATTTTTTTTCTGTGGATAGCATAGCCAATGCATTCAGTCTATCAGTGCCCATGGAATTTCTTAAAAATGTTTTTATTCTTTTCAATGTAGAAAAGCACCTTTCACTTTCAACAGTTGTCATCGGTATGGTAACAATTATCTTTAAAATAGTCGCACACTCTGAGAAGGCACGAAACATGTTATTATCAAGGAAAAACTGTAACAAGGGTGTTGCACCAGAAGCAATACGTAAATCTTCACGACTGTATAACACTTCTAGTTCGGTTCTCAGTTTCGGACCATTTATTGTGGGATAAAATTTAATTGTAGTCTGAAAATCATTTTCCGGAAACTCAACACAGTACTGTGGGAACTTTTCAACTAAAAACAATTTGGAAACACATAAATGATCTGAAAATTGAAATCTTTCATTAATATTGTTCACAATCATATCACATACTTCCAAAGCGGCCACACGGTTGCTCCTATTACTTAATTGTTCAACACACTGTCTCTTAGTCACAGGCTCACTTACAGACACTTCACTGTCTTCATAGGTCTTACGAATATTAACCACTGCACTCACAAAATGTTTAACAAATGTTCTCATTTTTATTGCATCAATGTTTCTTTGTTGAATGCAATCAAAGAAAATCGCCACATGAGGCATAATTTTGTGGAAAAAAGTCAACCAGAAAATGAACTGAGGATCCCTCAAAGTTCGTACAAATCCTGCAGCCTGGCTAGAAGCACTTTTGTCAGAAATCTCTATGTCCCTAATGTGTTCAAAACATTTTATTAGATTATCTTTATGTTCAAACACAGTATTAACAGCCCTGTGTTGAAAGTACCATCTTGTAGGAGGCACAGACCCAATTTTTTTTTTACAATTTCTACTAAATAATCCATCCTCTTTGGAGATCTTGAAAAATATGGTCCTATTCCTTGCAGATCTTGAAAAAATATTCTACTCTGGGAGGAAGACGATGTTGAGTTTTGAAGAATCAGATTTCCTTGATGGGCATAACAATGAATAAAATTTGCATTTGGATACTTCTCTTTAACCAAACACTGGACCCCTCCTTTCTGACCACTCATAACAGATGCACCATCGTAAGTCTGACAAATTAGTTTTTCCGGGGACTTGTCTATTCCTATTACTTCCAACTGTCCTAAAATTGTCCTAATAGGATAAACTTCGAGCACTTTTATCAAAAGGGACTTCAAAAAACCCCCAAAACCTTTCAATTATTCTCCCTTCAATGAGATATCTCAAAATCAGTGCCATCTGTGTTTTGCACGAACTGTCAGTTGTTTCATCAGCCTGAAGTGATATGAAGTCTATCGTAGAAATTTCAGTCACAATATTTTTTCGACACACTGACAAAATGGCATCTAAAAGTTCGTTCTGAATTGTTTTCGAGGTTCCTTTAAACACTGTTGAATTTTCTGAATGATCTTTCAAAACACTGTCAAGTGCTGCAGTATGATTGATTAGTCCTTTAAAAATCCCTGGGTTGTCGTCTGCTTCTTCCGTTTCATCGTGGCCACGTAAAGCTAATTCAAATTCCCCACAAAATTTAATCGCATCAATTATTCGAGACAAGATGTACCTGTTCTTGTCTACAAGTTCGTTATGTTTACGAACAGAAATTCTGTAACCATCATCGAGTTGGAACCTAATATTTACAATACCTAGCACGGCTAAACTCATTTCATTGTCTAAATGACATTTAGACAGCGAATGCTTCTTACTCTTTTCTGGTAAATGTTTCAGCTCTTTAACGCCCGACTTAGTTCACGTGTCTTCACCGCCAAACAGAAGACAAGCAAAGCAAAATAAAGCATTGATTGTGAGGCATCCGCACATCCATTCCCATTTTTCGTACACTGTGGTATTGAAAGTTCTATTATAGGTTCTGTTTTTGTCCTTAAACACTTGGTTGATAGACAACTGCGGTCTTGGTGGATCCAATTGCTTTGCTATTAACCTATCTTCATAGCACAAAGTTTTACTCTGTAAATACTTGACATCATTCATTTTGTCTCAGAGATTTACACAAGCACACAAAATACCGACACTTGAATATTTTCAACACTGTTATTTACACGCGTGTGTAAAACTGATTACTGAAAACCACTTGTAACACTACAATTTATACAATTACTATAAGCACTGCCATCACAATTATCGTGTAGCACATAACATAACCGCTCTAGGTACACATTCTATTTTAATATTTCCTTCAATGAGATTATAATTTAAAATTATATAAAATCGCAAAAATTATTATAATCATATTCACGATAGAAACATTATAATAACGTTATTTCGTAACAATATATACTAATAAAGTAACAGTAATTATTAGTATTATTAGAGCTCTATAATATAGGTATTCGTACCCGCCATCTTTGCTCCGAGACTTTTAAATGTAATGTGGCGGGAGCAATGTAAGCACGCTGTGCGTTTGCATTATTTAATGTAAATTATGTATGTAAATATTAATATTTTTACATATCAGGGTTACAACCTTAGTGTACTAATTTGATTTATGTATTACACACGAATATGTATAATAATCATCTCATCTTGTCAGTGAAAACAAGGTTATAAATACTGGTGTTAGAGATATTATTCATGTTATGTAGTATGTTTTGCAGATTGTTGTACTATATCTCATAATCATAATGACTGGTTGTTGTGCTGTAAATTGCAAAAATCGAACAGAAACTAATTTTAGAGCATTCAAATTTCCGGCAGACCCTATTCGATGTGCAAAATGGATTCAAAATATGAGACGAGACAAATTTATACTAAGCAAGGGAATGCGTCTGTGTGAGGTAAATTTAATGGTTGTTCCTTAAAAGTTTGTGAATGTTAATCATAACGACTAAAAATGTAATGCACCTTTGCACTTTTAGGTTCATTTTGAAAGTTCACAGTTTGAACAGGCACGAGTAGATTGTTGGAAAAAACTGAAGCCTAATGCCATACCGACTTTGTTTGACGTACCAAATCCACCTCCTAGGATCGGCCCAGTTCCACGCAGATCACTGTACAAGGTGGTTTATTTTTTTAATCCATTAATTATAAATATAATGTTAGACTATAACTAAAGCCCGGATTCACGTTCAATTGCATCGTTTTTTTTGCTAGTCCGTAAACGGCCAGTGACAAGTTATTTATCCGAATCGGGACGTGTAGGTCATTTTAACATACATTTTATTTTGCACAAAATTGCACGTTTTGGGGGTTACTGCATAAAATTGCACATTATGTAGTTTTAATGCACAAAATTGCACATTTACCTGTTTTTCGAAAATCAGCTGCGCGATAGCCAAGCGCGAAACATACACGCAGATCGTAAACAAAGTCGAGAACAAAATCAGCACGAAGAAATTCTAGTCAAGTAAGCGCAGCTTTTGACGTAACAAAATTTTGACTGTCAATGGAATTTCACGAAATTTGATATGTATGTTCTATATGCACTCTAGAACAAAGTAAAACTGTACGCTTTTTATTTGGGGGTGAGAACCACCCATTTTTCAAGGGTGATTGATAAAAAAAAAATTAACCCCATGATCCAATAGAGAATCAAATTCTAAGCAAAAAAGTCAGTACGCAACTGTTTTGAAAAATGCGTTTTTTTCGAGTTATTCCAAATCAACATTTTCGATTTTTACCCCCAAAAAACAGGATTTTAGCGTAATTTTTAGCGAATAACTAAACAACGTTTGAGTTTATAGTAAAAATGAATAGGACCAAAATTATTCTATACGAAATACCAAACAAAATGCGTTTTGGCCGGGTTTTAATCCACTAGTTGTTTTCAAGATATGGCCGTGAGAAGTTGTAACTTGCAAATTTTTTGCCTGTACTAACAAAGTTTAACCCTTCCTACTAACCTAGAAAAATACTTTTGACTATAAAATGTCTAGTGCAATGAAAAATACATTATTGTTAATTTTAATAAAATGTTAAGCTAAACTTTTTATTATTAATTTTAACTAATGTTAAGCAAAAAACCTGAATATTGTAACGTTACCAAATATGGTAGTTACATAATGTAAGCAAGAATAACGTCAAGTGACGGGAAAGCATGAAAGTATTTTTAGATAAATAAAACTATGTGAACAAAAAGTGTGTATCTACAGATATATTAGTGTAAAGTTCCAACGATGAAGAAGAAAGTGTAACATAGCAGCATCATACACGAAATGAAGAAAGAAAATAACCCTGAGCCAAAATAAAATGTTAGTAACCAGGCCCAATAGATTCCAACAGTGAGGGGAATCATCAAAATGACTACAATAGATCCCAACAGTGAGGGAACAAATGAAGATAGTGACTAAAATAAAAGTGTAAAAGAAGACAACAGGATTCCAACAGTGAGGGGAACCAACAAAAATAACTATGCCAAATAAAGGAAGAAACAACTCAGGAGCAACCACAATGATGGCAGACAAACCGATGTATTGACAAATATAAATATTATGGAACAACGACTACTACAATGAAAATATTGAAGAAGACGTTCAAACCTAAAGAAGAAGGGAAGAAGAAGGACAAGGAAACATGACATGAAGAGAGAAGAAAATGGATAGACCATACAAGGAATAATCATTCATCAAGTGTACTAGAGACAATACTAGTAACTAAAAAAATAGTGATTGTCAACTATGAAGAAACAGTGTTTAACATTTAAGAAATCACAAACAATTATAGTGAGTACTTAATATAAGTGTGAAAACCTGTGACCAGTTAACTAATTTTAACCTAATAAACCCCACAAACAATTCCAGTGATAAGGTTTATAGTGGAAGAAAATGTGTTACTTTCATAGTGGAAACATCAAGAATTAAATAGTCAGAAATACACAGACAGTTAGTGTGACTAGTTTAATGAAGATTGTGATCCAAATAGATAATCATAAGACCACCAAACAATGTAAAATAGAACAGTTATATTATTGTTCATAGAACTGGACAATAAAAACCTTTGTAAATTTCAAAAGAAATGTAACTGAATGCCGCGGCAAAACAGAATACAATACAAAGAAAGGCCAGAGAAAGAACAATAACAAACAAAGTAGTTTGTTAAATATCAAACAAATGTGACAGAAATTAGTTACAAACCATGACAAGAAAGGTATTATCATTAGTTCAAGAATATTTGTATTATTGTTTAAGAAGAAGTAGTGTAAACATGTGTATTAAAATAATTAAACTATTTTAATAGAATACCATACTGAAGTCATGTTAGTAGTAGCAACATGCTGCATTAAAATATGTTGTACATTGTTACATAACCCCATAGGAAAGGCACCTATGAAACAAAAAATCATACATATTAGTTTAACCAAATAACCATCAACAATTGTATCAATCAAGGATTCATTATAAGTAATGATACACCCTAGTAAACAGTGTATTATATTGAAATACACTACAAATAAAGTAGACCAAATATGATAGCACAAAGCTAGAAGAAATGGAACCTAATATGCCAAATTTGTTAAACAAAATACAGTGTTAAAACATGTACCATGATTAATGAAAGTATTACCAGTAGTTAGATGAACATCTGGTACTACTATGAGAACAGATTATAAGTATAATGACAATAGTTTTGTGACCAAAATATTGTAAACTAGCTGACTATGAATGCATAGCCAGAAGTAAGCAGAGGCAATGTAACCAACTAGTTAAGCAAGATACTTTATTAAAACTTAAACAAAGATTAATGAGAGTGTTACCAGTAGTAAGAGGGACACCTAACACTACTATGAGAACAGACCATAACCATGAGAATAGTCATTTTATAGATAAATTATTAAAAACTAAATGACCATGATGGTGGAATCAGAATGTAAACAAACAGTAGGTAGCAAGTTATTTATGCAAAATGCAACATACAAACTTGTTTAAAAGTAGATAAAAATGTTATCAATGATCAGAAGAATGTCTGATACTACTTTGAGAATCTATGTCAAGTATAACAATAACAATTTAGTTACTGATCTATCAAAAAATAACTGACTACCATGCCATGACCTAATGTAAACAAACCCATTACTAGAAATTGAAGGGTTCCCAGATAGCTAAAAGCCAACAAATATATGAAATGAATTAGGTACTATAATTGTACACTAGTTGCATTTATAACATAATATACCTTATATAGAAAACCCATAAATAAAGTGACAATTTTGAGAAAAGAGATAGGAGGGTAATGAAACAATACTAATAGTATATGAAACACAGCCCTGTACATATACTAAAGTACAAATTCATGTAAATAGACGTTTATATTATTGTTAGATTACAATATCAATGTTATTAGATAAGGAAAAATAGTTTTAAGGACAATTGTGAATAATCGAATATGGACGCTAAAGACGCCATGATCAGACATTATTTGGGTAACAATTATTCCCAAATTTTGTATTAAACAAGTTGAGAAATAGACTCAGATCGTTTAATCAAAAGTGTTTTAATGTAATTAGTTAAGTTTGGTGTAATAAACTTATTAAATATAAGATGCACCATAAAAATCGATAAAACCGTTATAGTGATTTAAATAATGGACGGATTATAATCTTGTTTGGACTTTATTTAAAGCTCAGGATCTCCGCGATTTATTGACACTAACCGTTTAACGATTAGACAAATATTAAGAAAGTTATTACGATTTTAAACTTTTTAATTATTTTTTGCACCAGTGCTGACGTCATGTTAATCTCAAACCCAAACGCAAAATTGGTAAAAAATTAAAAATTTTAATAAGCCAAGGTACTTTGGGTCGGAGAGTTCAAACATTTCAGCCAATCGAATGAATGGAAATCGGCAGACAAGCCGGAGACGTTCCGAAGGAGCGTCACAGTCATCTATCAATCATCAACTAGACAGGACGTGTCACTCGGCGAACCAGATATATGAAGAAGTTTATTTTTGAATTGTGCGCGACACGTAAACATCAGTAACCAACACACACCTAACCTAAATACAACACAAGCATTAACGTGTGTACAGTGCGGAGTGAATAAGATTTAAATACGATCAGTGTACAATATCGATCGTATTTGCGAGTGTTGTGCGAAAAATAAACCAGGGAGTACAATATTTTTCATTAATTAACAATAAAACAGAAATCAAAATTTCTGTAATACCGATTGTCTAGATACTACGCTAATCAATAATAGCGAAGTATAATAATGCTGATGAAATTTATCAGAATTGACGAAAGAATTATTTCGCAATTTTTAACATGATAAATAAATATTTTAATTGTTTTTCATAATTAAAAGAATCACGATTAATGTACTTATTACAAAATACGAACACAGTAAATAGTCGCTCAATTGACTAACGTTGTTTTTTTGATTTTTTGCTATTGAAGATAAATATTTTAATTTTTATGCGAAAGAACATTCTATGCTACTGATAGTTATACATCAGAAATATTATAAATAATATATGTATGTTTGGATTAAGAAGAAATTAATGCTTAATATAATTAACTCTAATAACAATTCACGTTATGAGATAACCTTAAAATCATAACCACAATTTGCCACCTTTTTGTCATAAGTCTGTTCTCATATAATCCAAACCAGATGAAAACTATAACAAGAGTTTTTTTATTTATAACTTTTTCTCTTGTAAATAAATAATTCCCACAGTGACTTATTAAAATATAATAATACATTTTAGCAGTGCAAACCAACGCACTTGTTTATTGTCAAGGCAACTACTGTATACTGCGTACGAATTTCCGCGTACGATAATACCATAATTATCTATTATATGGTACCAATTTTCTATTTTAATACTTGTTTGTTCGTTTTTTATTAATTGTTCATTTCATATCATTATAAAACGCCACATCTTGTATCTGACATCATGTTACTTAAAAGAACTACACGAACTTGGTAATTAACTTATGTAAGAGGACATAACCTCTCAAAATAAAAACTATTGTATAACCAACAGGGTTACCAGCCTTGAGGCTAAGGAGAGTTTCATTTCAAATTTGTTCATTGTAATTATTCTCAGTAAAATTATTAGTAAATGATTGTTAATTTTTAAAAGATTTTATAGCATTCCTAACTGTTAATAAACCTCTATATTTTGTTACCAGTGGAAAAAGAGTTTAATTTCAAAACTTAAAATAGTTCATTTTTTCATAGCTAGTTCTACCAAAAGGTGGCGGAAGAATTCAAATAATCCTGATAACTCAGAACTTTATTTAGCTGTTATATTATTATTATTGTGCATGCTAGTCACGTTTGATATTCAAACAGAATATCTACTTGTATATGTAGTGTGTGTGTTACAGCTGAGCAGTCACCTAACCGAACAACAATATCCACATATGGTAAGTGGGGAGGTTACTAGCGGAGTGCGACAAATACTTTTAAATTAAAATAATTAACCAGCGATACCCACATATTTACCAATCACAATCAGACTGATAATAATAATTATAATTTGAACATTTTATTATACAACATTATTGTGGATACCGGTGCGTATCTACAAGCAACACAATTAAAAACACACTTACATCTACATCTATAATATTACATTATAGATTGGCGCCCAACGTCTGAGCGTGGATTAGGAAAAAAACGGACAATTTAACCAGTAATTTAATAACCCAATCCGTCGAGAGACTGCAAGTACATTGCCAGCGACAAGATGTGTACCAGGAGATCAACCTCAAAAAAGAGAGCAGCAGAGGCAGAGAGGGAGGCCAGACTGGAAGAGAAGGAGGCAACATCAACGGAAGACGTTGAAGAAATTCTATTGGAAATAGAGGACAAACCACTTGAACCGGCGGAGGAGGTTCAGCAACCTGAGGAGGAGCTGGAAGTGATACCCCAAGAAATTCAACAGGGAGTAAGCCAACCTAAACAACCAATGGTACCAGGAGGAATCGACTTCATGGAAATGTTCAAGATGGTGATGGAGAAGATAGAAGAGAGCCGGAAATTATCCAAGGAGGACAATCAGTCACTGAAGGAAGGCCAGGAATTCACAAAGCAAAGTCTCGAGTCACTGAAAGAGGAATTGAACAATAAAATGGACGAAACCAGTCGATCCACTAAGGAGGAGTTGAGTAGGAACATAGGATCCCTGAAGGAGGAATTAAATGACAGGATAAATAAAACCAACAGGAGGATGGAAGACGGACAGAAAAAGACGGAAGAGCTATTGGAGAAGAAGATGGCTATCATGAAGGAGGATTTATCTGCAGAGTTGGGGGTTAAAATCGACCAAACCAACCAGAAAATTGACGAGATCAATAGGAGATTAGACCGAATGGATAAGAGAATAAAGGGAGATGACAAGGAGAGCGTGGAGTCAATAAACACGGTAGTGAAGGATGATTATAAGCAATCAGGAAAGACAAGAAAAAGATGTTGTGAAGAGGCGGAAGAGAGTGTTAAGAAGATAAGAAGAGAATTAATAGTAGACGATCAAATGGAAGTTGAAGGAGTACCTGAAGATAAAAACATAGAACAAGCTAGTCCAGAGCCTGGAGATAGTGAAGAGAAGAAGATCCAAATAATTAAGGAAAAAGAAGAGGTGAAAATGGAAGAAAGAAGAACCATGAGTCCAAGGAAGGCAAGAATCACAAAAGAGTTAATTGAAATGACTCGAAGCGGCCTGATTAATATGGTCAACTTACCAATCATCAACCATGAAGAAGGAACTTTCAGGAAGGAGTATCGGGAGAGTTTCATGACAATGGACGAGGAGGAAGATTGTGTGACAATGAAGAGGAAGATGACCAACAAAGCATTTCAACCACGGATTTCCAAAAGAAGAGTGAGATATTTTAAGAAAAAGGAAGGCTATCAAGAGAAATGGGACCGGATTATCGAAGGATACGCCAGCGAAATAAGAGAACTGAGGAAGAAAAGGAACCAATTAATGGAAGTACCCAATCAGAAGACAGATGACGGTCAAACCGAACTGGAAGAGTTACCAAACATCAGTACTAACAACAACCAGGAGAACAATGGACACAAATACATTGAAGAGAGAGAGAAAAAGAAGACAGAAGAACGGAAGGCAGACACAGCCCTAATAGCGTTCAAATGGAAAAACCAGATGATAGCCAGATATATGTCAATAACAGACAGGAGTATGAACACTGAAGGAGTTCGAACGACAAGAAGAGAGGAGAGCTATGATTATGGTTAAAATGAATAAAAAATACATTGAATTATGGGACCGGCTATTATGATAACCAAAAACAACCTCAATAATACTTATGAATTGCAAGACCCAATAACCAAAAAGATAAAGGGCACATACAACCAAGCTTCAATGAAACGATATATCGGCGATTAAAATATAAGATAAAAAGTGAAATATAGCGATGAAAATTATTTGTTATGGATATTAAATGAAAGATGAAAATATACTTGTGAATATAACTGTTAACTATATAAAGGTAAAAAGTGAAATGTGGCGATGAAGATTATTGTTTATTAAAAAGTGAAAAATGAAAATATAATTATGGAAATAAATGTTGACTAAAGAAGAAAGGATGGAATATTGCTATGAAGATCATTATGTGTTTATATTAAATAAGAAGTAACTGTATAACTATGAAATGAACGTTGACTATATTGTAATTTTGTAATGTGAAAAAATATGTTCCCAAAGAAGTTATGTAAAGGATTCAGAAAATTGTATTTGCAAATAATAGTACTAGTATTACTAATAAAGAGGAGTACAATACGAGACAGACACCCAAGACCTATGGCATAACTATATAAAAGTATATATATTTCCAAGAGCCAAGTCAACCAGTAATTCAACATCTTACCCATACTATAAAAAAGAGAAGAAGTACAATACGAGACTGACGCATTCCATCTTAGGCACAAATAATTTCCAAGAGCCAAGTCAACAAGTAAATTACCATCACACCCGTACTATTATAAAGAGAAAAAAAGTACTATACGAGAAAGACAACCTACAACTACGGCACCAAAAATTTCCAAGAGCCAAGTCAACCAGTAAAATTACCATCAAACCCGTACTACAAATGAAGAAAGAAGGAGCAAATAAGAAGTTGGAGGAACAAACCCAATGAAATGTATTAATGTAGACAAGAAACCACACACAACCACATTGTTTTCTAGTTTTTTTTTTTTTACTAGAAGAAAGCCAATACCACATGTACTATATCTCAACTGAAACCATGAGAAAAGAGAAAAAATAAATATATTCATGAATTATATCTAGATGAGTAAACCCTAAAATGAAGAATATGACGAGATGACGTTTAATGTGATACAAAATGAAGAGATTAATCGATGATGAAGAAGAATGAAAAGTAATATACTAATGAAGACAATCATGAGAGTATACCAGTGATGAAATGTAAAACCAAATATACCTATAATATGTGAAGAATTTAGTTAAGTTGAATCAAGAAAAAGAGAGTATAACAATGTATAAACCGCAGATGCGTGAGTTAATCCCAAGGATATTTATTATTTGTCGGAAGAACGACCACTATTATTATTTTTTTGATTATTTGAGATGAATTGACTGATGAATAATGCCAGCAATCATTTATTATTATTGAAGGAGATGATGTGCCTCCGTATTTATTGAAGTTAGTATGGCCAGTGGAGTTGAATAGCCAAAGTGAGCCGCTCTGAACTGCCCCAGCTAAGCTTATGTTAGGGAATTAGGGAACTAAATAAACAAGGGAGATAATTACATAGAGAAGAAATAATTATGATTCAAATAGAAGAAAATGAAGGGATATATGTAAAAAGCATATGAATCGACATGGAAACGTACAACAATTGATGAATTCTTCAATGAAAAATAAATATACTGATTCAGAATTAATCAATTCTTATAGGAAGGCATATGTAACGTTACCAAATATGGTAGTTACATAATGTAAGCAAGAATAACGTCAAGTGACGGGAAAGCATGAAAGTATTTCTAGATAAATAAAACTATGTGAACAAAAAGTGTGTATCTACAGATATATTAGTGTAAAGTTCCAACGATGAAGAAGAAAGTGTAACATAGCAGCATCATACACGAAATGAAGAAAGAAAATAACACTGAGCCAAAATAAAATGTTAGTAACCAGGCCCAATAGATTCCAACAGTGAGGGGAATCATCAAAATGACTACAATAGATCCCAACAGTGAGGGGAACAAATGAAGATAGTGACTAAAATAAAAGTGTAAAAGAAGACAACAGGATTCCAACAGTGAGGGGAACCAACAAAAATAACTATGCCAAATAAAGGAAGAAACAACTCAGGAGCAACCACAATGATGGCAGACAAACCGATGTATTGACAAATATAAATATTATGGAACAACGACTACTACAATGAAAATATTGAAGAAGAAGTTCAAACCTAAAGAAGAAGGACAAGGAAACATGACATGAAGAGAGAAGAAAATGGATAGACCATACAAGGAATAATCATTCATCAAGTGTACTAGAGACAATACTAGTAACTAAAAAAATAGTGATTGTCAACTATGAAGAAACAGTGTTTAACATTTAAGAAATCACAAACAATTATAGTGAGTACTTAATATAAGTGTGAAAACCTGTGACCAGTTAACTAATTTTAACCTAATAAACCCCACAAACAATTCCAGTGATAAGGTTTATAGTGGAAGAAAATGTGTTACTTTCATAGTGGAAACATCAAGAATTAAATAGTCAGAAATACACAGACAGTTAGTGTGACTAGTTTAATGAAGATTGTGATCCAAATAGATAATCATAAGACCACCAAACAATGTAAAATAGAACAGTTATATTATTGTTCATAGAACTGGACAATAAAAACCTTTGTAAATTTCAAAAGAAATGTAACTGAATGCCGCGGCAAAACAGAATACAATACAAAGAAAGGCCAGAGAAAGAACAATAACAAACAAAGTAGTTTGTTAAATATCAAACAAATGTGACAGAAATTAGTTACAAACCATGACAAGAAAGGTATTATCATTAGTTCAAGAATATTTGTATTATTGTTTAAGAAGAAGTAGTGTAAACATGTGTATTAAAATAATTAAACTATTTTAATAGAATACCATACTGAAGTCATGTTAGTAGTAGCAACATGCTGCATTAAAATATGTTGTACATTGTTACATAACCCCATAGGAAAGGCACCTATGAAACAAAAAATCATACATATTAGTTTAACCAAATAACCATCAACAATTGTATCAATCAAGGATTCATTATAAGTAATGATACACCCTAGTAAACAGTGTATTATATTGAAATACACTACAAATAAAGTAGACCAAATATGATAGCACAAAGCTAGAAGAAATGGAACCTAATATGCCAAATTTGTTAAACAAAATACAGTGTTAAAACATGTACCATGATTAATGAAAGTATTACCAGTAGTTAGATGAACATCTGGTACTACTATGAGAACAGATTATAAGTATAATGACAATAGTTTTGTGACCAAAATATTGTAAACTAGCTGACTATGAATGCATAGCCAGAAGTAAGCAGAGGCAATGTAACCAACTAGTTAAGCAAGATACTTTATTAAAACTTAAACAAAGATTAATGAGAGTGTTACCAGTAGTAAGAGGGACACCTAACACTACTATGAGAACAGACCATAACCATGAGAATAGTCATTTTATAGATAAATTATTAAAAACTAAATGACCATGATGGTGGAATCAGAATGTAAACAAACAGTAGGTAGCAAGTTATTTATGCAAAATGCAACATACAAACTTGTTTAAAAGTAGATAAAAATGTTATCAATGATCAGAAGAATGTCTGATACTACTTTGAGAATCTATGTCAAGTATAACAATAACAATTTAGTTACTGATCTATCAAAAAATAACTGACTACCATGCCATGACCTAATGTAAACAAACCCATTACTAGAAATTGAAGGGTTCCCAGATAGCTAAAAGCCAACAAATATATGAAATGAATTAGGTACTATAATTGTACACTAGTTGCATTTATAACATAATATACCTTATATAGAAAACCCATAAATAAAGTGACAATTTTGAGAAAAGAGATAGGAGGGTAATGAAACAATACTAATAGTATATGAAACACAGCCCTGTACATATACTAAAGTACAAATTCATGTAAATAGACGTTTATATTATTGTTAGATTACAATATCAATGTTATTAGATAAGGAAAAATAGTTTTAAGGACAATTGTGAATAATCGAATATGGACGCTAAAGACGCCATGATCAGACATTATTTGGGTAACAATTATTCCCAAATTTTGTATTAAACAAGTTGAGAAATAGACTCAGATCGTTTAATCAAAAGTGTTTTAATGTAATTAGTTAAGTTTGGTGTAATAAACTTATTAAATATAAGATGCACCATAAAAATCGATAAAACCGTTATAGTGATTTAAATAATGGACGGATTATAATCTTGTTTGGACTTTATTTAAAGCTCAGGATCTCCGCGATTTATTGACACTAACCGTTTAACGATTAGACAAATATTAAGAAAGTTATTACGATTTTAAACTTTTTAATTATTTTTTGCACCAGTGCTGACGTCATGTTAATCTCAAACCCAAACGCAAAATTGGTAAAAAATTAAAAATTTTAATAAGCCAAGGTACTTTGGGTCGGAGAGTTCAAACATTTCAGCCAATCGAATGAATGGAAATCGGCAGACAAGCCGGAGACGTTCCGAAGGAGCGTCACAGTCATCTATCAATCATCAACTAGACAGGACGTGTCACTCGGCGAACCAGATATATGAAGAAGTTTATTTTTGAATTGTGCGCGACACGTAAACATCAGTAACCAACACACACCTAACCTAAATACAACACAAGCATTAACGTGTGTACAGTGCGGAGTGAATAAGATTTAAATACGATCAGTGTACAATATCGATCGTATTTGCGAGTGTTGTGCGAAAAATAAACCAGGGAGTACAATATTTTTCATTAATTAACAATAAAACAGAAATCAAAATTTCTGTAATACCGATTGTCTAGATACTACGCTAATCAATAATAGCGAAGTATAATAATGCTGATGAAATTTATCAGAATTGACGAAAGAATTATTTCGCAATTTTTAACATGATAAATAAATATTTTAATTGTTTTTCATAATTAAAAGAATCACGATTAATGTACTTATTACAAAATACGAACACAGTAAATAGTCGCTCAATTGACTAACGTTGTTTTTTTGATTTTTTGCTATTGAAGATAAATATTTTAATTTTTATGCGAAAGAACATTCTATGCTACTGATAGTTATACATCAGAAATATTATAAATAATATATGTATGTTTGGATTAAGAAGAAATTAATGCTTAATATAATTAACTCTAATAACAATTCACGTTATGAGATAACCTTAAAATCATAACCACAATTTGCCACCTTTTTGTCATAAGTCTGTTCTCATATAATCCAAACCAGATGAAAACTATAACAAGAGTTTTTTTATTTATAACTTTTTCTCTTGTAAATAAATAATTCCCACAGTGACTTATTAAAATATAATAATACATTTTAGCAGTGCAAACCAACGCACTTGTTTATTGTCAAGGCAACTACTGTATACTGCGTACGAATTTCCGCGTACGATAATACCATAATTATCTATTATATGGTACCAATTTTCTATTTTAATACTTGTTTGTTCGTTTTTTATTAATTGTTCATTTAATATCATTATAAAACGCCACATCTTGTATCTGACATCATGTTACTTAAAAGAACTACACGAACTTGGTAATTAACTTATGTAAGAGGACATAACCTCTCAAAATAAAAACTATTGTATAACCAACAGGGTTACCAGCCTTGAGGCTAAGGAGAGTTTCATTTCAAATTTGTTCATTGTAATTATTCTCAGTAAAATTATTAGTAAATGATTGTTAATTTTTAAAAGATTTTATAGCATTCCTAACTGTTAATAAACCTCTATATTTTGTTACCAGTGGAAAAAGAGTTTAATTTCAAAACTTAAAATAGTTCATTTTTTCATAGCTAGTTCTACCAAAAGGTGGCGGAAGAATTCAAATAATCCTGATAACTCAGAACTTTATTTAGCTGTTATATTATTATTATTGTGCATGCTAGTCACGTTTGATATTCAAACAGAATATCTACTTGTATATGTAGTGTGTGTGTTACAGCTGAGCAGTCACCTAACCGAACAACAATATCCACATATGGTAAGTGGGGAGGTTACTAGCGGAGTGCGACAAATACTTTTAAATTAAAATAATTAACCAGCGATACCCACATATTTACCAATCACAATCAGACTGATAATAATAATTATAATTTGAACATTTTATTATACAACATTATTGTGGATACCGGTGCGTATCTACAAGCAACACAATTAAAAACACACTTACATCTACATCTATAATATTACATTATAGATTGGCGCCCAACGTCTGAGCGCGGATTAGGAAAAAAACGGACAATTTAACCAGTAATTTAATAACCCAATCCGTCGAGAGACTGCAAGTACATTGCCAGCGACAAGATGTGTACCAGGAGATCAACCTCAAAAAAGAGAGCAGCAGAGGCAGAGAGGGAGGCCAGACTGGAAGAGAAGGAGGCAACATCAACGGAAGACGTTGAAGAAATTCTATTGGAAATAGAGGACAAACCACTTGAACCGGCGGAGGAGGTTCAGCAACCTGAGGAGGAGCTGGAAGTGATACCCCAAGAAATTCAACAGGGAGTAAGCCAACCTAAACAACCAATGGTACCAGGAGGAATCGACTTCATGGAAATGTTCAAGATGGTGATGGAGAAGATAGAAGAGAGCCGGAAATTATCCAAGGAGGACAATCAGTCACTGAAGGAAGGCCAGGAATTCACAAAGCAAAGTCTCGAGTCACTGAAAGAGGAATTGAACAATAAAATGGACGAAACCAGTCGATCCACTAAGGAGGAGTTGAGTAGGAACATAGGATCCCTGAAGGAGGAATTAAATGACAGGATAAATGAAACCAACAGGAGGATGGAAGACGGACAGAAAAAGACGGAAGAGCTATTGGAGAAGAAGATGGCTATCATGAAGGAGGATTTATCTGCAGAGTTGGGGGTTAAAATCGACCAAACCAACCAGAAAATTGACGAGATCAATAGGAGATTTGACCGAATGGATAAGAGAATAAAGGGAGATGACAAGGAGAGCGTGGAGTCAATAAACACGGTAGTGAAGGATGATTATAAGCAATCAGGAAAGACAAGAAAAAGATGTTGTGAAGAGGCGGAAGAGAGTGTTAAGAAGATAAGAAGAGAATTAATAGTAGACGATCAAATGGAAGTTGAAGGAGTACCTGAAGATAAAAACATAGAACAAGCTAGTCCAGAGCCTGGAGATAGTGAAGAGAAGAAGATCCAAATAATTAAGGAAAAAGAAGAGGTGAAAATGGAAGAAAGAAGAACCATGAGTCCAAGGAAGGCAAGAATCACAAAAGAGTTAATTGAAATGACTCGAAGCGGCCTGATTAATATGGTCAACTTACCAATCATCAACCATGAAGATGGAACTTTCAGGAAGGAGTATCGGGAGAGTTTCATGACAATGGACGAGGAGGAAGATTGTGTGACAATGAAGAGGAAGATGACCAACAAAGCATTTCAACCACGGATTTCCAAAAGAAGAGTGAGATATTTTAAGAAAAAGGAAGGCTATCAAGAGAAATGGGACCGGATTATCGAAGGATACGCCAGCGAAATAAGAGAACTGAGGAAGAAAAGGAACCAATTAATGGAAGTACCCAATCAGAAGACAGATGACGGTCAAACCGAACTGGAAGAGTTACCAAACATCAGTACTAACAACAACCAGGAGAACAATGGACACAAATACATTGAAGAGAGAGAGAAAAAGAAGACAGAAGAACGGAAGGCAGACACAGCCCTAATAGCGTTCAAATGGAAAAACCAGATGATAGCCAGATATATGTCAAGAACAGACAGGAGTATGAACACTGAAGGAGTTCGAACGACAAGAAGAGAGGAGAGCTATGATTATGGTTAAAATGAATAAAAAATACATTGAATTATGGGACCGGCTATTATGATAACCAAAAACAACCTCAATAATACTTATGAATTGCAAGACCCAATAACCAAAAAGATAAAGGGCACATACAACCAAGCTTCAATGAAACGATATATCGGCGATTAAAATATAAGATAAAAAGTGAAATATAGCGATGAAAATTATTTGTTATGGATATTAAATGAAAGATGAAAATATACTTGTGAATATAACTGTTAACTATATAAAGGTAAAAAGTGAAATGTGGCGATGAAGATTATTGTTTATTAAAAAGTGAAAAATGAAAATATAATTATGGAAATAAATGTTGACTAAAGAAGAAAGGATGGAATATTGCTATGAAGATCATTATGTGTTTATATTAAATAAGAAGTAACTGTATAACTATGAAATGAACGTTGACTATATTGTAATTTTGTAATGTGAAAAAATATGTTCCCAAAGAAGTTATGTAAAGGATTCAGAAAATTGTATTTGCAAATAATAGTACTAGTATTACTAATAAAGAGGAGTACAATACGAGACAGACACCCAAGACCTATGGCATAACTATATAAAAGTATATATATTTCCAAGAGCCAAGTCAACCAGTAATTCAACATCTTACCCATACTATAAAAAAGAGAAGAAGTACAATACGAGACTGACGCATTCCATCTTAGGCACAAATAATTTCCAAGAGCCAAGTCAACAAGTAAATTACCATCACACCCGTACTATTATAAAGAGAAAAAAAGTACTATACGAGAAAGACAACCTACAACTACGGCACCAAAAATTTCCAAGAGCCAAGTCAACCAGTAAAATTACCATCAAACCCGTACTACAAATGAAGAAAGAAGGAGCAAATAAGAAGTTGGAGGAACAAACCCAATGAAATGTATTAATGTAGACAAGAAACCACACACAACCACATTGTTTTCTAGTTTGTTTTTTTTTTTACTAGAAGAAAGCCAATACCACATGTACTATATCTCAACTGAAACCATGAGAAAAGAGAAAAAATAAATATATTCATGAATTATATCTAGATGAGTAAACCCTAAAATGAAGAATATGACGAGATGACGTTTAATGTGATACAAAATGAAGAGATTAATCGATGATGAAGAAGAATGAAAAGTAATATACTAATGAAGACAATCATGAGAGTATACCAGTGATGAAATGTAAAACCAAATATACCTATAATATGTGAAGAATTTAGTTGAGTTGAATCAAGAAAAAGAGAGTATAACAATGTATAAACCGCAGATGCGTGAGTTAATCCCAAGGATATTTATTATTTGTCGGAAGAACGACCACTATTATTATTTTTTTGATTATTTGAGATGAATTGACTGATGAATAATGCCAGCAATCATTTATTATTATTGAAGGAGATGATGTGCCTCCGTATTTATTGAAGTTAGTATGGCCAGTGGAGTTGAATAGCCAAAGTGAGCCGCTCTGAACTGCCCCAGCTAAGCTTATGTTAGGGAATTAGGGAACTAAATAAACAAGGGAGATAATTACATAGAGAAGAAATAATTATGATTCAAATAGAAGAAAATGAAGGGATATATGTAAAAAGCATATGAATCGACATGGAAACGTACAACAATTGATGAATTCTTCAATGAAAAATAAATATACTGATTCAGAATTAATCAATTCTTATAGGAAGGCATATGTAACATTACCAAATATGGTAGTTACATAATGTAAGCAAGAATAACGTCAAGTGACGGGAAAGCATGAAAGTATTTCTAGATAAATAAAACTATGTGAACAAAAAGTGTGTATCCACAGATATATTAGTGTAAAGTTCCAAGGATGAAGAAGAAAGTGTAACATAGCAGCATCATACACGAAATGAAGAAAGAAAATAACACTGAGCCAAAATAAAATGTTAGTAACCAGGCCCAATAGATTCCAACAGTGAGGGGAATCATCAAAATGACTACAATAGATCCCAACAGTGAGGGGAACAAATGAAGATAGTGACTAAAATAAAAGTGTAAAAGAAGACAACAGGATTCCAACAGTGAGGGGAACCAACAAAAATAACTATGCCAAATAAAGGAAGAAACAACTCAGGAGCAACCACAATGATGGCAGACAAACCGATGTATTGACAAATATAAATATTATGGAACAACGACTACTACAATGAAAATATTGAAGAAGAAGTTCAAACCTAAAGAAGAAGGACAAGGAAACATGACATGAAGAGAGAAGAAAATGGATAGACCATACAAGGAATAATCATTCATCAAGTGTACTAGAGACAATACTAGTAACTAAAAAAATAGTGATTGTCAACTATGAAGAAACAGTGTTTAACATTTAAGAAATCACAAACAATTATAGTGAGTACTTAATATAAGTGTGAAAACCTGTGACCAGTTAACTAATTTTAACCTAATAAACCCCACAAACAATTCCATTGATAAGGTTTATAGTGGAAGAAAATGTGTTACTTTCATAGTGGAAACATCAAGAATTAAATAGTCAGAAATACACAGACAGTTAGTGTGACTAGTTTAATGAAGATTGTGATCCAAATAGATAATCATAAGACCACCAAACAATGTAAAATAGAACAGTTATATTATTGTTCATAGAACTGGACAATAAAAACCTTTGTAAATTTCAAAAGAAATGTAACTGAATGCCGCGGCAAAACAGAATACAATACAAAGAAAGGCCAGAGAAAGAACAATAACAAACAAAGTAGTTTGTTAAATATCAAACAAATGTGACAGAAATTAGTTACAAACCATGACAAGAAAGGTATTATCATTAGTTCAAGAATATTTGTATTATTGTTTAAGAAGAAGTAGTGTAAACATGTGTATTAAAATAATTAAACTATTTTAATAGAATACCATACTGAAGTCATGTTAGTAGTAGCAACATGCTGCATTAAAATATGTTGTACATTGTTACATAACCCCATAGGAAAGGCACCTATGAAACAAAAAATCATACATATTAGTTTAACCAAATAACCATCAACAATTGTATCAATCAAGGATTCATTATAAGTAATGATACACCCTAGTAAACAGTGTATTATATTGAAATACACTACAAATAAAGTAGACCAAATATGATAGCACAAAGCTAGAAGAAATGGAACCTAATATGCCAAATTTGTTAAACAAAATACAGTGTTAAAACATGTACCAAGATTAATGAAAGTATTACCAGTAGTTAGATGAACATCTGGTACTACTATGAGAACAGATTATAAGTATAATGAAAATAGTTTTGTGACAAAAATATTGTAAACTAGCTGACTATGAATGCATAGCCAGAAGTAAGCAGAGGCAATGTAACCAACTAGTTAAGCAAGATACTTTATTAAAACTTAAACAAAGATTAATGAGAGTGTTACCAGTAGTAAGAGGGACACCTAACACTACTATGAGAACAGACCATAACCATGAGAATAGTCATTTTATAGATAAATTATTAAAAACTAAATGACCATGATGGTGGAATCAGAATGTAAACAAACAGTAGGTAGCAAGTTATTTATGCAAAATGCAAATACAAACTTGTTTAAAAGTAGATAAAAATGTTATCAATGATCAGAAGAATGTCTGATACTACTTTGAGAATCTATGTCAAGTATAACAATAACAATTTAGTTATTGATCTATCAAAAAATAACTGACTCCATGCCATGACCTAATGTAAACAAACCCATTACTAGAAATTGAAGGGTTCCCAGATAGCTAAAAGCCAACAAATATATGAAATGAATTAGGTACTATAATTGTACACTAGTTGCATTTATAACATAATATACCTTATATAGAAAACCCATAAATAAAGTGACAATTTTGAGAAAAGAGATAGGAGGGTAATGAAACAATACTAATAGTAATATATATAATACTTTCACTTATGAACTTACTATTGTTACTTCCCAAACGTTTCAAGATGTTGTTTCTCTTCTTCAGTGGGTTGAGTACTAACTGTCGATTACAGAATAACCGTTACGGAATGGAGTGTGTGGTGGGGGTTGATGGTAGGAAGGGATTGGCACTGAGGTTCGAATTATGTGTGTGGATCAGTGTGTCAAATAGTGTATGTGATTTGTAATGTATCTGTTCATTTAATATGTTGTTTGGTTGTAGTGTGTGATATCTGTATATTTCAAATTGTTCAGCTGTGTTTAGTTTTCTACTTTTTGGTAAGTAGTGTAATATTTCCATGTTGTGTTCTATGTTTGTGTAGCTGTGGTTTTCGTTATGTAAATGTGTGGCAAATGTGGAATGTATGTAGTTTGTGGTGAGGGCTTTTAAATGTTCAGAAAACCTGGAAGAAAAAGATCTTCCCGTCTGGCCGATGTAGAATTGTTGACAATCATTGCAATTTAATTTGTAAACCCCTGTTAAAATTAAATTGCAATGATTGTCAACAATTCTACATCGGCCAGACGGGAAGATCTTTTTCTTCCAGGTTTTCTGAACATTTAAAAGCCCTCATCACAAACTACATACATTCCACATTTGCCACACATTTACATAACGAAAACCACAGCTACACAAACATAGAACACAACATGGAAATATTACACTACTTACCAAAAAGTAGAAAACTAAACACAGCTGAACAATTTGAAATATACAGATATCACACACTACAACCAAACAACATATTAAATGAACAGATACATTACAAATCACATACACTATTTGACACACTGATCCACACACATAATTCGAACCTCAGCGCCAATCCCTTCCTACCATCAACCCCCACCACACACTCCATTCCGTAACGGTTATTCTGTAATCGACAGTTAGTACTCAACCCACTGAAGAAGAGAAACAATATCTTGAAACGTTTGGGAAGTAACAATAGTAAGTTCATAAGTGAAAGTATTATATATATTATTAAATTAATAAGTGAACGAAGAGGATGCAACAACAAGATAATTTTAATACTAATAGTATATGAAACACAGCCCTGTACATATACTAAAGTACAAATTCATGTAAATAGACGTTTATATTATTGTTAGATTACAATATCAATGTTATTAGATAAGGAAAAATAGTTTTAAGGACAGTTGTGAATAATCGAATATGGACGCTAAAGACGCCATGATCAGACATTGTTTGGGTAACAATTATTCCCAAATTTTGTATTAAACAAGTTGAGAAATAGACTCAGATCGTTTAATCAAAAGTGTTTTAGTGTAATTAGTTAAGTTTGGTGTAATAAACTTATTAAATATAAGATGCACCATAAAAATCGATAAAACCGTTATAGTGATTTAAATAATGGACGGATTATAATCTTGTTTGGACTTTATTTAAAGCTCAGGATCTCCGCGATTTATTGACACTAACCGTTTAACGATTAGACAAATATTAAGTAAGTTATTACGATTTTAAACTTTTAATTATTTTTTGCACCAGTGCTGACGTCATGTTAATCTCAAACCCAAACGCAAAATTGGTAAAAAATTAAAAATTTTAATAAGGCAAGGTACTTTGGGTCGGAGAGTTCAAACATTTCAGCCAATCGAATGAATGGAAATCGGCAGACAAGCCGGAGACGTTCCGAAGGAGCGTCACAGTCATCTATCAATCATCAACTAGACAGGACGTGTCACTCGGCGAACCAGATATATGAAGAAGTTTATTTTTGAATTGTGCGCGACACGTAAACATCAGTAACCAACACACACCTAACCTAAATACAACACAAGCATTAACGTGTGTACAGTGCGCAGTGAATAAGATTTAAATACGATCAGTGTACAATATCGATCGTATTTGCGAGTGTTGTGCGAAAAATAAACCAGGGAGTACAATATTTTTCATTAATTAACAATAAAACAGAAATAAAAATTTCTGTAATACCGATTGTCTAGATACTACGCTAATCAATAATAGCGAAGTATAATAATGCTGATGAAATTTATCAGAATTGACGAAAGAATTATTTCGCAATTTTTAACATGATAAATAAATATTTTAATTGTTTTTCATAATTAAAAGAATCACGATTAATGTACTTATTACAAAATACGAACACAGTAAATAGTCGCTCAATTGACTAACGTTGTTTTTTTGATTTTTTACTATTGAAGATAAATATTTTAATTTTTATGCGAAAGAACATTCTATGCTATTGATAGTTATACATCAGAAATATTATAAATAATATATGTATGTTTGGATTAAGAAGAAATTAATGCTTAATATAATTAACTCTAATAACAATTCACGTTATGAGATAACCTTAAAATCATAACCACAATTTGCCACCTTTTTGTCATAAGTCTGTTCTCATATAATCCAAACCAGATGAAAACTATAACAAGAGTTTTTTTATTTATAACTTTTTCTCTTGTAAATAAATAATTCCCACAGTGACTTATTAAAATATAATAATACATTTTAGCAGTGCAAACCAACGCACTTGTTTATTGTCAAGGCAACTACTGTATACTGCGTACGAATTTCCGCGTACGATAATACCATAATTATCTATTATATGGTACCAATTTTCTATTTTAATACTTGTTTGTTCGTTTTTTATTAATTGTTCATTTAATATCATTATAAAACGCCACATCTTGTATCTGACATCATGTTACTTAAAAGAACTACACGAACTTGGTAATTAACTTATGTAAGAGGACATAACCTCTCAAAATAAAAACTATTGTATAACCAACAGGGTTACCAGCCTTGAGGCTAAGGAGAGTTTCATTTCAAATTTGTTCATTGTAATTATTCTCAGTAAAATTATTAGTAAATGATTGTTAATTTTTAAAAGATTTTATAGCATTCCTAACTGTTAATAAACCTCTATATTTTGTTACCAGTGGAAAAAGAGTTTAATTTCAAAACTTAAAATAGTTCATTTTTTCATAGCTAGTTCTACCAAAAGGTGGTGGAAGAATTCAAATAATCCTGATAACTCAGAATTTTATTTAGCTGTTATATTATTATTATTGTGCATGCTAGTCACGTTTGATATTCAAACAGAATATCTACTTGTATATGTAGCGTGTGTGTTACAGCTGAGCAGTCACCTAACCGAACAACAATATCCACATATGGTAAGTGGGGAGGTTACTAGCGGAGTGCGACAAATACTTTTAAATTAAAAGAATTAACCAGCGATACCCACATATTTACCAATCACAATCAGACTGATAATAATAATTATAATTTGAACATTTTATTATACAACATTATTGTGGATACCGGTGCGTATCTACAAGCAACACAATCGAAACACACGTATATCTATCTATCTACATTATCGTTGTGGTACAATATAAACTTAATAGTAAGTAAGTTAAAAATGTAAATTCGTGTTTATTAAAAACAGTTTTAGTAACTTTATTTGGACTTTTGGACAAACGAAGTTTAGTAAACATTAATTCAACAGCCATCTATTATAAACAGGAATAAAAGTAAAATCTGAGAATATATACCTAACAAAGTGGTAAGTGGTAACGATTGGTACGGTATTTGTTGTTTTTTAGACAAAATTATTCCCCTCTTACTATGGTCTGAATCAGTAAGTTTTAAGATGAAAACTATTTTTTCCATATTTTTAAGGACGTGGGATATAATTTCACACTTTGAAATTATATTTTTGGCACGAAAAACTATAATAGTTTATGTAATATCGAAAACAAACTTATACTGCGTCCCATGTATACACAAGCGCCACCATAATATTATGTCAGTCTCGGAACAAAGATGGCGACTGCGAATACTCCCTTTCATAGATCCTTAGTATTGTAACACAGCTCAGATGGCGGTAAAATGTAATAGTCTACTAAATAGCTCCGATTCATATCCGTTAGTTGCAGTAATGTGGCGCGCCTACAGGATTCAGAGTGGTACTACTTGAAGACTGTTAATTTCTGGTCACATAGTCTAGTGTGACCGAACGCTATGGAAATTTAGCATTACGCTCTCCAACCACAAGAGAGTTAAGAAGTGGAAGGGAGTAGTCCTATCTGGGTCACAATGTCTCTGTGACCGCCACTATGTTGCCACATTTGTTTTCTCGTTGCCACATTTCTCCAGACTTCTGACTGTTACAACCTATTGCTATCATTTGAAACGAGGACGTTTCTACAATATTTATTTATTTCGTGATTTTCTGGTGGGGCACGTGACCATGTGCCCTTATGAGCGAGCCGCCTCTGAGTACCATATATCTTGTTTAGTATATCATACCCATTTTGTATTCATGAAATAAAGAAACGAATAAACCTTTATCTGTATTTATTAAACTCAAATCCTTTATTTATTCTTTAACTTGTTTTAAAAATCAAATATAATTCTTAACAAAGTTTGGCCAGCTATATTTTTATATGCTCAGAGTGGCAGCAGTAGCAATAGTAAATCTTGTACCTCAGGGCATAAATATTTCATATTTTATATTTAATGAATAAAATACAAATACAATGTGTTAAGTTAGGTCCTTTTTGTTACGATATAAACAACAGTTTTTATAGGGAAAGTACCAAAATACATGTGATTAGAAATAGTTACAATGTGCCTTAACAGGATTATATAAATAGTGTAACAAAGTTCAGTGTTGAGGTTATGTTAGTAAAATGTTTTTTAGACTTAATTCGCTTTAGATTATAGTAACACTATACATCAATGGTTTTTTTATGCTTATGGTAATACTATTCATTAATATTGTTCTCAGTGGAAGTTCAAAAATGGTTTTTATGAAAAGTGTAATCAATGTCTTTGAAACCTATAGTCTAGGCTTAACAGGGAATGGTTCAGATTAATTTTATATCAAAAATACTTCTCTTCCTGTGTCAATTGATTCAATTTCTTCAGAGATATCCTGGTTTAATTCTGTAGAGTCCTGTAGCACTTCCTTCTTCTATTTTAATCTTGATGAGGATAATTATTTAATTGTCTTATTTAGATGCACTGATATAAAGTGTCTCATAATTTACTTTTGTCACTATGTGTTGTTTTTCAACCTTTCTCATTCAGATCCAAGAATACAATACTTATTTTATTTTATTAACATATTAGTTGCTAAGGCCTATCTCAGCTATCTCCTTGGTTTCCAATGTAACATTTTTATGTCACCCTGGTAACATCATAGTAATAATATAAACAAACTCTTACTATTTTATATGTCATTTTCTTTAAAAGGATATACCTTTTTTATAAAAGCTTTAATCTTCCATTTATTGGTTTCTTTGATCTTATGATGAAACACTGATCAGTTTGACACCACTTTTGACTATCTTCTGTTCTATATTTCTTGAGTTATTAATTTACACTTTTTATTCTATTTGTTCCAAACTTATTTATTATTATTTCTTTTTGTACTTTTCACTTTCTTAAATTTATTTGACACATTTAGTAATCCTTTAACATAACCTGACATTGTTTCATTATTATTTTAGTAGAAATTCTTATTCATATAACTTAACTGACTAAGTTCAATATGCCCAGTTTTACAAAAATCTATGACTATTATTTTGGTACTTTCTTGTTAAGAAAAACATTAGTGTTATTAACACTATCATATATAATATTAATTAATGTGACCCAAACTAATTACTAATAACTCTTAGTAATATATTATAATTCCCCTTAACTGACTGTATTTATAAATTTACAGTCTGCACAAATAAAACAAAATTCCATAAGTAAGTTCATTAACAGTGTCCTTTTTACTTATCATCATTGACATCATTTTAACTATGATAAACACAACTATCACAGTTTTCGTTAACATACATTAAACAATTAAAATAAACCATATTCAATCAAGTCTTACTTTACTGATTTCTTAAACATTTTATGTTTCTTGGTACTTTTTTTTATTAATATACTCAAAGTATATTTATGTTAAAAGGGAATGGTAAAAATGTCATGTAACAATATATATATGTGTGTAAATATTCCTCCCTTACATGAGTAATATGAATATTAGAATAATTTAACATCACAATTAATTCAGTATGGGATTCTATCTTATAAAAGCAGACTACAGTTTCACACATGCCTGATGCATGTTCACACCAAACTTTACAGGTTAATGTTTTATGATTTTTTTTAATTTATAAGTCTGTTTTCACATAGTTTATGCAGATTAGACTGGAGGAAAGTAGTAGATGTCAGAAGAAATGATAGATACAGAAAGATCCCACCTGAGTTTTCCAACTTTAGTTTTATCCGGGCATGTGGGTGGTTCAGATAAAGTAGGGTTACTTCAGGAGCTGTATCCTCATCTGTGGGCTGTTCGTGACTGGCGGCGTTGAGGAGCTTAGGTATTTTTCTCTGCACTAGAGGATGGCAGATGGACGGCCATCCTCAGACACCTCTTCATCGGCTGCTCCAAGTACCCTGGGACACTTTATAACTACTCTTCCATGCTAGAAGAAGTAAAGAATACAGAAAAACCCAGGCCGCCAGTCCGAAGTGTTTCAGTCGAGTGTTAGATGAGTAATGAGAAAGACGCAACGGTGCCTTCTGACCACGAAAGTTAAAAATGCCAGTCATCGTGAGGCAAAAAAAAAAAAGCTGGACAGGAACGGACTGATTTCGTCGTCGTGCTTGACAATTACTGTGACACAGCCCCTTCACTCGGCGATGCAATCACTAGGCAGTGGCAGTCGCGCGAGTTTCAAACGCGATAGAGAACGCGCCGATTTTAAAGCTGAACACAGTTCGGCACACCCTCACCCCAAACGGGCAACCTGGTTGCCCCCAAGGAAAACTAATCTCAGAATTGGCAACCGATAGTCCATGACACTCACCGTCCTCTGGACTCTTACTCACTCATGAATACTTTGGCTCTCCTGGGTTATCTCAGGAAAATATCGCTCTTAGGAAGACAGAGACTCAGGGTGAAAACGAAAGAAGAAGAAGGAAGAAGTGTAGTGTGTATGCCTGTGTGCATGTGGTGTATTTATGTATGTGTGTGGGTACTGCATGCTGACTTGATCAGGGTCAGCATACAGCGACAAGAGATAGAAGGCGAAAAGAAGAAAACAAGAATAGGGTTCCCCTCTGAGTTCTGACCTCCCAACTCACAAACTGAGACCCGAAAACCGATACCTACTCAGGACAACTTCTATTCCCCCCCCCCAGGACTGAAAAACTCAAAACACCACTCCGACCATCCCCACACGACCCTCTCTGCCATGCCAACCCCACGGGACCGCCCCAACACGTCACCCTCTCTGGTGACCACCACCTACCTCTACTGCTGCCACTCACATATGCGTCCAAGGACCAACAAGGTATCACTGACCTTGATATGTGAGTGACCATCCTACTACTCTCGTCCACCTCTTGGACCGACCAGCCATATGCATCAACACAAGGCATCAACAATCCTTGACATATGACTGGCCCACATCCCTACACTAGGGCGGACGGCCTTGATTAGCAATGATCATGAACACAATGAATGCACAAACTCACACTACGTAACCAACAAACAACTACACATCTCAATTACAATTAATGATCAATCCCATTTAAAACAAGTAACAAACACACCTGAGTAACAAATACAATTAAATAAATATCAAAAATTGGGTCCGTCGATGCGTGACCAAAATTCCAAAATTTTATCGAAGTCTCATCAATTAATTACTACTCTAAGACATCCGGTCGGACCATCACCGCATTCATCAGTTAATTAAACCATCCATAATACCATGAGGTAATCGCATTATAACTCGAGCGCCTAGCTCCATAAATCATTTAAAAAAAAAACATGCAGAGACAAGAAGTAGCAAGTCATAACCTGTTGTGCTACAGAGGATAAGTCCACACCCCACAAACCGAACGGGTCACAACCAAAACAGACAAGACTGACGGAACCTGATCATGTCAAGAATTTTCTAAAATTTGTGTGTGTCGGCAGAATTATAAAGTAAGTCCAATTTCACCCTTGACGTAATATCAATAACCTATTAATAACCCCACATAATCCATCTTACACTCACTATTACACAATAACGCTTACATACTAACACATGTTAACCCCTATAATAATGAAATCTCTACTCATATCATTTCAACATTCAATTCAATCTAAAATTCTATTAATTAATTAAATCAATCAACATTTCAATTAATTTTCTTAAACACTTTTAATTCAAATCAATTTAAAAATTATTCAATGTAAAATCTCAACAGAGGCAAAATTTAAACTGTCTCAAAGTTCTTGTATATATTTCTCAACATCAATTCAGAGTATTGCAAGTCCTGACACCAGCATGACATGCCTAGACCCACATGCTAAGTTTTCAGCTAAAATCTATTACAGCTAGTCAATCATAGATTTATAAACTTCTATAAAAATCAATAAATCATGCATTGACCTTAAATAGACCATAAAAAAGATCATAAAAAAGACCATAAACCACGCTCTGGGCTACCATTGAAACCTCCCCCTATTTGTATAAGTTTTTTTTTTTTTTTTTTTTTTTGAGGGTAGTAACTTAATATTTAAGACTAGGCACTCAACCTAGAGGAAGCATAAAATGTGCTGGAACTCAAGCTACCACTTGAAACATGTCTACAGGCAATGGTGACAGGACTTGCAGAATGAAATACTCATGTAACAATAACAAGTTTCTTATTTATTGGTGTTTCTTTCTTTTATAAATTTATAAAAATTATAAATTTGAGATTGTATAACAATTATACTCTTTAAAGCTGTTATTAATTCTTTCTGTTGCAACACATACAAATAGTTAATCCATTGACTAACATGTTTAGAGATATGCAAATATATCATATGCAATTATTAATAAGATATTATCATTTACACACCAATTATAACGAGATATTAGAGAATTATTTCGTTGAGATCGATTACGTACCAATGCATTGGATGGTTATACATTCTTAACCCCCCTTGAGAAAAATATACACATACATACATATACCACAACACATTAACATGCACATAATACCCACAATTAATTCCAGTAATAATCTTGGGTGAAACCCCCTTGCGGGTAACACCACTTCACTATCTTCCCAAAGTGTAACATCAACTTATCAAAAAAATTAACCCAATGCCCCCTTGTAAAGTGTGATAACAGAAATTCATAAAGAACCCAGCTCCAGTGTCGGTATGCTCATGAAGAAATCATCAAACAGAATTAAAAATTCATCAAACTCGTTTTAGAATTCATATTCCCCAAAATGTGTCGGTTACTTATCTATCCCACTAGATCATGTAAGATTGAAAGGTTATATAAAGGGACACGTATCACCCACTCATACCCAGCTATATTTAAACAGTACATGTGACTGAATTTAAGTTACTCTCTCAGATATATATATATATATATATATATATATATATATTACTAGCAAAATACCCGTGCTTTGGTACGGAGTTTCACGTTGTACGTAATTGTACAATTATTGCTTGCTTAATAGTATAGGATTAGATAGATTGTACAAATTCTCAACTCTTAGTTTGTTTATTTACATTCATAGCAACAGCTATTTATTATTTATTTCGAGAAAATCATTGGAGCCGTTTCCGAGAAAAAAAGGACATACTTTTATTAATTAATTGAACTTCGAAATTTTCTCGACTATAAGAACCTGCAAACAACGAAGTTTTTTTCAATTTAAAACAATGATTAAAAACTCACGACTAAATGTATTCGGGGTTTCCAGTAAACTGTGATGTCAACCACTTCATTTACCAAGTATGCAATTCCCGCGATAAATTTCAGTATTTGGTTTTTTGCCCCTTAGGAGTGAAAGTTTTTAAAACCGTTTCTTAGTGAGCACCTAAGACCTATGATGAAGCTATGTTCAAAGTTTCATTGATATCCATTCAGTGGTTTCAGAGGTATCGTGATCTGTGAGTCAGTCAGTGGTATTTGGCTTATATAGATATCTATATCTAGCCAATTTACCCAGCGTTGCTCGGGTTCATAATTTATTCATAGGCTCATAGGCACCTATTCTTGTTCTGTTATATTACTTGTATATTGTATAATCTTCCTTATATTGTTACGTTCGCATGCTCACTGGAGGAATACTCTGTAGCGCACCTGTTTAAGAACATATCATAAACTGTATTCTTATATCTGGAGACGAATTCTGTTGCGCGTGATGCTCCTGCTCGATTTCTAACTCTGGGAGAGGGCGAATAGCTAAATTAGTTTTCAATAAAATGTCTACAGTACTTGCACGCGCTGCGTATTTAACTGTCGTTTTATAATTCATTGTGTTAATGTTGAAATAAGGCATTTGTTAAATTAGTGTCTCCTAAACTTATTCTAACAATACAGTACCTCTATAGATTTCAGCTTATCAATTTTTAAATTCAAACTGAAGCAAGTGCATTTATATTGTCTGAACACTATGATCTGAATACATTCACTATCAAAACTTTGTTTTTTATACTTGCTTATAACTTACTTCGATCTTAACTTATCCACTTTTAAATTCAAACTGAAACAACTCTGAATTCACACACTGTTAAGAAGTTTCTTAAGATGCATACACCACCTTTGATATCATAACCTTTATCTTTATTTATAAGAACCGTGGACTCTGGTCCCGCCGTCTTTTGCGGGATCCGACCTAAGACTCCCCGGGTTCCGTGGATGAACTCCGGGGAAGGCCCGTCGGATGACTCCCATGCTATTTCCTATGCAGGAGACATCCACCGATGCTATGGTAACCAGAATCTATTCTATTGGGTTGCCATAGTAACCAGATCTAATAGTTTTTTAAGACCCAAAGGACCCCCCCCCCGAGGATTGTATCGAAAAAAACACCTGCCCTATTTTTGTTCTCCCGTTGCGTAAAATATTTGTGCCAAGTTTGGTTGAAATCGGTCCAGTGGTTTAGGAGGAGATGTGGAACACCCCAAAGGACCCCATCGAAGAAAACACCTATCCTATGTTGGTTCTCCCGTTGCGTAAAATATTTGTGCCAAGTTTGGTTGAAATCGGTCCAGTGGTTTAGGAGGAGATGTGGAAGATCCCAAAGGACCCCATCGAAGAAAACACCTATCCTATGTTGGTTCTCCCGTGGCGTAAAATATTTGTGCCAAGTTTGGTTGAAATCGGTCCAGTGGTATAGAAGGAGATGTGGAAGACCCCAAAGGACCCCATCGAAAAAACACCTATCCTGTGTTGGTTCTCCCGTTGCGTAAAATATTTGTGCCAAGTTTGGTTGAAATCGGTCCAGTGGTTTAGGAGATGTGGAAGACCCCAAATAACCCCCCAAAGTACCCCATCGAAAAAAACACCTATCCTATGGTTGGTTCTCCCGTCGCGTAAAATATTTGTGCCAAGTTTGGTTGAAATCGGTCCAGTGGTTTAGGAGGAGATGTGGAACATACATACCTACATACATACAAGGGGGGGTTGCCCCTTAGGAGTGAAAGTTTTTAAAACCGTTTATTAGTGAGCATCTACGACCCCATAAGAATATACCTTCAAATTTTGAGATCATTATCTTCAGTAGTTTTTGCTCTACGTTGATTCTCTGTCAGTCAGGACAAAGCCGCTTATACAAATATATAGAGATATATGTGTAAATATTCCTCCCTTACATGATTAATATGAACTAGTGGTCGCCCAGTGGTCGAAATTCGACCGTAATTCATTAAATTTGTAAGTTTGAACGTTATTGAGGTTCTTTTGTCGAAGAGTATACCTCTATAATCATTGCATATAATTTTTTGAATTTTGTTCTATTACGTCAGCTGCGAGCGTGTACAAATACGTCATTAGCGTGTGTTGTTTGCCTTAATTCCCTGCAATACCTATGAAATTTAAAATTTAATGTTAGTAACAGTTGGAAAAAAAAAACACAATTACAGCTTGTATTCGTATTTATTTTTTGATATAATTCATTGTCAGTTTTAATTTTTTCATGTTATTATTGAATCAAATAAACGCTAATAAAAATGAGACTTGACATTCATAGAAATATAAGATACATTGTTTTCAATTCCAGTGGATTACATTTCATTTTTGGTAAGGTACAAAATTCGAAAACAGTTTGAAGATTATCTGCTACAAAGCTTATATAATTTTTTAATTTTTGTTTTCTATGCATTAATTTTCGAGTTATTTGAAAAATATGAAAGTTAGGAAAAATGAGGTTTAGCTTGGCTAAGCCATATTTAAAAAGCAATAACGCGTTTTTTGACATTTCCTTGGGTTTTTTTTATTGCCATACTGACCAGGTTTCGCCAAGGCTACACAGTTATTTTGGCTATCTTTTTCGAATTATATAAAATTTAAATAAAAAAATAATACAAAATAAAAAATGAAATAAAAAATACGTGCCTCGTATTTTTTCATATATTTTGCATTAAATCAAAAAACCGGGCGGTTAAAAAAATAAATGTTGTCCATTGAACTTAAAATAGTTTGAAAGTGAATTTAATGATTCAGAACTTCTGTGTAAACGATGTTTTTGTAAAAACTCTTTCATCATTTGCTAAATGCCCTTGGCCATTATATTCGGAAATATAAAATCTCAAACTATCGAATGATCGAACTCTACTTGCTGCGACGTACAATTGACCATGTGTAAAAACTGGCTGCCCCCAATTGGAATAAAATTCCAATTTTTTCGAATGTTTGTCCTTGAGACTTATTTATTGTCATCGCAAATGAAGGTATAATTGGAAATTGAGTTCTTTGAAAGTTAAATGGTAAAACAGTACGGGAATATGTTAAATTTATACGTGGAATCAAAATTCTCTTATTGCGTGCGGTTCAAGTTAAAACTTCGCAATCAATAGCATTACGATGCATACACTTGATGCGCATTCTTGTTCCATTGACTAATGCTTCCTTTGTATTTAAGTTTCTGATCAGTAAAACGATGCAATTAATTTTCAATACGGTACTAACTTATGTGGTGGCAAACCACTAATAGTCAAAGAATTCAAAAACTCTACTGGATAGTTATTGATCTCATTGTCATCATCACAAATTATTTTATCGTAGCTATGATATGTTTTCTGTTCACCTGGTATTCGATTAAGTATATCAGTATTAATAAAAGTACAATCATCATTTTTAGGTGCTAAAATAACTGACTTCAATATGTTATCTGAGAGTATGTTTTCGGAAATATTTCCATACACCTCATTAATAATATTATTTTCATCTCCTATTAATTGCTGAGGTATTTCAATAATATTTTCACCAAACTGAGGGAATTGTGGGACTTCATCATTACCAATTTTTTTCAAGAATTCGACAAATTCTATTTCACTTGGTAAGGCTCTCATATTTTGAGTAAACGTTACTTTATGAAAATAAACAAATTTATGCCAACTCGTGACACAATTTTCAATTAAAGTTGCACGTGATCCATGTGGGACAACTGGTAAGATTTGCCGAAAAGCACCGCACAGAAGTATCGTTTTCCCTCCAAATGGTTTATGTTTATCATTTTCATCGCATAGATCCTGCAATAATCTATCTATGATTTTCAACACTTGCAGTGGGCACATAGAAATTTCATCAATAATTATCAATGATGATGAATTTATGTAACGTCCATAGCTACTATTTGCGGTAATATTCGCTACAGAATTTTCCAAAATGGGTATAGGCAATTTAAACACATTGTGTAAAGTTCTACCTCCAAGTAATAGAGTTGAAGCTATGCCAATGAACGCTGTTGCAATGCAACTAAGATTAAGCGAATTTAATTTGTGAATGATTGCTGTTTGTGTGAATGTTTTTCCACAACCTGCATGAGCGGTTAAACAAAAAACATTAGATCCAGTATCATGATGCAAAACTTCATGAATCACACGATCAATTAGATTACGCTGTTCAATATTTGCAGTTTCATAATGCTCATAAAACAGAAACTCTTGTTCTATTGGATCAATAGCATTTTCTTCGTCTGTTCTCTGCGAATACGTGGGAACTGGTAAACCAAGTTCTTGACATGACAAATTATGAACATTCAAAATATCTTCAATTTCTAATAGAGCTGTATTAAAGGATACTTCTTCGTTGTAATCTCTCAAAAAATCTTCACTAAGATATACTTTAAATTCATTCCATAACGCCAATGCATTGGCTGGCACATTTAATGCACAAATGTAACCAAATAAATTTCGCATTTGTTTTGGTGAATGTAATTCTTTTGCTTCGTTTAAACATTCGCGCCATTCATTATCATTTGAAGCAATGCCGCGAGCATGGCACGCTTCAACAAAAGAAGTGTGTATAATTCCATTGTATGTTCTAACATCCTCAAATGATTTTGGACCACAGACATGTAATAAAAGCAATCGTAAATGGAAAAGTTCGATGTCTTTTGGTGATACTACATAATATATGCGTGTAATGATTTTATCACCTCCACGCCTTCTCTTCTTCCATTTTTTTCGGGAATCTTCCCACACATAATGCAAAGGAATTTCAATATACTTATATTCATGCGCTGATGGATATGATCGATTCAATTAAAAAAATGCTAATAATTTTGTTTGTCTTGCATTTTCAATTGCTTGACGTTCTTGCCCTTCTCGAAAGTAAACATTCTGTCTACGCGGTAAATGAATGTCAAGTCTAACGATGACATGTGATTGAAAATGCATTGGTAATTCATAGATGCGCCATACAGCTTCAGTTGATCCGACATAACGGCCATTTAAAAAAATTTTAATAATGGAGTGAGATGTTGACATCAAATAATCAATTAAACCTGTTTCAAAATAATCATTCTAAGATTTATTACTTGATGGAAAAATATTTAACTATTAAAATTTCAAACATACAAATAAATATTCACCTTTATAAGCTTTACAACTCTGTAACCTGCTATGCTATTCATAACATACAACAAAAATAAACACCCAAATAATCTTATTAACTAACCAAATATGTTAAACAAGTTATTTAAATTCTTTTTATTTGTGTTTCTGTAATTAACTCAAATTTTAATTGATGATAGCAACTCATTTACCAACAAAATAATATTAAGATTCAAGAATGAATTTATTGTTGCTATAAACAAATATAAATGATATTACGTTTACTTCCAATCTATTATTGATTTATACTGACACACCCAAAAATTACAACAAAAGATTATTATTTCTTTTCTACAAGTTGTTGTTAAATTACACTCTCTCATCTAACTACTATTTTACTTTAAACTCTAATTATTATCTGTTCATAGTTAAGTTCTTTTCGGAGAGCTCTCTTCACAATAAAAAAAATATAATTGTTTTTTATCACCTGCGTATATCTGCCGTTACCGTTGCGCGTGTGTGTGTGTCCAGAATCCTGAGAGTATGATGATGTTGATGATGGTTATTCTGCTGCTGTGGTCGTTGTCTCTAAGTGTTGTTGTTGTTGATGCTCCAGAATTCCTCCTTATGTCTTGGTGTAAGTGTGGTAGTGTGTGTATGTGTGTGTGTGTGTCCATGTCGATCTGCAATCGGGCAGCATAACGTCGTCTGTAGATTTCTTGAGTCTGAGTGTGTGATCGCCCAAAATTGCTAGTGGTATTTATACTGGTGGCGATTTGACAGGTACATGCCTGCTTTCGACAAGCTAGAGGTGGTCAGTTCGCTCCAGAGCGTCCTTTTTATTACACTCACTTTTTGGTTAATTATCGCGAACTTATGAACATACTCGTCACATGAGCGATATCATTCTTTGCGCAACTTTTTCTGGTCACTCACATATACCACACATTAATTACTCTTCAATTACACTAGTAATTAATATTAATTACTTAGCATTTTTAATATTGCACCACTGGAAATAAATTTTACATCACCATACTCATCAAAACGTCCTTTACGTAATGGTGTTTTTATAATTCGCGTAAGTCTTTGCTTACAGGTTTAACACAAGTAATTAGTTTATTATAATCCTGTTAAGACCTGATTAATTGGAACAAACAATTCTTACACTCACCCCATATTCTTGTTGCAGCTGGCTTCATGCACACAAACACACACGCCGTATTTTTAACTATCGAAGCAGGTGCACTCTCGACCTGCTCCAGCCTGCATTTTCTTGCACAAAATTGTCTAAAACTGTTCCTTATTCTATTTACGCTAATTACGAAATAAAACATACCGCCCTGGGCAAATATGCACATATATGTATTGTTGCATATATTTCCCAGATGGGTTTAAATAAAAGTTGACTGTTAGTCAAATTTTATTTACACATATATATGTGTAACTTATAATTACTATTAAATCTTATTAACTATATTACAATTCCTTTTTAAAACTTTATAAAAGTAAATATTTTTTATTGGTATGTAAGAAACAAACCCCTGGTGGCGGGCGACATATTCCTTTCCCCTATACACACAGTACATACATCCTGTTATTGTTTGTATTGCTGTCGTCTCGACCCACTTGTTCACTGTACATTTTAGTCAGCTTAATTTCACACTCTCTGTTTCCCTGTTCTCGTCATCATATACGATAAACATCCTGTGGTACTTTTGTTATGCATACATAACACTGCTTTATTGTAATCTTTGTGAATAGTTATGCCGCTACATTGTTTCCTTATTTTCCATCGCTCACGGTGAAATTCCCCTTACTTATACAATCATAACAGCTGTTCTTATACATACATACGACACTACAAAGTTTTGTTTCTCTCTCTCTCTTCCCCTCTTACCTGCATTCGAAGAGTCCATTGTATTTTCTTTCTCTCCACAATAATTCTCTTCTCTTAGTATAAAATTAGTTTTATTTGTGTACTTGGTGCGAAACATGTGTTCGGATTGTGCGAGTAACATTAACAATTCCTTGATCGTTTTAATTCCTAGTGTTTTACTGGCGAATTTACTATCTCTGTGAAAGTGATGTGCAAAATTACGTACCACCTTCTGTTGTGCCACTCTGGATCTTAAGTATTTACTTCTTTCAACACGTTGGATTACATACTCCCCAACGGTGAGTGTATCTTTACCTTGATACTTACCATACTCTAATTGGTCTCTTATTTTGTTTTTCGTGTGTATATTCCTATAGCAACCTTCAAATGAGTTTTTAAGTTGTTCGTTTGTAGCTAAATTATACCGAGCACTTGTGTACCATCTTACAGCATAACCTTGGAACTGTTTACTAATAAAGCTATTTTTCTCTTTATAAGTTACAGAACTACCTGTTGCCTCCATTTCTCGTTCACAGTTCAGTAACAGTTTTGTCCTTTCATCACTCAGTGTTGGATCTACCATCAACTTCGTTGTTTCCTTCTTCAATTCCATTTTTAGACGCTTTACCTTTCCACGTTGATTTTTCCCTAGTGTATCTATTTCACTGGAATATTCCTTTGTGGTTTTATTAGGCGCGACTACAGCAATTTCCAACCTTATTACTCTGGTTTCCAACTCCTGCGTCTTATTAATGTTTTCATGGACTTGTTCACTGACTGCTTTTCTTTCCATATCTTGCTCCTGCTTTGCTACTATAAACTTCTCATTCCATTGTTCAGCTACTTGTTGCGCACTATCTTTTAATTCATTAGACCATTCCGCTTTTTGTTCTTCAAATCTATTTTCAATCTTTAAAATTTGTTCGTTTAGTGACTGTTCTACTCTAGTTTCTAATATTTCAATTCTCGTATTAGTTTCTTCGAGTTTTGTCGTCAATTGCTCTTTAAACTCTTTAAATTCAGCCCCCCTATCTTCGCTATTCTTTTGTATTTGTTCATTAGTTTTCGCTAATTCAGCTTTAAATTCTTTATTAGACCTCTTTAATTCTTTGAATTCGGCTTTAGATTCTTCCCTACTCTTTTGCATTTGTTTTGTATTAAATTCTTTTAACTATTCTATTTGTTTTCTATTTTCTTCTTTTTGTTTTGTACTTAATTCATCCATCCAGGCACGCATCATATTTTGAAATGCCTCCATATCAAAACCTTTTGATTCTGCCATGTTGTTAAATTTAAATTCGTTTTATTATTAATTATTATTGGTAAACCGTGACTCTATTAGTTTTTATTTAATATTATTTATTTATATATGTCATTATTATAAATCATCTCATACCAACAATTTCTCTCCTCTTTTAGTTTTGTTGAGCGCAGTTGTGAAATACACAACAATATTACGATTACAATATAATAAATAATATTAATAACAATATTAATTCTGAACCAATTTATTATGGTTCGTTAATTATTGAAGCACGCCAATTTATTATGGCTTCTTTTAACTATCGGGGCCCCACTTTGGGCATGCCAATTTATTATGCAACGTTACAACAATTATACAAATATATTATCTTATTCTCAACGCAACTATAATATATACTACACCGGCCAGGTCGCAGGATTTTGTTTCTCGTTGCATCAAGTATAAGCGGTTGCACAATAATTAAATAATTTTTAAAGAGGAGTGAGATGTTGTTGACATCAAATAATCAATTAAACCTGTTTCAAAATAATCATTCTAAGATTTATTACTTGATAGAAAAAATTTAACTATTAAAATTTCAAACATTATACAAATAAATATTCACCTTTATAAGCTTTACAACTCTGTAACCTGCTATGCTATTCATAACATACAACAAAAATAAACACCCAAATAATCTTATTAACTAACCAAATATGTTAAACAAGTTATTTAAATTCTTTTTATTTGTGTGTCTGTAATTAACTCAAATTTTAATTGATAATAGCAACTCATTTACCAACAAAATAATATTAAGATTCAAGAATGAATTTATTGTTGTTATAAACAAATAAAAATGATATTACGTTTACTTCCAATCTATTATTGATTTATACTGACACACCCAAAAATTACAACAAAAGATTAGTATTTCTTTTCTACAAGTTGTTGTTAAATTACACTCTCTCATCTAACTACTATTTTACTTTAAAACTCTAATTATTATCTGTTCATAGTTAAGTTCTTTTCGGAGAGCTCTCTTCACAATAAAAAAAATATAATTGTTTTTTATCACCTGCGTATATCTGCCGTTACCGTTGCGCGTGTGTGTGTCCAGAATCCTGAGAGTATGATGATGTTGATGATGGTCATTCTGCTGCTGTGGTCGTTGTCTCTAAGTGTTGTTGTTGTTGATGCTCCAGAATTCCTCCTTATGTTTTGGTGTAAGTGTGGTAGTGTGTATGTGTGTGTGTCCATGTCGATCTGCAATCGGGCAGCGTAACGTCGTCTGTAGATTTCTTGAGTCTGAGTGTGTGATCGCCCAAAATTGTTAGTGGTATTTATACTGGTGGCGATTTAACAGGTACATGCCTGCTTTCGACAAGCTAGAGATGGTCAGTTCGCTCCAGAGCATCCTTTTTATTACACTCACTTTTTGGTTAATTATCGCGAACTTATGAACATACTCGTCACATGAGCGATATCATTGTTTGCGTAATTTTTTTCTGGTCACTCACATATACCACACATATTAATTACTCTTCAATTACACTATACTGTGTATACATCTGGTTGACCGATGGGCCCGGGTCTACCTGCGGCCACGGTATAATCCCTTCCCGCCTCGGACTGGGCTGTAGCTGTCTCGGCAATGAGTCACCTACTGGTTATGTTCCTACGAGGCTACACTTTTTTTACAAAGCATAATTTTACATATTTTAATAAATATTTGGAACCTACTAAAAAAATAATGAAAAATGATACCAAACTCGACTATATTATGTTTTAAAATTAACCTCTAATATAGGATAATTATGAAATCTATTTTTGTCCACTGAATTTGTCAAACATTTTCAATAATTACATATATAATTTTACGTTTGTTTATGAATATTTGGAATATGCTTGGAAAACTATTGGAAAAAGACACAAACATTGACTGTACAATGTTTTATTAAGCATTAATGTAAATTTAAATAACAGTTGACTAATTAAACGTTCTATAGGCAATCTTTGAAAAATAAAAACTGAGATAGAATTTTTAAAGTAACAATTACAGTAACAATCAAAACAACAATTATACAATTAAAATACTATATGGGTCTTAATTAACAAATCTTCAGTGATGCAAAATAACTTCTGATCGATTCATTCTAATGATATCCGTGTCCCCTCTGCAAGAAAAAAATAAAGATTTTAACTTTAGCATACACAAACTAACATAACAATAAATGTTAGTGAACCAATTTTCTAGCTGTTTTAATACGTTTTACTGAATTAAAATAATATGTTTTATCAAATTAAAATAACTTACTTATTCAAGCTGAGATACTCCCAAGTCGTCTTCCTCCTCACTGTCCCAGTTGCTGTCATCTTCGTCCGAGTCCCCTGGGGCCAGATTTATTATGAGATCCTGCACACTGCTGTCATCGAGGCCTTCACTTAGCCAATCATTGTCCATTTTTTTCTTAACATGATCGACACATTTTTTCCACGTACCGGGGGGATACGAGTTCACCGCCTCCAGGAACAGTTTTTGTATTTTTCAACTTGAATGTCGTGTTCCGTGATGTTACATGTCGCTTCAAGTGTCCCCATACCATTTCAATTGGGTTATAATGACAATGGTAGGGTGGGAGCCTTATAACTTTAAACCCCAGGTCAGAAGCTTTTTTATCAATGACATAAGATGTAAGTTGAGGCTTGTGTAGTTTGACTAGACTGTACAGCTCAGACTTGCGCATATCTGGCGAAAATGTAATTCCACGTTCCCCCAACCAGTCAATGTATTCCCCTTTTCTTGAGGATGTTGTTGGCGCTGGATTTTCCACCCGAGAATGGTACGGTGCGTTATCCATCACTATTGTGGAGCCGGCTGGGATTGACTTTAATAAAATTTCAAAAAACCATCCTTCAAAAACCTCGTGGTTCATTTCCTCATGAAAATCTACAGTCTTTTTTGATTCAAATATCAAAGGTGGCGAGTTTATCCAACCATTGACACCTCCTGCGTGGCAAATGATCAGTCTCTTTCCTTTTCCCAATGGCGCATCTACATTACAATTTACATTATCGTCCGCCCAGCCCACTTCCTTTGATGCGTTGGCGTTAACCCAAGTTTCGTCAAGAAAAACTACAGATTTCATATCTATATTTTTAATTTTTCTTAAAAACCTACATCTCTCCAAAGCAATAGACGGTTTTTCCATTAATAGTTTCCTTTTGTTCAATGTTTTCCATCGGAAACCGAGGCTTTTCAACACTTTTGATAAAGTTCTGATACAACCATTGAAGAGATTTGCCTCACGAAGTGTGACCTGAAGCTTCCGGAGCGTTGCAACTTCTCGACGTTTGTAATAATTAACTACATGACGCCGAATCGCAGTCTTGTCAAAATCGTCAACCTGAGATATCAACGACTGTTTTTGTTTTTTCCTTTTAGGAGTATGAAGAAAGGAATGACAGATAAAGGTGTCAAAGGGCTATCATTAGCATTACCTACTGGTACTTCGGTTTCAGGCACAATTGTAGTCACTTCAGGAAGGTTACTGTCCAGTTCCTCGTCATTACGGTGCAATGTGTCACTCACACTTCTCAATTCTGCCTTTATTCTCCCCACTGTCCGTATTGACACTTGACATGCTTCAGACACTCTTTCTAACACTTTTTTCACATCTCTTAGTGGCCCTTTGTTATCACGTTCATGCTCAAAATACTGCACGACCGACGCAATAATAGTTCGAGCTTGAGAGTCTACACTGTACCCCGTTTCTCTGAGGGAGGCATTATAAAAAGATCAACAAGTAAATCACACTAGTTAATAAAAAACATTAAACCTTAATAAAATAAATCCCGACATTAGCACAGTCAACACATAACACAAGGTTAAGTACGCACGACTTTCCTCCACTGTCACTCACTCAACTCTGGCCACATTTTGTAGTTCACAAAAGAAATCTTACTTACTCATTCTTCTCAGAATTAGTATTAGTCACCAAAACAAGTTCCCAGTTTGAATCTTACATGTTGCCATAATCATATTAAATGTTATGATACCATAGTCGAGTTTGGTATCATTTTTCATTATTTTTTTAGTAGTGTACGATATTATTTTGAAAGATTGTTAGTCTGAAGGTAAGACGTTTATTCTTACAGTATAGATTTAACCTCTGGTGAGCTCTTTAAGCAGTGCAACATGCAGAATTGCTAGCAATCAAATAATTAGCAATAAAATGACTTACCGAAATCTCATGAATGGTTGTTCTTGACACACAGGCTGAAAAACTGGTTGGAAAACAGGATAGGTTATATTAGATGGATTTCTACCTGACAAAAAAACCGGCCCGTGGATGTATACTCTACCGTGGTTGACACATGACAAAGGGTTCCGGCCCGATGCATGAATTGACTTTACAAAGGCCATAGTGCCAACCTCGGAAAATTAATAATTGACCGGTTCAATATTCGAAATATCGAACACCGGCCCCCCGTTGACCACGATGGGTCAACAAACAAGTACACCAAGAGAACTGCACAAAATACATTACAAAAATTTTTTAGTGAACATGAGCACACTCTGAAAAATTACCCTCCAACATAGGAGTGGGTCACACGGAAACACAAGAAAATTCAAAACATACAACAAAACATGCAATTAATTAGAAAAAAAAATGCCGAATAACTCCGCCGCTGGCGCATCGACCAGGCGAGCAATCCGAAAGGTTCGGGTAGAGCAGACAAAACCCAACAACATGCAATAAACAATTGCCCAGCCAAACACAACTTAAAACTCAGCAAATCAATTTAGTTAACATTCCCTAGTTTTTTTACAATTTTTTCCCTTTTTTTTTGTTCCCTTTATTTTTTATCATTTTTTTTTTACTTATTTTTTTGTTGAGGTTGTTGATTTGTTGAGCATCCATAACTCCCAATAGACTGGCACAGCGCCAAGCCAGAAACATTCCACAATGTAAACTTCAGTGCCGACAACAGCTGGAAGGAACCACCTGGGAAATCCCAGAAAAGTGTCAAGTAAGTCCACAACACAATCATTAAGACTAATTCTGCTCACCCGAAAAAAAAAGACAAACCCAGTCAAGAAGCTATTGGCAACCTGTATAATTTGATAGCAGGTCGTTCAAAAGAACCTGCGGAAGTTTTAACTAAAACGCGACGAACAACCCCGTCGCTTCCCGGAAACACAGCTGAAACTCGGCAAAGAGGCCACATCAGGGGAGGAGAATTCTGTTCCTCCATAACAATCAGGTCCCTAACCATTAAGTTTCTGGACTTAGACGACCACTTCCATCTGGCATGAAGTGCCGTCAAATATTCCAAACACCACCTTTTCCAAAATGCCTGGAGCAACGCGGCAATTTGTTTGTAATGGCGGACTGTCCCTTCATTTAACGAGACTTCAGCTTCCGGGGGCGCAGTAATGGGGCGGCCAACCAGAAAGTGACCAGCGTTAGAGCCTGGCAATCACTTGGATCTGAAGATAGGGCAGTTAAAGGACGGGAATTTAAGATTGCTTCTATACGAATACAGAACGATGAAACTTCCGCTACAGTCAACGACCTGGTCCCAATCATGCGTTTCATATGAAACTTGGCCGACTGGACAGCCCGTTCCCACAAGGCACCCTGATGAGGGGCAGACGGCGGGATAAATTTAAAATCAATATTGTTATCGACAGCAAAAGCTGTTATCTGAGCTGACATGTCAGGATTAGAAAGAACATTTTTTAGCTCCCGTTTAAGTTCGGAGCGCGACCCCAAAAAATTCCTGCCACAATCCGAATACAGTGTCTGAGGAGCTCCATGACGACTAATAAATCGCCTCAACACATCAATAAACTGTGAAGTAGAAAGATCCATAGCTTCTTCAAAGTGAACTGCTTTAGTGGCTAAGCAGATGAAAATACATAGGTAAGTTTTGACTATAGGCACCTTCTGAACAGCGTAAGCCCGTACCAAAAAAGGGCCAGCACAATCCATGCCGGAAGAATAAAATGGAGGTGCCGGATTAACCCTAGTGATTGGCAGATCCCCCATTAACGGATTGGTGGGGCGAGGACGCGCCCTGAAACAAGGAAGACATTTCCAAATTATGGTTCTTATGACCTGACGTGCGGACAAAATACAATAATTTTGGGCCAACTGAAATTGAACTTGCAGAGGACCAGCAAGACCTAACCACACGTGGGTGTGATGAATTAGCAACCTTACTAGATGGTGATGCTTGGGCAGTAAAACCGGAAAACGATTTCTAGCTACCGTAGAGTTGGTCAAGCGACCGCGTACCAAAATGAGGCCAAAATCATCAATAAACGGGACCAGGCGCTGAATGCGGACCGGAAGCTGCTTACCTAAATGAAGAGCCGCGAGCTCCTGTCCAAACACGCTGCGCTGAATGTAGCGTAAAATATAGTTAACAGCTAACATCTTCCAACCCACGGCTGTGGAAGGTTCAACCCCCGAAGGCATAGCCCACCTTAAAATAACTGAGGTAACCCCCACCACTAAGGGCCACGAGGACAAGTGATCGAACAATTCCACCCGGGGCTCCTGAGTAAGAAACGAAGAGACCTTGCTCTCCAAGGCAACATCTTGCACGTCGTGATTCGGTCGATAATTAATAGGGGGCCAGTGCAGAGAATCGAGCTTTAGCCAATCTGGCCCTGACCACCACAATGTCGACGACTGGAGGCTGGAGATTGAAGTACCTCTAGAGGCCAAATCAGCAGGGTTAGAAACACCATGAACATGACGTCAAGACATAGTATTGGTCCACTCGGTAATGGCAGCCACCCGATTAGCAATAAACGTTTTTAATTTAAAAGTAGGCATATTCAGCCAAAACAATCGTCGAATCTGTCCATAAGAAAATTTGACTCACTTGAAAACATGAAGAGAATAAGCCAACATAATGACAAACTAATTTGGCTAAAAGATATGCTCCCAACAACTCCAAACGTGGGATTGATAAAGTTTTAAGAGGTGCCACTTTAGTTTTAGAAGACACCAACGAAACCACCGGAGGACCAGAGTCAGTATAAATGGGCAGGTAAAGGACTGCCGCGTAACCCAACTGGGAAGCATCACAGAAACCATGTAATATAACCTTTTCAATACGCCCACCTTTAGGGAGGAATGGCCGAGAAATAGTGATTACCGAAAGATGATTCAGAGAGGACAGGAATTGACTCCAATAATCATTTAAGTCATCATTGAGAGGAGCATCCCAGTCCAAGCCCTCAGCCCAGAGTTTTTGGAAAAAGGCTTTGGCCCTGAAAATCACTGGCGAAAGCCAACCACATGGGTCAAATAATTGTGCCATCTGGGATAACACGACACGTTTGGTGAATTGTACCTGAGCATTACTGCAACAGACCAAAGGAGGAAATGAGAAGCAATCGGTTGAATGGTCCCAACTTAAACCCAGAATATCCTTAGAAACGACGGAATCACTCTGAGCGGCTGATTCAGGTAGGCAGTCAGGTTGATTAGTACACCATTTTTTCAAATTGAAACCTCCTGACGATAACAACAGGACTAATTCCTGTTGTAATTTGCAAAGCTCTGGTTTTGAATCAGCACCAGCAGCAATATCATCAACAAAAATATTACGGCTAAGTACCGCCGCTCCCGCAGGAAAATTAACTGCCTCATCCTGAGCCAGCCGCTGTACGGTTCGCATCGCCTGAAAAGGGGCGCAAGCCAGCCCGTAAGTAACGGTACGCAAAGCGAAAACCCTTAGTGGGGCGGTAACCTCCTCACGCCATAAAATACATAGGTACGCCGAGTCATCAGTATGAATGGCAATTTGGCGATACAGCTGTTCGATGTCGCACGTGAAGACATGGCTAAAACGCCGAAACAAAGTCAAAACATCAGACAGTAAGGTCTGCAACTTAGGGCCGACACATAACACGTCATTTAAGGAAATCCCGGAGGACGTCTTCATACTGGCGTCAAACACCACTCTTATTTTTGAAGTATCGCCTCTAACCTTAAAGATACCATGATGTGGGATGAAATATTTTGGAAAATTGGGGTCAGACACCAGCGACATATATCCCTGAGCAACATAATCAGTTATAAATTGCACATACTGGCTCTTAAACTGATTGTTAGACGCAAATTTCCTTTCTAATGCGAAAAACCGAGACATAGCTCCCTTAAGGGAATTTCCCAAAGTGTGAGAAGAGTTTTTGAAAAACTTCAAGCGCACCTGGTAACGACCCGACGGCAACCGACTTGTTGACTCCATATAAAACCTTTCAGCAAAGTGATCCTCTTCAGATAACTGGTGGGGCAAGGCTGGAGGCTCTTCGACCTCCCAAAACCGATGAACTTGCTCAAGTAGGTTGGTTGTATCAGTTGATAATGTTGTGACTGAAGGATAAAAGTGGTGAAGATGACAGTGAAGCTGATGCGCAGCCACCAGATCCAAAGGAAGGCCAGTGAGACCGCTAGCACAAGTCAATGCACAATTAAGTGAAATTGGGGCTCTACCCATAATTACAAACCCAAAACGTGTCCTAACTGCAACAGGCAAACCTGCACCCAAGGGAATAGTCTCTCCCAAAAGAATAGCCGCTACAATATCAGCTCCAAACAACGCATCAATTGGGGCTGCTACATCGAAGGTAGGGTCAGCTAACAAAAGGTCTTTCGTAGCCTGCTTAACGTCAGGCAACACCTGGAACCTAGGTGAGTCCGATGAGATCTTAGAAAGAATTACAAAAGCATGGTTAGATGCCACAACATCGCGTTTTAAAGTTTCCAAGGAAAGATGGCACACCCTTTTTGCTTTGGTGGCAATATCACCTACCCCATTGACACTTATTGAAGCGTCAAAACAAGGGCACTTTAAGCGAGGTGCACACGCTTCAGTGATGAAAGAAGCATGGGACGCGCTATCCACGATGGCCCTAACTACGATATAACCACCATTGGGAGACGACAAGACTGCTAGACATGTGGCTAACAGAACCCCTGCAGGATGGGGCAGAGACACGGTAAAAGTAGGCTAGACAGATCAACTTGGTCAGCAAGCGATGACCCCGAAGCCTTGAGTTCAGCTGTTTCAGAAATCTGTGAATGAGACAGAGACAGACGGGCATTTTTGAAATGAAGTGTGGTGGTACTTAGAGCCACACGTTTTGCACCTACTTTTGCACCATCCCGAATGTTTATGTTGGAGGCACGAAAGACAACATTTTTTATTCTTGAAATTTTGAAATCGAGCCCTCGGGTCCTTACTCAGCCACGCCGGACACTCGAGAAGCACATGGGTCCGGGAATCGCAGTGAAGGCAACGTGAATTAGATGAATCCCGTTGCGTAACCTCTGCAGATAACATGGACACAGCAAGAGGAGTAGCCTTAGAAAAGGAAACCTTCTGAGTTTTCTCGTGGCTAGTGCTAGGAAGAGCAGGTAAAGCCGATTCCAAAGATGCCTGTTCTTTTTGTTCTGCCATGGCGGTTAAAAATGTCATAATTTCTTTTAGAGAAGGGAGATTTTCTTTGTCCGTAACAGACGCCTCAAAGCGTTCACGTAATGATAAATCCAGCCTTGACAATACAAAAGACGCATATATTGCTTGATACATATCAGCAATGTTTAGAGCTGACAACGCTGAAAAGTTAGCATTGAAGCTGTCTACCAATTTTCTAATAGACGCATCTGATCGTATAGAAGCGGCTGGTAATTGAAGCAGATTGGTACAATGGACCCGGGCGGCCAAACGAGGGTTGTGATAACGGCGTTTAAGAGTTGACAGTACAAGCTGATAACTATCGTCAACTATGGGAAGCGCGGCAACCTTCTCATAAGCCTCACCCTTAAGATGAGTCAATAAATATAACAATTTCTGCTTTGGGGTGAGGGCAGGACTTTCGTCCACTAATGTGGTAAACTTCGACCAAAACTCGGACCAACATTTGGACTGGCCATCAAAACAAGGTAAAGAAAGCTTCGGCAACTCATGAACGAGAACACCTGAGTGCCCGCCACCTGCCGATGAAGACTGACCGGAACCAACCGGTATCTCTGGTTTAGTTAGTTTTGACGCTAAAACGCTTCCCCGGACATAAATATCTTTAATTTGCGCTACCACCGAAAAAATGTGGTCCTCGTCCAATTCCTGGGGCAATGAGTCTGCCGATAGGTAAGGATCTACCTTACCTAGAAGATCCTGATATTCTTCGGACAACCTGGAGGCCAAGATACCGGCCTCATGTTGATCCATGACTCTCAATTGCGGCAACCCTTCCAACCTATTTATTAAGTGTTGCAACGCAAGTATTCCCACTGAAGTGGTCCAGTCACAAGCTGCCAGCGACAATTTAGCAGGCATTATGATTTAAAGAATTTCACGCAACTGACAACCACCCTGGACGAGAGAATTAGAAATTAAACAATAGTCACGACCCAGACCTAGCCTAACAGTAATCTAAATAAATCGGCCTCTGAAATAAACTAGTTTTCATAAACAATACCGAACATAATAAATACAAAAGTAAGTTAGTGCAAGGCAAAATACAATTTACACAATCCAAAAGGCTAATAGTACAAAACACAATAAATCACATACTCAAAAAAAATGCAAAAGATTAATTTGCACAGTGCAAAAGCACGAAAAAAACAAGTTGCACAATATTAAAGCACATACGGTGCAAAATAATGGTACATAAAATTGTACACAAAGAACATGTGTAATACCAAATAGAATAAATGCACAAAAATACACTAATACACAACAAGGTACAATATACAAAAATTCAACAGTTAACGATACAAACACAATTACTTAGACACATTAAATGCAGAAATTTATCATGGTCAACGCGGCGTGTATGGACAGGATATCGCGCATATGCCAAATATAAACCGCACCAAAAGGGTAATAGTCAATTCCAAAAAAAAATTAAATATAAATGCCGGCTATACCGAAAAAACCGGATAACCTAAAAACCAACCGTCCCCCACACGCCTTACACATTCGCAAGCACATAACATGTCGACTTCATGTGTAAAGCAGACCATAACAGGACGGGTACAAACTTCTCCTGAATTGACCGAGTAATCAAACGATTACCAAAAAAATCAAGGTGCAAAATTTTGACACAATATTCGCTCACCTGCCCCACGCACACGCGACGAAACTGCTCAACATGACCAACCAACAGCATTAGACGCAAAATAATAGTCCACCTGCCTATCGTACCAACGTGTATCCGTGCCATAACATGCAAATAACGAACATTGTTATAATTTTGTTGGACGCGTTTCGGCTTACGTATCCGCCTTCTTCAGCTTTGATACAGACTGCCAGCATTTTGTAACGGTTGTGTGGAAGGTGTAGTGGGGGTGGTGTGTGGAGGAAGGGGATTGGCGCGGGGATTCAACTTACTGTTTGTTTTCTGTATAATTGTGTCAAAAAGTGTATGTGATTTATATTGTAATTGATCGTTGAGTATGTTGTTTGGTTGTGTTGTGTGGTGTTTATATATTTCGTATTGTTCAGTTGTGTTGAGTTTTCGACCTTTGGGTATGTAATGTAAAATTTCAAGATTAGTGTCTATGTTGGTGTAACTGTGGTTTTCTGTGTGTATGTGTGTGGCAAATGCGGAGTGTATATTGTTGTTGGTTAAAGCTTTTAAGTGTTCAGAATAACGGGATGAAAAAGAGCTTCCCGTCTGGCCTATGTAATTGCAGTCATTACAATTTAATTTGTAAACACCTGTTTTGTTATATTTGTCTATGTCTGTGTTTGTATTACTGATGTGTTTTTTGATGGTATTGGTTGTTCTGTATGCTATTTTGTATTTGTGTTTTCTGAATGTGTTGGCTATTTTGTGTGTGTATGAGTTGTGGTATGTGAGTGTGATGTATTTATTGTGTTGTGTGTTGATGGTATTTTGTGTTTTATTGTTTTTGTTTTTGATTAAAACACAAAATACCATCAACACACAACACAATAAATACATCACACTCACATACCACAACTCATACACACACAAAATAGCCAACACATTCAGAAAACACAAATACAAAATAGCATACAGAACAACCAATACCATCAAAAAACACATCAGTAATACAAACACAGACATAGACAAATATAACAAAACAGGTGTTTACAAATTAAATTGTAATGACTGCAATAGTTTCTACATAGGCCAGACGGGAAGATCTTTTTCATCCCGTTATTCTGAACACTTAAAAGCTTTAACCAACAACAATATACACTCCGCATTTGCCACACACATACACACAGAAAACCACAGTTACACCAACATAGACACTAATCTTGAAATTTTACATTACATACCCAAAGGTCGAAAACTCAACACAACTGAACAATACGAAATATATAAACACCACACAACACAACCAAACAACATACTCAACGATCAATTACAATATAAATCACATACACTTTTTGACACAATTATACAGAAAACAAACAGTAAGTTGAATCCCCGCGCCAATCCCCTTCCTCCACACACCACCCCCACTACACCTTCCACACAAACGTTACAAAATGCTGGCAGTCTGTATCAAAGCTGAAGAAGGCGGATACGTAAGCCGAAACGCGTCCAACAAAATCAGTAAGTTTTCACATGGAAAAGTTCATTTTTAGTTAAGTGTTAGTGCTGTGAAAGAAGAGATGAATAATCAAGACAACTATTGTTATAATTTTAACTAACAGCATGCAAAAATCCACGAGCAGGCACAAAAAACGAAACAGCACAGCACGTTGGTGATTAGAATAAAAATCGCACAGCCAAAACTGGCTTGTAACCCATTTACCCAACACGGCCAGCATCAACATGAAAAATTACAAAGCTCGTGTTCCCATTCGAAACGGCAAGCAATTAAATTGAAAAACTAGCAAATTCATAAACCTCTGGTGGTATAATATGTACGATATTATTTTGAAAGATTGACAGTCTGAAGGTAAGACGTTTATTCTTACAGTATAGATTTAACCTCTGGTGAGCTCTTTAAGCAGTGCAACATGCAGAATTGCTAGCAATCAAATAATTAGCAATAAAATGACTTACCGAAAACTCATGAATGGTTGTTCTTGACACACAGGCAGAAAAGACTGGTTGGAAAAAAGGATAGGTTACATTAGATGGATTTCTACCTGACAAAAAAACCGGCCCGTGGATGTGTACTATACTGTGGTTGACGCATGACAAAGGGTTCCGGCCCGATGCATGAATTGACTTTACAAAAGCCATAGTGCCAACCTCGGAAAATTAATAATTGACCGGTTCAATATTCGAAATATCGAACAAGTAGGTTCCAAATATTTATTAAAAAATATCAAATTATCTTTGTAAAAAAAAGTGTAGCCTCGTAGGAACATAACCAGTAGGTGACTCAATGCCGACACAGCTGCAGCCCAGTCCGAGGCGGGAAGGGATTATACCGTGGCCGCAGGTAGACCCGGGCCCATCGGTCAACCAGATGTATACACAGTATAGTAATTAATATTAATTAGTTAGCATCTTTAATATTGCACCTCTGGGAATAAATTTTACATCACCATACTCATCAAAACTTCCTTTACGTAATTGTGTCTTTATAATTCACGTAAGTCTTTGCTTACAGGTTTAACACAAGTAATTAGTTTATTATAATCCTGTTAAGACCTGATTAATTGGAACAAACAATTCGTACACTCACCCCATATGCTTGCCGCAGCTGGCTTCATGCACACAAACACATACACACCGTATTTATAACTATCGAAGCAGGTGCACTCTCGACCTGCTCCAGCCTGCATTTTCTTGCACAAAATTGTCTAAAACTGTTCCTTATTCTATTTATGCTAATTACAATATAAAACATACTGCCCTGGGCAAATATGCATATATATGTATTGTTGCAATATATATTTTCTATATAAGTATAACTCGATATTTCTTGCAGTAATTATATAATTTGTGATGTTATTTAATTTGTTTCTTCTGCAAGTAGTATTATTTTGTATATTCTTTTTAACACCTGACGCACATTTCACTGAAAAATATCAGTATTATCAGAGGGTTGTAAGTAAATTAATAACAATCGAAATAATTCTAATATAAAATTAACGAATAATCGAATTTGTATCGATTTTTAATGTAATTAACTGATAATCGATTTAGGTCGATTAGTTAAAACCTAAAACTAAATCCAATACTCACAATAAAAATGGAATATATAAAATAGAATGTCCAGATTGCAATAAATTTTATGTGGGCCAGACAAAGAAAAAACTACTAGATAGATTCCTTCAACACCGCAATGCATATTTAAAACCAAATATTTATAAATCTAATTTAGCCACACATTGTCTAAATAATAACCACCAATTTCCAAACATTGAAAATATAAAATTAATTAAAAACATACAAAAAGGTCAAAAAATGAATATTTGGGAAAATCTTAACATTTACAAACACAATAACAATAATTTATTATGTACAAACCCAAATAAAAACAAAACAAGACGATCTATTTAAAATTATAAATTTACTAAAAAATAAAAATGAATAAAATATAAACAACAAATTTTCAAATATAACCGAGAAAACAGCTGCTGAAGAAAATAAACATTAAAACAATCGTTAACTAATCGATCTAAATCGATTATCAGTTATTTACATTAAAAATACATACAAATGCGATTATTCATTAATTTTATATTAATAGAATTATTTTGATTGTTATTAATTTACTTACAAACCTCTGATGATACTGATATTTTTCAGTGAAACGTGCGTCAGGTGTTAAAAAGAATATACAAAATAATACTACTTGCAGAAGAAACAAATTGAATAACATCACAAATTATATATATATATATTGCATTAGGTGAGATCTGCATATAAAATAATAATTTCACTCTCAACATTTGATAGCATGTTTCAATGAGAATTGGTCAAAGTAAAAGTTGCGTGTTGGAACATTGTAAATATAGACAATAAGAATCATGTTAAAATTGTTAGATTAAGCTGATTTTTTACTGTAAAAAAAAAAAATATTGTGTGTCGTGAAGTAGTGCGAACATATGCGTAGGCATAATGTGAGTGCGCATCTGAATAACTGTGTTACAAAATAACAAAAAACCAATTAAATTAAATAACTTTTGTGTAAATCAAGTGTCCTACTTAAGACTTACACCAGAATGTGCATAGAATAAAGACTAATCTGGTAGTAATATTTGTTAGTAATATAAAGAATGAAATATATGAGTTTTTTCACAAAAAAGGTTTTATCACCCACAAGAAAAGCAATACAATTATACTAGTTTTATTTTGTGAATAGACAATTTTTTGCAAGTAGACTGTTATCTAGACTGTAGATGTAAGGGTGAGGGAACGTTTTGACCAATGAAATTGGCTAATAGATCACTTGATTTGATCTGTGATGGGATGTAAATCAGTCTGGCTTAGAACTCAGAAGAAGCAGTCTCATTACTCTATAACATGTAATTGTTAACTCTGATTCAGTACGTTAGGTCTGTCAGTAATTTACTATTGTAAAGTTCACAACTGAATAATCCCAAGTGCTAGTTCGGTAAAGTTCAAGATTATCCGTTTAGGCATTTATGAACACATCAAGTTTGCTGGAGCATATAAATCAATAGTAATTAGTAACTCAACACTGTTCATAGAAGTACCCAACCCGTACACGACCCTGAGAGCTGGAAAGCAGGAGGAGATCCTGAAGAGGAACCACAGGAGGAGCGGCGGTATCCTGACGTCTTCCTGAAAGGAGCATTGTTGACACTTATCAGGAAAAGAGGACCAACACTGCATCATTCATCAAATCAGGGAAGTGAAACCTTTATATAAACTACATAAATTAATAAAAGGTCATAAACTAAAAGAGACATAAAAACTTATAGGCATTAAGATTAAGTAATTACAGTGTAGGAAAGAATTATTTTTAAGTATAAAAAGAAGGACAACAGAAACTGTGAATTAATTTTATTTAAATATAATTAAATCACTACCAACTAAGAACACAAAGTTTTTTATTTGTAAAAACGTAAAAGTTTTACCTTTACCTTTAGTATAACCTTCTTACCTTAGTATAAGCCTCTGATGAAGCTTATAATAAGCAAAAACTGCTTCAGGCTATAAGGTAAAACGTTTACATTTTTACCCATAAAAAACTTTGTGTTCCAAGTCGGTAGTGATTTAATTATATTTAGTTAATCATCGTTGTCATGGACAACGATATCCAATAATTTTAGTTTTCAGAAGAAACTGTTCATTAATTTTATTTGCGACAGAAGTAGTAATTTATTTTATTTTAACCAAACAATTAATTAACTTTATTTTGTATTAAAATTTGTCTTTTAAATTTTGCTGTGCTATCATATACTGTAGTAAATTTGTGCAATCTAAAGATTAAGGGAAATCTTTAATAAAGCCAAAACATTCCATGATCTAATATTGACTACTATCCGATCTTGTACATCACAATATATATGAGGGGGTTAAAGCCAAAGTGGTGTAAGTCATGTTTTGTGCATTTTGAGAAACGGAAGGTTTTGGTAGATGCATTATTATAAATTACACAACAAATTATTAGTATTTTTTTGTTGTTGTACATTGCAGGAAGGTATCACTGTAAATGTGATTATCATTGAAAATAATTTATTGTAGTTTTTTTTTGTATTTCAAAGGGCAAAAGTGACTTACAACACTTTGCCTTTGAACAAACTTGAATTTTATTAAACTAAAATAAAAAACAAACAGCATTTTTAGTCACAAATTATGTTTTACTCAAATAGCTAAGTAGCTAAATTATATCTGCTCAAATACAATGACAACATTCTTTCTTTGCAAAGAAAAATCTCAATCATGTTCAATATCAACAATTTCCAGCGGGCCCGTATCGTCTATCTCTGTTGTTTCAACCGTTATAAGTCCCTGGAAGTAAGCATGGTTGATGGGTGGAATATAAGGTAGAAGATCTAGCATGTCCCTCTTCTTTTCCTTAGCCACAGGTCTTGGTGCAGGGTATATATTTTCCAGATCAATAAGTCCGAGTGAGATTGCCTTCCTGGTTTAGCTGACTTTAGACATAGAGCGGAAAATGGAAAGTCCTCATTAAGATTTTCCTTGTAATATAGCATAAATGGTTCTTTCTTCACTATACGAATCCATTGCATTTTGAGCCATGACACTGGTTCATTCTTGACATTTTTTTCCTCTTTGTAATGGCTTGTTCAAGATTCTGCGTAGACTTGAAGTCTTGAACTGACATTTCTGTTATATGAAAAGCTTTCATTTTTCTTGACTTTGAGATCATGAAGCGCCAATAAGCAGGAACAAAAATGGCCTTACCTCTTGCGTAGGATTCTATGGATCCAAAGGAATCATTAGAGAGGTAAGAGTTACCACTTACCATAAATTTATGGTCAATAATGTTGATGTTATCACTGCTTTGAATCAATTTCATAAGACACAATTCAAATTTCCAATTTCTGTTTTGCCCCGTACAAGTGTCACTGTACATGATAACATGTCTTGATGTTGAGGCTCTTGCAGTAATGTGTTTTGTAACACAAGAACTTATTTCTTGCGAACCACGTGAAGCAATCGTCTCATCCCATGTGTACATGAAGCCCAAATCAGTTGATAGCTCATGACATCCTAGATTGTATAAGTACATGTTTCTTTTATAATAAGCCACAGAAGTGGTTAGTATGGGAAAAGGCAGAGCTTTCTGCAAGTCAAAAGTGAAGGCATAAAACAATTTATAATTTTTTGACTTTTCTGTATCTAATTTCATAGATGTTCGAGCAGCCTCTGCTTTTCGAAGATGAAGTTCATGTGTATTTCCAAGATTTTTTTTTCATTTTCATCTTCTAAAGTGGACATTTTCATTTTGTGCATGTCACATTTCAAACAGGTATCTTTACGTGGCACATGAAAGTGTAAGTTGAAGTCATTATTAAAACTTCTAAGGTAAATGGGCTCTTCAAAAGGTAAAATATTTTCCTCTTTGCAGTATTCTCTGTATAAGTTGTACATAAGACGTACATTAAGGTCAGGGGCTAAATATTTTCTGTTTGGGTTTTCAGCTATAGTATAATGAGACTGGTATGAGGGGAATGATGAGCTATGCTTCCGGACAACATTAATTCTCTCATCAGAGATTTTATTCACGGGTATTCCACTTCCTCGTTTGTCTGATCCTAGTTGGTCTCCTATTTTCAACTTTTTAATAGCTCTTGTCATCCGCCCATCTGAAATTTGGAATGTTTGAAGGAAATATCTTTTGCGTACTTTAACACTACTTCCATCAACTTGAATGTAAAATTGATTGCTTGTTGACTTTTCCAATCTTGATCCATCTCTAGGACGCCTAAGTTTAGGACTCATTTGTTTAATCAACCCACATAAAAAAATATTCTGACAAGAAAAAGAACCTAATTTCCAAAATGTTTCAAATGCATTCCTGCGTGACTCTTCCGATACCTTTTCTACACATTTTAACCTGCAGTTACAGTTTGCATTACTAAATTTCTTCTAAGAAACTTCTTTGCCTACTTTAGTTTTATTTCTTTTACTAGAATTTCTTTTCTTCTTCCTCTCTTGCTTCTTACTCTCATGTTTTTGCCTCTTTCTACTTCGTTTTGGCGATTGATCTGGTGTTTTTTCAACTTCTTCTGTAACCAACCAAACAAACTTATTAGAGTGTTATGCTACTAGATTTTTAAGGTTAGGCATATATAAATTAATTTTATTATTATTTTTCAAAGTTTATTCAGTGAAATTACTTGTGTAGGCCTACCGGTATTTACTTTCCAAGAACAACATGGTATTGTGTTAATAATATTATTGGCTAAATAATAATATGTATTTATAAATGTGTTAAACTTACCTGAAGAGTCAGACAGTTCAGATTTTGAAGGTTCGTAATCATCACTAGATCCTGCATTTTTCAATATACTGGGTTCACTATTTGTATCTTCATCAGATTGGTGATCCATCATATTATTATCACCAACACACAAAATGTAAATCTAAGTAGTTTAATAATAATAAAACTACAAGTAACTGTATGTAGCAAATCACACTTTACAAACACTTACAGGAATAGTGGTGTAAGTCTGACTTGCCACAATGGCTGTTAACAAACCAGCTGTTTCATTCACTAGTGAAACTGCCACTGCCATCTTTGAGAGTATGAACAAAGCTAGAAGTTACACCACTTTTCCTTTTAACAGATCTATATCTCAAGATGGTATTTCAAGAATTAAGTCAATTTTTTAAAAATATGACTTACACCACTTTGGCTTTAACCCCCTCATATATTTAACTAGCGTGCATACAACTGAGATAAGGCACCTGATTGGTGTAGAACACTCTTTCACAGTTCAGCAAAATATCTTTGATATATATTAATGAAAATGACTTAAACTGCTTATGTAATTTCAGTATTTTGTAAAAAGAATATATTTCATATGTTGTTCATGTATAAGGAAAAGTATTTAGGCTTATACTGTTTAATACATGAAATACTATAGATCTGTAAATATTGATAGGTACCATCACTACAGATACTATAAACTGCCTGCTTTTAAGCTGTTAGTTTTAAACTATTGAACAATTTGAAGAAGATGAAAAAGACAGATGAACTAGCAACTTTTTTCTGTCATGTAGATGAGTGTGTGGCAGTAGTGTACTAAATAGTGATACATTAAGTTACTAAGGAACCAATTTATTAAACAGGTAGGAGACAGAGAAGTAAATATTTATTTTGGGAAAGTGTAGTAGTAGTAACAAAATATCTGCTACAGTACTAGAAATCTAAGTAATGTCATCTTTGTTTCCAGAATTTGTGTGAACTTAACAATGATGATGTATAAACAATGACTGTTTTGTATTCATTTACAGTATCTAGCAACAATATCCAGAATCAAACTTTTCACCTTTAGTTATCACTGTATTATAAATCACTTTTGTATGGAAGCATGTTGTTGCTAGGGTTGCCAGACGTACGGTTTTAGCCAGAACATTACGGAATTTTCCCATTTTGTTCCGCGTACGGTGCGAATCTTTAACCGTACGCCAAATGTTCCGATTTTGAACATGAAGCATAATGACTTGTATTTTTGAATCTAGCGGCAAATTTTACGTCGATGCAGTTTCTGTTGTTCACGCTAGGGCGAGCATCGGAGCATGTAATGGCAGTTAAGTGAGACGGATGTGACGTCAGAACTGCGTTGCACGCCGCTCAGCGAGGCACGTGGCTTCGCTCATTTCGTTGGAGGCTTGGAGCGCGTGCGTGACCAACTCATTACTCAACTCTTTCACTTTATCGCAAGCCATTGTTCAGCCTGACGGTTCAGGGTGTATTTAATGTTTTGAAAGTGATTCTTTTTATAATAGTAGTGTGTTCAAAATGGATGGGAGTGAGAAAGATCCCACGAAAAGAAAACTAGGTATTGAAACCAGCACAGAAACAAGACCAGAAGAGAAGACTGCAAGTGTATCGCCCGGTTTGGGAAAAAGATTTTCCAGAATTGCGGCCAGTTCCAGGAAATGCATATAAAGCTGCATTGGAAAAGCTTGAGAGGGATTTTCCATTTCACACGGTGGCGTAACCGATGTTAGGCATCATTTTAACAGTGCAAGCCATAAACAAAGACGCTTAACATCGGTACAAACCACGCTGATGAAAAGTTTCTACAAGGTGGACTCCGTTGAATCAGACAAGGTATGTAAATGCATGACAATTTTAACATTTCTAATTTTCAAGATAATAATAGGTTTATTTAGGATTTTTTTAAGAAAAGGCGCTATTAATAGTGCTTTTTTTAATTTCAGATAACTGCTTCTGAGCTTACATTTGTGTATCACACGGTTAAACACCACCTTAGCTACGCCAGCACTGACTGCAATGTGAAAATATCATTTCAGTTATTCCCAGATTCGACAATTGCAAATAAAATTACATGTGGTAAAACAAAATGTGAGACATTAGTTACTGGTGTTTTAGGGCCAATTAGCATGAATAATTTAACTCAAAAGTTAAAGGATAACAAGTTTTTTGGTGTGGGGTTTGATGCTTCCAAACAAAGGAAATCAAAAGTGTTATCCTATTTGTGTAAGGTACTTTGATGTGCAAGCAGGTGTGTGCCACAGAATTCTCGATTTTTATGAGGACTCTCGTGAATCTGCATCTGCAATATCTGAGCAAATCTTGGACAGGATCCCAAAACACGAGTTGAATTTGTCCCAGGTTTCAAGCTTTACTGCGGACAATACGAATGCAAACTTTGGGAAGAAAAACTCTGTTTATGTTCACTTAAAAAAGGAAAATCCTGGTATAATAAAATCAAACTGCTGTGCACATATAGTCCATAATTGCTGTAAATCTGGTATGAATACTATGTCCATAGATATTGAAATGTCAGTAATTAAGACTTTCAATTATTTCTCAAATTCAGCTAAAAGAATATCTCAATTGAAAGATTTCTTTCAATTTGTTGATATGGAATACAGTAGTTTGTTAAGACATGTACCTAAAAGGTGGTTAAGCCTAAAGCCTGCCATAGAAAGATTGTTGAAAAATCTTCCTGCAATTATATCGTACTTTGCTAGTATAGATGATTGCCCCAACTTCATTAAAAAGAACTTGATGGGCGTCTCTGGTTCAGAAAAACAAATTATATTAGTGGAATTATATCTCCAGTTTTCTCTGCATTTAACTGAAATTTTTTCCACGGGTGTACTCAACTTAGAAAAAAATGAACTGACAATTTGTGAAGTATATTGTGTGATGGAGAAAATAAAAATAGAGTTAGAGCTAGGATAAATGATCTGTTTTTTGGTTATAAGGTGCAACAGTTGTTAGATAAATTGGAGGACCTTTTCCCAGGTGAAAAGCAAAGAGAACTTGGAGAATGTAGATATATATATATGAAGTGTGTCTGAAATATTTAAATAAGTGGTTTGATTTTGGTGTTGGCAACATTTTGTCCTTAATGGACTGCATATCACTTGAAAAAAAAACCCGAGTTTCAAAATATTTTAAAATTAGCAGACTCACTTTGTATTGTTGATCACTTTAGTGTAGATAGTATGTATTCATAGATCACTAGGGGTTCTGATTTGTTTTGTGGGGAAGGAAATGAACAGTTGAAAGCAAAATTAACTACTATGACAATACCACAGAGATGGGTGTACATTATTGAACTGATTGGTGCATCAAATCTGTGCAATATTTTAGTTTTAAATTTGTTTTGAGTATATTTCCATCAAATGGATTCACATAGAGAGTTTTCTCCATTATGAACATTAAATGGAGGGATAAGCGAAACAGATGTTCAGTTGATCTAATAAAAAATGAATTGTATACTTACTTCAATTATGATGAACGTTGCAGTGATTTCTATAAGAATGTACTTTCTAACGAAAAAGTGTTGAGAATTGCACGCTCAAGTGAAAACTACTCGTGTTAATTGTGTTGAGTATAGTATATTATCCATAAAATGTGCTGTAAATAAAATCGAGAAATTCATTGTCGATACATGTGTTCCTATTTCTCATCTCTGAAATCTGGCAACCCTAGTTGTTGCATCTTGTTGTTTTCTGCTTCCCTTCTTCTTCAGCTGCTGCCAAGTCAATGAAGTCAAAATTTAGGTCTACCTGTCTCTCTGTATAAGTTAATAATTTTTTACATAGTTTTCATTCACCTTTAGCAATATTCTACTTCAAGTATAACTTTATTAGTAACATGCTCACTCAAATGTATGATTTTTTCTTGAGAACTCAACAAAAGCGTGAATAAATTGAGAATATACTTTCTTTAGTATACCATGTCTTTGATACATATGTATTACAATTAGGTTTGTGGTTTTCTTATCACTTCAGACATTATAAAACATTAGAAAAAAGAGTTTAAAGAATGACACTTCCCACTTTGGAACAGAATATTTTATGACCCATTGCTAAAAATTTATGTTGTATGGCTGCACATGGCTGGAAGCTAGAATAATCTGAACTCCCCCCTCCAAACACACACACAAAGAAAGAAATGACACAGTAACTAATAGCACCATTACAGTAAATCTTCTCTGACATTACAGTACATGTCTAACTTTGAACTTTGTCATTTTACCTAATTTATTTTAATATTATGTATACTGCTAGTTGCTGTTGCTGCTACTACTACTGCAACTAAAACACTGTTCTACGTCTGCTAACTAAAGTAACCATCTGCTTCTACATTAGCTAAACCATGTCTATAACTTTTGATGAGTCTGTGATAAGTGTTTCTGTACTTTTATCTGTTGAAGAATAATATCAAGGCCATGAAGCAGCTTGATCTGGCAGAATTTGATACTTTAAGCAGCAACACTATTATGATATCTCAATATTAATCTGCAGTTTTAATATGTAATTAAGAAGACCTTCAGTAATCAGATTTTGTCTCTGTACTCTAAGCTTCCTTGCAACAGCCTGCAGACCTAACTGGCCATAATATTATTAACTAAAAATTAAATTAATTAAAAAATTATTTAATTGATTTAATATGAACCAAAAATCTAGTGGTTGATGATTAATATCAATACAAAGGATATGCATGATATTAAAACTAATTAAAATAATTACAAACTTTAATTACTAGTACTGAATTGTTTAATTTAAAACATTTTAAATTTATTATATTATTATTATATTGAACTTAATAAATAAACTTATTTATTCTAAAATTAATTACTCCAGTCTTGTAGTATTTTTCTCTGTACCAAAAGAATAAAGGATTTTTGTATACATTCAAATGTAACTATAAAGATCTTACAAAAAGGCGGAACTTGAAATGTGATAGTTTAATTATGATTATATAAATGATTATACAACAATTAAGACATTTTTTTATCATGTGTATTGTATCTCACAGATTATGTGTGACTTCTGTTAAGCTGTCTGCTGAACTTTGCATTTGATTTTATGAAAATCATGAATTTAAGAAGTATGACACTAGAGTAAAAGCATTTCAATGACTGAAGTAGCCTTCAGCTCCTGTTATAAAGCTGTCACTTTGATGTGGTCTATTTCCAATGTTGGTCTTTCCCATGTTGGAAGCCAATCATGTTTTGCTCGCCAGAAGTTTAGAACTTGCTATAAAAAATTTAAAAACTACTTTAAACATTTTATTATAATATACAATCATATGTCACAATAATGTATGATCACTGCATTATGATTAAAGTAAACTAGAGCATTAGTTAACCAAACTAATTGGGAACCAGGGTAGTTTAAATATATGAAAATTCACACATTTAAACATAAAAATGTTTGTTATTACAATTTCCAGTTCCACCAAATTACCATTTCAAAACCCCCTTCTCTGGGATTTTGAAAAATATAACCTCTAAATGTCAGAAATACAGGGTAGTAAAAAGTATAACATACAAATGTCAGAAAGGCAGTAAAAAGTGACAAACATCAGAGAGCCAGGGGAGTAAGGGAGTAAAAGGTATAACCTACAAATGTGTGTGTGTGTGTATGTGTGTGTACGCGTTCACGCGCATGTGTATAATTATGTGCATCAACTGCTTGCACTACTAAATGAGCTAGATAATTAAAGCATTTACAAAAATTTAAACCTTTTCCAAGAATGTAGCACCACTACTTTATTTAAATATTTTTTATCATCATATGCCTTTCTGACATTTAGAGTTTAAACTTTTTACTCCCCTGCACTTCTGACATTAACCCTTTTAAGTTAACAACATTCGGTAAAGTCTCATATAAAGGAATATCCAGCAAAGCAGCATTTAAAGTCTGTGAGTTATTTATATTTCATGATTCACTTGTTGAAATGCAATCAGGCATTTCCCATTCTTATTCTTTACCCTATCATTAAGACTGTGCCGCTGAAGATCATGCACCCCCCTTGCAGGTCCATATCACCGCCTCTGGTAGTGGTAATACCACCTACAACTCTCTGTGTTCTTCAGCATTTAACGTTAATGTCTAAATAAATGTATGAAGATAATGCATCTATCTGTTTATGTTTACATAATTTTTGTATATATTTATTATAATTATTACTTATTATAATAATTATTATGTTGCTATTATTATCTTACCCCTTGATTTTAGCTTTAGAATGATACAGACAAAAGTTAACATATAGACATCATTTACAGATGTTTAGATATCATATGAAACTACACACATTTTATCTGAATTTGATTAGTGTTGTAGATTCTGAGAAAGATACAGCACCTTTTCAAAAACAGCAGCTAACTTCTAGTTGGCTGTTAAAAAACAAACTGCAATTGGAACATGGTACATAAGGAGTAGACACAAGAAAACTTTTAAATAGTTTTGAGCAATCCACTGTCCATTATGTTAAGTTCTGTTCAAGTAATGTTTTATAAAATATGAACCATATCATTGTCTCTCTGCTTCTGTGTTGTGTGGTGGCATGATTGCAAGTAGGACATAAAGCTGTCAAGGCCCTTTGTTTATTGTGAACCGAGGCCCTTTATATATATGTTCCTTATATATATATTGCGACAGTACAAATAAGTGATGTACTGAGCATTGAATATAAAAATTTAAATATACCTAATAAACTGTAAATAATTAATAATGTATTAGAAATAAGCATGTCAGGGATTGCAAGCTTGGCTCAGACAAAAATATGAACAGGTGTTTCGACCTGAATCGACGTACACACACACACACACACACACACAAATGTAACTGAAAGTGTGTACACCAGTATTTTGCTAGTGTGTGTGAACGCAGGTCTATGCAGGCGAGTTTACCACCCCAAGATGAATAATTGCATAATTACTGTTTTTTCGTAATTATTCATAAACTATAATTAAGAAGTAAAATCCAAAAACACAATAAAATGTAAGAAAATTTACTAAATACTGTGTACGAAAACCATGTGAAAGTGCCACACCGTACGAGTGTAATAGTGAAATAACTGTGTACAAATCGAAAGGGTTAAGTTGCAATGTCCAAAATTACAGTGAACATGTGTTGTAAAAATATTTATAAGATAAGCATAAGAGTATACTTACAGGACTCTGCAATTCGCAGAAATATAAGAAATAGCGAAATTGACAAAGAGTGGGGGAACTGAACCCAGAGACAGTTTCTGACATGTCGATTTCGTACCACTGCAGGTGTTGACCAAGACATGGGTATAAATAGGACACACAAGCTACAGTGGTTCTCTTTCTTAAATCATCCACGGTGCAGCGGGAGCTTCTGCCTGCCCGCACAGAATATTTAAATTTTTGTAAATAGTTTCATCCTTCCAGTTACATACAGTTATATAACTGGATTGTAAAACAAACAATTTTTAAGTAGTAACCAAATTACATAAGAAGATCCACATAAGAAGATCAACTGACGTCCGAAACAGCACGAGGAGAAGTTCCAGAGAGCGATACGATGCTGGACAAGGAGAGAGTCGATGCTGGACAAGAGACGAAGTCGACGCTGGACAAGAGGAGAAGAGAGAGGCGATGCTGGACAAGAGGAGAAGAGAGAGGCGACACTGGACAAGAGGAGAAGAGCGAGTGATGCTGAAGTTCGAGACGAGGACGATTACAGAGGGATCCAATGATTGAGTATGATTGACGACGATAAGGTGATAAACAACTTATTTATCTCTTAATCGAACAATTAACGTAAAGACAATTAAGGACATTCTTGTTCTATTTAAAAGTAAGAGTCAATGTTTATTGTAAAATTAGAATTTAAATCATAGATGTTATTGAAATAAGATTAAAGTAAACAAGAGCTCAAATTAGTATTGAAATGAAAAGAATACAAAGCATTTAAGTAAAAATTAGCGTTTGATATAAATCAGTACTGAGAAACAAAAGATAAATTCAGTAACTATTGATATTTTTGAGTTACATTGCAATATATAAGAAAATATTTAAATATTGATATTTTGAAACACACTAATTGACTGAGTAGTCTGGAAATGAGATTTTTCGTTAATACAATAATTGGTAGAATAGAATATTTAGTCAGTAAGGATTTATATAGCATAAGTCTTATGGCATAATAACGAAATAATAACGAATGTTTTAAGTCGAAGTAAGTGCCATGTGCACAATTTTATTAATATCAAATAAATTTGAAATACCGTTACAAGTTACATAGAGTTCTTATTACAGATACACCTGAAACCCAAATTAATTGTTATATTATTACATAATTTGTCGCCCTTGAACGTGAGGCCCGACAAGCCTATTTTTATGTGTATCGTATCGTTGCATAAGAAATGTCGCCCTGGACGTGGGGCACGACATGCCTAAATTTATGTACAAAAATGTGTTACATAAATTGTAGCCCATGAACGTATGGCCCGATCCCCACCATTTAACTATTAAAATTTTTTATGTAGCTAAATGGTTGCTCTAAAATATAAAGAGTGTGTTAAATGAAAAATGTATAATATGTAATAATTATTTATATTAAACAGTAACTGAATGTAATGTTAATTGTTGTGTAATCACACAGCTGGCGCCCACGAATAATATTGTTTGTCTATGTAACAGGTGTAACTGTAATGAGTATTAATAATAACTATTAATAAAAATAAAGAAATAAATAAATAAGTAGGGAATGGTTATCAATAATAATTGTTAAAGAATTACTACTAAATAAATATTTTAATAATACTTCAACATGACGACTCCAGGAAATTTAGACGTAGAAGCATTCCAGACGATGATGCGTGCCTGGATCGATGAAATAAGCACAAAACAAACGGAAAATATAAATGCTAAAATAGACGAATTAAAAGAATCTAATAAGAAACAATTAGAAGAACAAACTGAAAATTTTAGACAAGGCACCATAAAAATCGCAGCAAATCTAGAAGAGTTAAAAATTTATAATCTCCAGTTGAAACAAGACAACATAGAAATAAAACAAAGTATAATCAACAGTAACGCACAGTTAAACAAAAAAATTGGTGACACCAACATACGTATTGATACTTTAGAGAATAATTTTAAACAAGCCTTACATGAGCAAGTTGTACGGATTGAAAATAAACAAAAAGAATTATGTCTCGAGTGGAGAAAAGATTTAAAAGAAACACATAAACAAATAAATGATACTTTAACTACTGTAACACGAGAACAGGATGATAAAATTCAAACTATTAATAATGTATCGCAAACAAATACCAGTAAACTTAGAGAAATAGAAACACGTACTGTAGTTATTGAGAATAAAATTGAAGACATTACGAAGGACCATTCGGGAGACGTATCACATGTGAAAGAAGAAATTCAAGAGGAAATGAACCAGCTACGAAGTGAGTTAAGAAGACGACAGAACCAACTGACCATATTTCCTACACCAACGGAAGAAAGGAGCAGACTTAAGTTCTCAGGTGGTAAAGGGGAGAACAGTATGGAATTCCTAGCTAGAGTAGAGAAGGAAATAGAAAAAATTGGGAGTGCAATAAATAACGACGAGAAGATAGACTTCATCACGCGATATCTTAGAGATTCAGCCAGCCAATGGTACTCTATTATTAGAGATAACGTCAGTACATATCAGCAGTTTTGTGAGGCATTCGAGAACCGATACTGGAATCTACATACCAAACGACAAGTACGGGATCAACTCGAATATGGAAAGTTCAATGCACAAGGACAGCAGAGTATTGAACAATACACAATTACACAAATAGAACGTGTAAAGCATCTTAAACCTAAATTCTCAGAATACGAAATTGTTTCAAAATTATCTTTTTCAGCGAGATATCCAGTTAGCAGTTTATACGCAGGGAATTAAAACCATAGAAGAATTTTTAATCCTTGTAGCACAGTCAGAGAATATCAATAAAGGTAAGAACACACAATACTGGGAACAAAAACACGCAAATCCCCACCATAATTATCACAGAGATGACAAGAAAGCTATACAAAACACTACACCGCGCCGTGATAATTATAAAATAAATTATTCGCCACCAATGTACAACACTACAACACGCACAGCTAAAGAGACTGAACAAATAAATACAGCTAAACGACAAGGAGACGTTGTATGGTCGTCCAATCGTAAACAGTTTTCAAAACCAGCTGACAAATGCGTTGCCGCAGTACGAGGGTATGATGAGAAAAAATTGAAGAGAAATGGACGAGAAATGAATGAGATGGAGACAGTAACATTCCACAGCTGACCGTCTACATCAAAGGCATCACAATGACTGAATAAACGGAAGCAAAATTATAAAATAAACAACATATACCCCTGCGATATTAGGGAGGAATTATTAAACAATGAACAGGATATAAAGCGAGACGCGCAGCAAACATAATGCCCTATTGTGACAGTGAGTATAAACAGGTGTAAAATATGGATGCTAATTGACACTGGCAGCCAACTGTCAGTTCTTAACGCTGCATGGGTCCAACGCAATAAGAAATATTTTTAAAATACTGCAATTTTGCCTGTAAATAATTTAAATATTACAACAGCTACCAATAAAAAAGAAAGAGTTAAACAACAAGCATATGTAACTCTAACATATAAAAATTTAGAATTAGAACACCCCATGGTAATTATGCATAAGTTGATTTATGATGGAATTTTAGGTATCGATATACTAAATGCAATAAATGCTAAGAATAATGTTAATGATAATACAATTGTGTGTAATTATAAAAATGTCCAATATGAATTAATGATGAACAGTGAGGAAGAAGAGTGCAAGGTAAGTGAAACACCTATTACTTTGTACAAGCCACAGATACAGTATGGTCCAACTCTACATGTGAATGCGGTAGATGAAGGGATGACAACACAGGAAGAAGAGAAACTGCACGAATTAATAGAAGAATCAGTGATGTATTTAGTAAAGTACCGACGCAGACGACAGTATACGAGCACTCTATAGTTGTGTCAGACCCTACGACAGTCATTAGAAAGACATACCCTAACCCAATGCGATATGAGGAAGAGGTTGAACTGGAAAATCGGCGTATGATCGAAAATGGAGTCATAGAGCGATCGAACAGTAACTTCCTGAATCCTCTAGTGGTAGTGAAGACGAAAAATGGTGAAATACGTCTATGCCTTGACATGAGGGAGTTGAACAGCATTGTATTAAAGGAGTATGACTGTGCACCAACTGCGGATGAATTATTTACCAAGTGTGAAGGAGCAAGGTATCTGACGAAGCTAGATTTATGCTCAAGTTTCTGGCAGATTCCAATTCGTGAAGAGAATAGAAAGTACACTGCTTTCTTGTATAAAAATAAACGCTACCAAAACAGGGTAGTACCCTTCGGATTAAGCATGAGTTTAGCAGCCATCGTAAAGTGTCTAGAAAGAGCCCTAGGACCTGAAGTGGAACCCTACACCATGATATTTGTAGATGATATCTTAGTTGTATCTAAAACGTTAGACGAACATATAAAACACCTAAGCACGATATTCCACAAGTGTAGGCAAGCGAACATATCCCTTAACCTAGACAAATGTGAATTTATCAAATCCTCTATCCAATTCCTAGGTCACATTATTTCATCCTCTGGTATTCAACCCGATCCTATCAAAATTTCCAGCATAACTAATTTCCCTATACCCGGAAATCTCAAAGAGTTAAGAGCATTCTTAGGACTCACAGGATACTACAGAAGATTCTCACCGTTATATGCAAGGTATACGCAACCGCTTCTAGAGCTGACGAAGAAAGAAAAAAAATGGTAGTGGGAGAAGAAACATCAAGATGCCTTTAACCAAGTGAAAGAGTTGTTGATCGAAAATATTATGTTACATCATCCCCAACGAGAAGGAAAATTCGTAATATACTCCGATGCTAGTGACTACGCAGTAGGAAGTGTACTGTATCAACAAGATACTATGGGAGAGCACCGAGTTATTGCCTACGCCAGTAGAGTCTTCAAAGGAGCTGAAAAATACTACTCCACATCAGAAAAAGAAATAATTGCTATAGTATACGCTCTTAAGCAATTCAGATATTATGTTTATGGTACTCATTTTGAGATACATACTGACCACCAAGCATTATCATTTTTATTGAAATGCAAAGTAACAAAGGCCCGATTATTAAGATGGATTTTAGCCATTAACGAATACTCATTCACCATTAAATACTGTAAAGGTAAAGACAATATTATAGCTGATACACTAAGCCGATACATCAAAGAAGAATGTGAAGACGTTTATGAGAGCGAAAAGAAAGAAGTACGATTGTTATCAATTAAATTCAAAGAGAATGATGAAGTAAAACAAATGCTGAAAAATGTAGCACAACAACAAGATTTGGACGTGACAATAAGGGAGATGAAGGACCAATAACAGCTATCATTATAAGGTACTTAATGGAATTCTTTTCAGGTTAGTAAGACAAGACTGGAAGATAGTACTAACGAATGACATGTTACAAAAATTAATTCAACCAGCACATGAGAGTTTAGCACATGCTGCCGCTCTGAAATGTTATCTGAGTCTACGAGAAGATTTTACGATTAATAATATGTATCGAAAGATAAAGAAGGAGGTAAAGAAGTGTTATGAGTGTCAAACGGCGAAAGGACCGAATTTACACACATACGTAGAAATGCAGAGCATCCAAAAGGGGAACAAGGGAGAGCTAATTGCAGTGGATTTTCTGGGACCACTACCACGATCAAGTCGAGGTGTGAAGCACATATTGGTATGTATTGATGTGTTTTCCAAGGCAGTGCGACTGTACCCAATTATGCAACCCACTACCAAAGTTGTTCTAAAGATACTACTGCAGAAATATATTCTGTCATATGGAAAAATGAAGAAGGTACTCAGTGATCAAGGTGTACAATTCCAAAGTGGAAAATGGGAGATGACGTTAAGGGAAAATGGAATACAACCAGTACTCACATCCATAAGACATCCTCAAGGAAACCTTGCTGAGAGAGTTAACAAAGAATTAGGTAAATATTTACGAATATACTGCCATGATCAACACAATAAATGGGCAGAATATTTACCATTTCTTGAAAAAGCCATCAACGAAAATTATAGTGAAGCAACAGGATATACTCCAATGGAATTAGAAGAAGATAAGAAGCCAAACAGATTTTGGACTAAGTATATAAACAAACCTAATAACCAGAATGTACCTGTACCAATAAGTGTGAAAATTGAATACGCAAAGCAACGGATAAGAGAAAGAGGTAACAAGAGAGTAGAAAGATTTAATCTAACTCACAAGCTACAACAATTCAACGTGGGAGAAAGTGTACTACTCAAAGCTAATCCAGTGGGAAAACGGAGTGATAATACGGCGAAGAAATTCTTCAGACTTTATAATGGACCGTATACGTTAAGACAGCGAGTAGGACAACACACTTTCATCGTATATGATGAGATACAGAAGAAAGAAATTGGTAAATTCCACTCAATGTCATTTAGGAAGTTCTACACATGAAAACAACGAGGTCAATGAAACCAGTCAGATCAGCTGTTTGTCAAAGCCACCCTACTACAAGGTCATGAGCAGTGAGCGTATAAAGAGGGGAGTTAAGACATTTGTATACACTCCAATTAAGGGTGAAATGACGAATATTATTCTTTATTATTTGTTACATTTTTTTTACAAGTGTAATAATAATAATAAAAAAAAATTTTAATAAATAAATTTATTAAATTTTTTTTTTGTTACCAAGCAGAGAGATAATGCGACAGTACAAATAAGTGATGTACTGAGCATTGAATATAAAAATTTAAATATACCTAATAAACTGTAAATAATTAATAATGTATTAGAAATAAGCGTGTCAGGGATTGCAAGCTTGGCTCAGACAAAAATATGAACAGGTGTTTCGACCTGAATCGATGTGCACACACACACAAATGTAACTGAAAGTGTGTACACCAGTATTTTGCTAGTGTGTGTGAACGCAGGTCTATGCAGGTGAGTTTACCACCCCAAGATGAATAATTGCATAATTACTGTTTTTTCGTAATTATTCATAAACTATAATTAAGAAGTAAAATCCAAAAACACAATAAAATGTAAGAAAATTTACTAAATACTGTGTACGAAAACCATGTGAAAGTGCCACACCATACGAGTGTAATAGTGAAATAACTGTGTACGAATCGAAAGGGTTAAGTTGCAATGTCCAAAAATACAGTGAACATGTGTTGTAAAAATAGTTATAAGATAAGTATGAGAGTATACTTACAGGACTCTGCAATTCGCGGAAATATAAGAAATAGCGAAATTGACAAAGAGTGGGGGAACTGAACCCAGAGACAGTTTCTGACATGTCGATTTCGTACCACTGCAGGTGTTGACCAAGACATGGGTATAAATAGGACACACAAGCTACAGTGGTTCTCTTTCTTTAATCATCCACGGTGCAGCGGGAGCTTCTGCCCGTCTGCACAGATTATTTAAATTTTTGTAAATAGTTTCATCCTTCCAGTTACATACAGTTATATAACTGGATTGTAAAACAAACAATTTTTAAGTAGTAACAAAATTACATAAGAAGATCCACATAAGAAGATCAACTGACGTCCGAAACAGCACGAGGAGAAGTTCCAGAGAGCGATACGACGCTGGACAAGGAGAGAGTCGATGCTGGACAAGAGAGGAAGTCGACGCTGGACAAGAGGAGAAAAGAGAGGCGACGCTGGACAAGAGGAGAAGAGCGAGTGATGCTGAAGTTCTAGACGAGGACGATTACAGAGGGATCCAATGATTGAGTATGATTGGCGACGATAAGGTGATAAACAACTTATTTATCTCTTAATCGAACAATTAACGTAAAGACAATTAAGGACATTCTTGTTCTATTTAAAAGTAAGAGTCAATGTTTATTGTAAAATTAGAATTTAAATCATAGATGTTATTGAAATAAGATTAACGTAAACAAGAGCTCAAATTAGTATTGAAATGAAAAGAATACAAAGCATTTAAGTAAAAATTAGTGTTTGATATAAATCAGTACTGAGAAACAAAAGATAAATTCAGTAACTATTGATATTTTTGAGTTACATTGCAATATAAAAGAAAATATTTAAATATTGATATTTTGAAACACACTAATTGACTGAGAAGTCTGGAAATGAGATTTTTCGTTAATATAATAATTGGTAGAATAGAATATTTAGTCAGTAAGGATGTATATAGCATAAGCCTTACGGCATAATAACGAATGTTTTAAGTCGAAGTAAGTGCCATGTGCACAATTTTATTAATATCAAATAAATTTGAAATACCGTTACAAGTTACATAGAGTTCTTATTACAGATACACCTGAATCCCAAATTAATTGTTATATTATTATATAATTGGTCGCCCTTGAACGTGAGGCCCGACAAGCCTATTTTTATGTATATCATATCGTTGCAATATATATATATATATATATTACATTTAATATTTATAACTAAGTTTACCTCAAGATGTTATTTTTCCTTATTTGGAACATGTTTCGAGAGCTCCCGTGCTCCCATCCTCAGCCTTTGCGATCTTGTGTCTGGTGAAATATTTGTGTGTTGGCTGCTGGATGCTATAAGGTTGTTTGTTGGTCTTTGGTATTTTAAGATGTATTATTGTGTGTGATTGTGGTATATGTATTTGTATTTTGTGTATTTTCGATGTTGAGTGCTTTGAATATTGTGTCATGTACGTATTTGATTTGTATCTGTCATGTATTTGATTTGTATTTGTTCTGGTATTAGTTTGTTTTGTGTTTTATGTTTGTATATTTGTAAATTTTCCCAAATGTTCATTATGGTGCCTTTGTGTGGTATATGTTTTATTAGTGACACATTGGTTATGTCTGGGAATTCATACCCTGTGTTTATTGCATGTGTGGCTAAATTGCATTTATATATTTCTGGTTTTTTGTATGCCTTTCGGTGTTCAAAATAATGTTTTTTCAGCTGTTTTTTTGTTTGTCCTTTGTAACATTTATTGCAATCTTGGCATTCAATTTTATTGACATTTATTTATGACATTTATTGTGTATATATATTGGAATGGACATTCAGTCCACAGTTGCATATGGAATGTAGCAAACAATATTGCCATATGATAGCATAAGTAAGTGTGTGAATATGTAGAGGTTGCAAGTTTGAACATTGTAAAGTAGTGGATAAGGAATTTTGTTAAAAATGTTAGTTTTAAGTAATTTTAGACTTGTAAAGTAATTTAAATGCAGTGAAATTGTGTTTAATCATACTTAGCCAAGTGTCTAATGAACGTGTGTTAGGGTACGTAATTATTTTGTGGGATATTCTTTCAAAACATGTTAATTTGAATAACTATCGAAATATGGGAAATTTTGAGATGGGACTGATATCAAAATACTCATAATAAAAGACTTACCTGTTGCCAGTAGTTGTTTTAAAAATAAGTAAATGAATGTATGTTTTTTTTGTAAAAAGACTTTATAGCCCATAAAATCATTTGTAAAATATTTTTGATTTTTTGAACATGAAATGTTTTGTTTCTAAACATTCTTGTAAAGGTAAATCTATTCCCAAATAGAAGTAAGAAGGGGTTCCCAAGGAACCAACTGCAAGAAATTCAGTTTAAAAATAAAATTGTGAACATACAGTTAGTCTCGCTTCGGAATCATTAGAAATTCAGAAATGAGTTTCTGGCCATTAAAAAATGCAGTACTTACCATGCTGAAAGCTTTTTCATAAGCAAATGTTCACAAAATATTTTGTGACCATGATCTATTGAGATATTCTCAATGTCATTATGCATTATGTCATGCATATTATGCATCGGTCCTTTAACATGGCGTTGTGGAGTTGTTCAGTTGTTCGATGTTTTTGTGAGGTAGTGGTTTTGGGTGACCTGAATTCATCAACACAGTTGTTGAATTCAGCAACTCATTTCTTCATGTTGAAAGTGATGATGAAGGGTATGCCAAAGCTGAATCCAATTACTTTTTAAATTTCTGCTAGAATTAAACTTTTTTAGCAAAGTATTTTTTTACTGGGTGATATTTGATGTTATCCATTTTTCAAAAAACACCAAACACTTAACATTTGTTCATTTGCTCATAACAGAAAAACTAGTAAATGTAGCTGTTTTGAACATTAAGGCATGCCATCTGATATCTCAGACTTGTGAACAATCATAGCCACTTTGATTCTCCTCGTGCTATCTCTGTGTTAGGCTGAGACCTTTTTGAACTACTCTGATAGTGGAAAAGTGTAACAACTGTGTATATAAAAAATATGTTTCTCCAAATTTCTTCTTCTTCTTCTTCCATCCTGGAGTAGGTGTAAACACCTGTTCCAGTTTCCAGAAGCCTTATATTCCTGGCTCATTTAGTGCAGTTGAAACACAGCTCATTATAATTCATCTTCTGTTTCTTGCAGAATGACTTGTTCATCTGTGAAGAGCATAGTATTTACAGAAACATCCTTATTTAACTGTATTCACTCATGAACAATGTTTCTCCATTTTGTAATCATATCATTTAATATTGGCAACTGACTGCAACACTGATGAACTCCTTGATTTATAATTACATTTTTTTGCTGTCCATTGTCCATACCAATCAAAGACCCTATACCAGCACAGCAACTTTTAATGATATTTATTGTATCTTTTGGGTAACATTGTAATGTCATTACTTGCCAATATCATATCATTATTTTCCTTAATTAACTTTACCAAACACTTTCTTATAATCAGTGTAGGTTAGATGTGCGTCCAGGTTACATTCTGTAATCTATTTTAATGAAAAAACATCATCAGGACTGGATTTGCTTTTTCTAAAACTTGTCTGAGTGTCTGACAATAAAACACTAAGATAGGTAACCACTTATTTATTATTTTGCTTTAGAATTTATAGCCAGCATACTTCTTTAATTAGAAGTAGAAGTTCTATCTCCTTTCTTAAACAGTGATGTCACCTTTTGAATACTTCAAATTTTAAGAGATGATCCATGCATCCCTGCATACACTTAACAAATGGAATATTCTGAGCTTTAAAACCTAACCACCATATTTAAGTAACTTGGAATTCAGACAATCTTGTCCAGCAGCCTTCCAGTTTTATAACTTTTGTAGGGTATCATTTAATTCCTCCAAAGTAATTTCATCAACGCCATTCATAACATCTGACACAACCATCTCTTCTGCATCACTGTTGTACCATAACTTTGTTTAATGTTCCACCCCGAATCTTTTATCAAAAATGTTTATGTTGGCAACGTCCCTGTCCAAGTCATTAAGATATCCCACCAACTTAAAAGCCATTGTTTGCTGACATGTATACGATTTTCAATTGTGCTAATAACTTATTCCCATGATTCCGCGTGCTTTCTTGACTACTCGCTTAGCAAAATTTTTTTTCTCCATATAAATTTGTCTATCCTCACTTCTGTAAAACCTTATTGTAGGCTTTCTGTTTTTCATCACTGGCTTTTGCTATATCTTTATCCCAAATTTTCATTCCACATATACATTCAGGTCCGTATTTCTTCCCTAACACTTCATCTGCTGCTTTGCTAATCATACTTCTGATATTTTCCCATTCTCGATTAACATCAGTGCTAGTGGCTAAGAGTTGTAAATAATTATTTAATGCTGTTGATAGTACAGTCTAATACTCTTCTCCTGCAAAAGATAAACTTTAAAAATTTCCTCTTTTACATGATTCTTAATCTTTCTTGGTGTCCTTCATCTTACCATAAGGTTTATTCTAGAGACACCAGACAGTGGTCAGAACTCAGATCAAATCCTCTATACACTCACATGTCTCTAACTTTATCTGTTAACTTTAAATTTACAATAACGTAAACCAGACAGATAATAGGCACAGACCAGTTACACTTGCATATATCTTTTTATCAAAAGAAAGATCCTCTGAAGAAGCTTTTTAAAAATGAAAACTGGTTCAGGCTATAAGGTAAAACTTTTACGTTTTTTACCCATAAAAAACTTTGTGTTCCGAGTTGGTAGTGAATTAATTATATTTACAAAAGAAAGAATTATTAATCTTTATATTATTGAATGTAGAAAAATCCCTTAGGCAATGGTCCATTTTTATTTATATGGTTTTCAACATAAAAATAACAGAATAGTGGATGGGTTAATTACCAGTTCTATCATTTAGATCTGTAACCAATGAATGATCTGTTCTGTTAAACCTATTTACCACCTTTTGCAGATCTACATAGAATACTTTAGTGTCTCCAATTTCTTCCTTCCTCTGAAGCATAAACAGCTACAACACAGAGATGTTCTCTTTCTAGTTTAAAATATACCCATAGTATTCTTTAATTGATATGAGCATCAGATGTATACTACACTTCATTTTTTGTCAACCAACACTGAAAATTCATCTGAAGCTAGTAGTAACAACGGAACACTACTGTAAATGAAAATATAGTTGTCTAAATTTTTTGTTCCTTTCCATTTCGTTTTTGTTATTGTGATTGTTGCTATATTTATATTCCTTTGTTAAAGAATTTTATCCAGTTCCTTTTTGTTTTGGCCCAGTCCCGTAACATTCCATCTCACAATATTAAGTGAGACCATTATCTCCATTCTTTTACATTTAAACAAGCTCAACTTAAGTGATTTATTAAAACCATTCTGATCTCAGGCTTTGTGAAACTTACCAGTAACATAAAATCCCCCTGGTTTCTACTCAAACACTGTGCAAGGTGATACCAGTAGTGTGGCTGCAACCCTTAAGCATCTGGGTGTGCGCTGGGGTTCATTCAAACACTCTCATCCTCAGCTCTTCCACTCTCTCCACTGTTGGAAATTTTCTCTTTCACCTACAAAATGTTGACAATTTTTCACCTATGACCCTAGTCAAGTGTATACTACTATCTGGGACCAGATAGACTCAGGTTTTCTTTAAGAAGATTGTTACTCCTCCCTCTACATACTTCTGCATCTTCTTAAACGGTGGGCCCAGACTTGGGACCAACTTGTTGCAGTGTTCCATGTTTATTTATTTAATATTTTTTACCCACCAATCAAAAGTTAATTTTGAGTAGCCCTCATATTTACCCGTCTATAATTCAATTCTGCTGTGATTCAAATATCTATACATTTGTTCTTAAAAAAAAAATCAGTTATATTAAGCACAGTCTTGTAGACACACATTTGATTATGCCTTACCTTAAGTTCAAAATTTCTCCACGGCTTATTACTGCATTTGTCTGGGAAATCGCGAATGCCACCAACAGCTAACCCAATGCTAATGTAAAACTGTAAAATTGAAAAGTCACAATCTAAATAAGAGATTAGATTTACTCAGTATCATAGTGATATGACATTAATGTTAAATTACATTTGATTAGTGTGTGAAGAATACCAACTGTAGCAACAGTGTACTGTTCACTTATGTAGACCACCACATGTCATATCCATATTATTATGATAATAGTATAATAACATAATTATATACAAGATGGTTTGGTCATGATGCAACTGAATTTCTAAACTTCCAAATGCATAAAATAAGTATATGAAGGTGATAACAAATACAAAACACATACATCTCTCTCTCTGTCTCTCACACACACACACACACACACACACACACACACGCGCACGCGCGCACAAGTCTTGTTGCTGAAACTAATAATTACCAATTTTATTAACTTTTTATTTTTGTTTTGCATCTATTATTCCCACAACGTATTATACAAAATATTGGTCCTTTGGCCAGTCTCATAGTATGGCTGGTACCTATTGCAGCCCAATAAATTACCTATTCATTAAAAATAAATAAATGTAATGACAATAAATAATACAGATTGTCACACATAAGACAACTCACAAAGCAAATAATTAATCTAAAAATAACATGTTAATGATGAATGGAAATATATAAAAATATTATATAATTTAATTTGGTGCCATTTGCCATTGTTACTTCCATGTTCCATAAGGAAATGGAAGTATGGTGATGAAAAAAAATTGTGTTCGAAATAAGGGCTGATTTTGATTGTACTGCCCTCAAAACATGAAGAAAAGTCATTTTCTGAAAAGTGTGTGTGTGTGTGTGTGTGTGTGTGTGTGTGTGTGTGTGTGTGTGTGTGTAGAAATTTTCCTATAGTGAACGTAACTGCCACAAATTCAAACAGAATCAAATAATTATTTGCATATGTACCTGAATTGTAGAGGACTCAAGGCCTATTGATTTTGGTGAAGATCGGTTAAGGGGAAGGGGTAGTTTACCTGCAATATTTTATGTTTTAGCAAGAGTAAAGTACTTAATTTTGATAAATAAAGTACCCTGAAAAGAAGGTCATAATAATCTGCTGCAGAAAGGTAGATGAAATATGTATAAATAGAAAGGGTAGTTGAAGGGAGAGGGGATAATTTTTTATATGCGTACTACGTCATCGGCAACAAAGAAGTAGTTTCTTGTTAAAATTCCTTCCCGGGCTGTTCCAATGTTTTCTGCAAAAACCAGACACTTTGGCAGTGCCATCAACTGCCATCATCAGTGAAAATCAAGTGTGCTAACGTGAGGTGGTATACGTTAGCGACCACAGTACTGTGGTTAAGGCTGAAAAAAGAAATAGTTTCATTTCGAAAATGATTTTAAATATAAGTCCTAGAACATGGAAGTCATGTATAGTTCTCCATACGGATATTTGTTTTGTGATGGGTAAATGATTTTAAACTATTTACATAACATATACTATATAAAACTGCTTATAAACATTTTTTCCTTTTAAAAGTTTTTAAATACATTAAGAAAAAATTTTGCCATCATTGTAGCATATGGTGCACTGTTGCATCTGTACATTGGACATAAAATGCAATTTTTTATAAAATCAGCATTCTGTGAAATACAGTTTTTTATGTTATAAATGTTCTCTATGGACAGATCGCTAAAATACCTAAGTTTATGGCTGCAGGAACTTTAACTTAAGTTTTTTTTAATGATTAATTATTAAATTACCTTCTTTTTCAATTTTACTTCCATGTTCCATAAGGAAATGGAAGTATGGTGATGGCAAAAAAAATCGTGTTCGAGATAATTGCAGATTCTGATTGTACTACCCTCAAACCATGAAAAATATCAGTATGGAGAACCATACATGGCTTCCATGTTCTAAGATTTATATTTAAAATCATTTATGAAATGAAGTGTATCCATAGAAACTACTTCTTTCAACTTATTGCTTCAGCCTTAACCACAGTACTGTGGTCACTAACATATACCACCTCACGTTATCACACTTGATTTTCACTGATGATGGAAGTCGATGGCACTGCCGAAACGTCTGGTTTTGCAGAAAACTTTGGTCTACGGCCAAACAGGACGGGAAGGAATTTTAACAGCAAACTACTTCTTTGTTGCCGATAACATAGTACATATATAAAAAATTATCCCCTCCCGCTTCAACTATAATTTTCATTTATAGAAAATTACCCCCACCCCGTTCAACTAGCCTCTTCATTTATAGATATTTCATCTACATTTCTACAGTGGATTATTAAGATCTTCTTATCAGGATACTTTATTTATCAAAATTAAGTACTTTACTCTTCTTACAACAAAAAATGTTTCAGGTAAACTACCCTTTCCCCGTAACCGATCTTCGCCAAAATCAATAGGCCTTGAGTACTCTACAATGTAGGTAATACAATGATAATTACAGATATTGTAATTACGATTTGCTATATGTTGGTTGCCATTTACTACAATGATAATAAAGATAATATGAGATTCAATAATTCTCAAGTGTGTTCACTCAATACACAGTAAATTTATTCAATTGGAATAGATAATTAATTTGCAGATTCTGCATTAGGGTTTCCAATAATAATGAACGCATTTTTGATTTGCTTAAGGGCTAATTTATTATACGTCTAGATAATTGTATTCAATAACACATATATATTCATGGTACCTGTAAATACATCCAAAACGTCAAACATATACATATCAAAAAATAAGTTCCATCTTAATCACTAGCTGAAAGACAAACAAACATATATGAAATATAACATACAACAAAATCAAATAATATTTACTTTTTTTAATGCGTTCATTACACCCTAGATGGATTAGCTTTAATTGATCATGACTATACTTTAAACGCAACCTTCATTTAAAAATATTTTACTATAATTTTCCTGGGTATAGATCCTTTGAAAGAGACAGGACAGTAGTTATAACTATATGAATAAAATTATAAAGTGTTACTTGACAATTGTTTATCCATTTAATCCATCGGCGCTAAATTTCCTTGTGGTGGTGAATTTTGATGACGGCGTTCCATTGGATAACGTTGAGATCACAATCGCTAGTTATTCACTGGTACACACGCGTTGTCGACAGAATAGTGTGGGTGTAATATGATTGTTAACGACAATCTGTACAACTCAGTTCATTCCCGAATACAACCATTATTAGATAGTTGCGTGTTCTTGTGTTTGTGAAGTAAACGTTAATTCGCACTAAGGTTTGGTACGATATCAAATGTTCAACGTGATTCTTTATAGGTGTAGTGTAATCTATGTAATAGTGTATAGTTGTAGAATAGTTCTTTTAATTAGTTGTGATTATTTATCCGAGAGTATTTAAGATTATAACACATTAATGAGTCTATTCATGCATATCGTGTATTGGTGTTTGTTATATTGTTTCACTATATCTCGAAACAGTTTTAATTTTACTAAATTCAACAAAGTTCAACTAGATAACTACTACATCTGTTAGAGTTCTTCAAGATTACACGACTGATCGATTTACTGATTCACTGCCCGCAAAATGTATGTGACTATTCTCAAAATAATACTATAACTGAATTGTTCATGATATCCGGGCTGTTTGGCCGTGGTCCATGGTTTATAACAAAACCAAATGTTTCGGCAGCTCCACTGGCTGCCATCATCAGTGGTATAAAAATCCTGCACGCCGGGTGTTTACGGACAGGCCCACAGTACTGTGGTATAAGCTGAGCCTATACCATGTAATAATCTATTTAATTACACTTGCAAATACATAAAATTATTTGATCTTCCACCTACCTTGTTTCGTCTTCTACCAGAGTTCGGCACACGAACGTTAAGATGCAAGTATGATTATAGGTTATTGTAATAACTTACGCAACTCGCTTTTTGTGAAGAGAAATTAATTAAAATTTTATTTTATACTTCAAAATTTTCTTTAAATTTTAAATTGTTATTTATTTGACCTCTTAGTTCAAATGATCGAAAATCATGGAAAATGCATAAAGCTTTTACTGTTAGTTACATGGTGGTATTACACTTATACTTACAAAATTACAATAAATACCTTACCTTAATTAGACAGCCCAATCTGCTAACATACACACATTCACACTATTACAAAACCAAACTCCTTTTATTTAATTTACATGTTTGCACAAAAACCCTTTATAAAAAAAAATTGTTGAAATTACGGTTACGGGTTACCCGACGGGTATTACCCTCTCTCGAAATCTTTTCCCACTATTTCGAAGTCCTCTAGTCTTCTACCCTCTGATTTGTCCTTCGTCTGGTTACCATGGAAACTTGCCTCTCCTTCGGTCTCTTCGTAACATACTCTACTCTGATAGGTGGTTGGACATGTTTTTAGACTCGTCTGTTCGGACATTGCTCTCGTTCGGAGAAATGTAAGTCGTAGAGCGCCTGTCAGTCAATGTATTGTCTTGAGTCTTAAGCAAGAATTGTCCTAACATCCTGGAGTATTGTTCATATTTGTAACCCCTCGTTCTGGCAATTAACAATTTTCCGTCAAGCGTCAGTTGGTGCAGCCACCTCGCTTTCTTGTCATAAATTTCAGTATGTCACTTAAACGTTACATCCCGCTGCGCAACATCGTCGCTTCTATTCACCGGTTATTTCTTATATTGTTTCTGTAGGTTGCCTCGCTCTCCAACCATTTGTGACTTATCCTTTGTTTTTGTCGTGATCTCGCATCCTGGCTGAACCCCCAAGCGGATCCTCGCTTCAATTCTGTGTAAACGTGCGAGTGAACTCAAGCCTTTTTCTAGTTTGTTGTGGTGTCATAATTTTCAGTCGAGTTTCTCCTGTCAACTCAAGTCCTCATCCCTTTTGTTACATCGAGCTGAACACATCTCTATTGTCTGATATTGGAGTTGGGTTGTCGCCTTTTCCAATTAACTTTGTTTATTGCCCTTTACTCGGAGTCGTTGACACAGCTGCGTGTGAACAAACTGGTTGAGAAGGAAAATTAAATTTTTGAATTTTTCGATCGCTATAGGAAGTATGCAAAACATTATTTGATTATGTTTGAATTTACGGCAGTTATCGTTCATCATAGAAAAAATTACCCTTGTTATCACATAAAACATTGCAGGTAAACTACACCTATCTCTTAACTGATCTTCACCAAAATCAATAGGTCTTGGTCTTCTACAATTCAGGGATGCATGCAAAACATTATTTGATTCTGTTTGAATGTGCGGCAGTTATCATTCGTCATAGAAACAATTACTCTTGTTAAAACATTAAAAG